>CM067331.1:115830000-116315000 GCA_034376525.1 Nicotiana benthamiana
GACGACAAGCCTAACTCTAAGCACAATATCTCCGGGGATAAAAATGAAAGTAATGTAAAAGAGCAAATAAAGTTGTTTAATTGAGAGCAAAATTGGAATATAACATATGTTTTTCCCAAGAACATATACCTAAGGAAATAAGACCCTAGGATCAAGCCCCATTTAAATGACAATAAAGGAGTCATTGATGAATATGTAACAGCAAGCCATGAATGCAAATATTCTATGCAATGGTTGCCCATTTAATGTTAGAGAATATTCTTCATTGAATGTCATCCGGTGGCAAATTCTCGATCCCACTGACCATGCTCCCTTCGGGGTTTACCCGATGTCAATTAGAACTATTTTTCCGGTACTAGTTGTTACTTGATTCGTCTCTTACCTGTTTTTGGCTCCACTTGTCATGTTATTATCGACTATTTATTATGAACCAATTTTACCCTATGCAATATTATCCCTAAGTATTCATCAACAACAGATTCAGACTTAATGTACTAAAGATTAAACTGAAAAGAAACATAGAACTACTTCAATGATGAAAAAATAAAGAAGGGACAGTAGAGGAAACAGGCCTCAAAAGAGAGAGGTGAGGGACACACCAAAGGACGCTAAAGCTCTCAGCTGGGACGGATGATAAAGCTCATCTGATCCAATATAGAGAGTAACAAATAGGAAATACAATGGTATAAACAGGAATTAAGAGGACGTTATTCTAAAAATACTCCAGGCAACCACAATATGTCAGCTTGATGTCATTTGATCGTAGTCTTATGTTCCAGTCTGTGAGTTATGTCAAAATCTACATGAACGAAAGCACGCTCGACTTCAGCAAGTTGCTCCAGTTTTTCCTGCAGTGTTTCACCAATATTATGTGCCTGGTTCAGGAACATGTCCTCTGGCAGCACTATATCAACCTCCACAAAATATTGTGTGCCAAAGTTATATGCTCTAACAGTATCAATGTGTTTGATCCTTTCATGGTGATTCCATATAAGATATGTTAACTTTGCTAGAAATTCGGGTGGAGCTGTTCTTCCAATAAGTGACCACACATTTTCCATCACTGTCTTTGCCCATGTGCTCATTGTGTAAAGTGCTATCTGAAACACATAACAAAGGATGATCAGTTGTCCATATACAGGAAATGCGAAAACATCTCATCAATTGCGACAACAGACAAGGTATCAAGATTAAAGAGCTGTGTGTTGTAATTCTGAACTCACAACTATAGCTCCAGTAGGATCAATCCACCAGTAGAAATGGATGGCTAAGACTGCTGCCGCTAACCCGATTGAGTTGGTAATGACATCAAAGAAATGGTCTTGAGCATAGGCCCTTACAACTTCATTTTTGAATCTTCGGCAGTAGATCAGAAGCACAAACTTGACCACAGTGACAGAAACCATAATTCCGATCATCCATTTTTCCTTCTCAGGGTCCATATCAGGACGAGACTAATCATTAACCATAGAAGCAGACAAACAATTTGAAGTCAAGTGTCAAGCATATTACAATATTTCACTAGTCAAATTGCAGTAAATTAGAGTTTAGTCCTTCAATAAGAAACATATCATGTGGGAATAATCTTTATTAATCTGTGCTTCATATGTAGTATCAAAACTAGTTGTTTTCAGTTAGAACACAAACGACTAGTGGTAATTCAGCTTGTGTTATCTTTATACATGGATTAGAGGGCCTATCTTATGTTACTGCAACTTTCTTTTAGTAGCAATCCAGCTTCTATTTCAGGTCTTTTTCGCATTGTACGACATATTTCATTTATCATAAAAGCTAGTGATAATATTCAACAATATAAATTGTCCATCAATTTTAACAAAAGGATTACTTAGGGCAAAGGACTACCATAAACTCTACTAGAAAATAACTTAATTAAAATCAACCGTAGAAGTACAAAATCTGAAGAGAACTCCAGAATGATGATTTTTAGGGGAAGAAGGAAATACGAATATTGTTAAGAGTCCCACACTGTTTGAGGGCATAAACTGTAGTCTCTTTATCATGCCCTAGAAGATACTTATCTCACACGAGTAAACTTTGTAATACATGCACATATTGTGAAATCAATTGAGCAAAGTGGTATGTTGAGAAGTTCAGGTTGGGATTATTAAAAGACCTGGATTTTACGTGTTGACGTTAGGTCCAAAATCCATTTTGCTTAACATGGACTATTGAAAAACTAGTAAGGATATTGTGCTCTCAAAGTATATTTGAGGAAACATTCTTCATCAGTTTGACATTATTTTTAGAAGACACAATACTCAACTGTGTACACCAGCTCACACATGACACATCCATCTCATGACACAGCTGAGAGAACCAGGTTACATACCTTAGTTATGAGTTCTTTACCAGACTCGAACAATATTTGTAATCCTAGGGTCGCCATTATCGATGCAAAAACAACTATACCCTGAAAATATTGCAGCAGATCAGTTCAAACAATAAACAGAAATTGGTGAAGACATCTTTTCTTTTTCTTTTAATAAAGGACTATCTTTTTTTCTTCTAATTTAGGAGAACTACCCTGAAACAAGGGTGTTCCTTGGAAGAAATTAAAGCAGTAGAAGACTCACCACTGGCTGCATTCTCTTCTTTCCAATTGGATAACGGTACTGGTTTGGCGTTTTCATTGCATGAGAAGTGAACCACAAAATAAATCCGGATAAGAGGTCTAATAGGGAGTCTAAGGTAGACGCAATTACAGCCAGTGATCTGCTGTCAATAGAAGCATATATTTTAGCAAAGAAAAGAGCCATATTTGCTATGTTTGACACAAGAATAGCCATCCTTTCGCTCTTAGCATGTTGCTTCAATTCATCCTGAAAAACAACATCTGAGATTTGAAAGTGCAAATTATAGAACCTTTATGAAGAACAATAGAAGATAAACACAAATTGATCCACAAACACAAACACACGAATTTCACTAAAGGTGATTGTATATATGGTTGACAGTGCAACAGAGAGAAAGTTATTTTGACAACCTCAGTTAGATTTCCAGGTAAGTAACCACATTCATTAATTGTGTCCATCTCATTGAATCCTTCAAGCAACCTTTCTTGTTTTTTGTAGTATTCAGCAACTTTTCTCTGATTCCCTATACATGATTAAAGAGATTCCATGAAGCAGTCAGGTTAGATAAAAAAAAGTGAAAACTTTAATTGCCTAAAACAATGAATTTGGTTATCTGAGCATTACTCTTAAGGGTAAAATAGCATATATTAGCTTATAACACATCTACTCTTGAATTATGTCCATTCCAAATAAGAGAGCCTATTTCAGGACAAGAAAGATAAGTTTTTAATCTATTAGCTTCAGCAATCAAAGCATTTGGTCAGGGAACATTTACAAGTAATTAAGAGCAAATTTTGGTCTAACAAAGATGGATTTTGTTGCCTGCTTTGCAGATCACCCTTACAGAGTATCAAGTGAACTTTTGTTCCTTAACTGAAAATAAGTAACAACTTCATCTATCACATCAGTCAAGTCGACCCAATATCTTCTATCTATAGATAATGAAAGAGAAAACTTATGATCTCGCGGATGGAGCGGGATTCGAACCCCCGGTATTCTATAAATACTTCGGTTTTCAAGTCTGACTCATTTAACCGCTCAGACATCCATCCCCTTCGCGCTTCCCCTGCCCTATCCATCCGCGCGCTGGCAGGTAGTCCTTAACCTGCTAGTTAAATTACCAGCGCCTTCTTAACTTTTAAGAGAGTAAATATGAAAGAAAAATCTAGAGCTGTAGAGCAAAATCAAACAGGAGGAATAACCTCGAACTAAATAGAACACCCAAAACTCTTTAATATCTGGAACACCGTAGTTTTATATGCCAAAGGGAAGCAAATTTGACTAATTTCTTTTACAAGTTTACCTTCTCAACCCAAAAAGAACACTTTTACAAGAATGAGATCAAGTATATGATTTGAAGTTACTTCAAATAAAACAATCTTAGGGGTCACTCGGCAATTTGGTATAATAAATCATTGCATAATTTCATAAAAAATTGTTTGTTTACAAATATACCCTCCAGCAAAATATGGTGAAAAATATTTGGAATAGGTTTTGAGGGATTTGAGGGGCACTTATATCTTTAACCATGTTTATATAAGTATTAAAAACTCTTCCATTGCTAATACTATAGTTTGCTACTTCCTCCATTTCAAGTTATGTGAATTTATTTGACTGGACATGAAGTTTAAGAATAAATGAAGACTTTTGAAATTTGTGGTCCTAAACAAGTCAAAAAGTGACTCAGAGTAGTTGTGTGGTTATAAAAGATTCTCATTAAATGTAGAATTGTAAGTTTAAATTAAATTATTTTTAAATTTAAAAAGGGTTCATTCTTTTTGGAACGGACCAAAAAAGAAATAGGTTCACATAAACTGGAACGGAAGGAGTATGTTTTAGTTATAAATAGTATAATACCAAATAGAATGTATAACTAATACAAAAAATGTAGCGGACAAAGGATTTGAAGGGGTATTATCACTTTTAGCACGCGCCGCAAAACTATTTACATTTTGTAAGAAAAAGTGTATAATTTTTGTATATAACATATATAATGTATATATGTACAAAAAATATATAAATTTTATATATATTTTTTTATCTATTATTTTTACAACGATTATATAACTAAAAATACACAAAGCTAATGCTTGCATTGCTTTTTTAATATTTCCTACCAAAGGATCCTTGTATGAAAAATCAGCAATACAAGCTTCACAATTGAGATTTTTTATTACTACGTAAATGTTTTAGATTCAACTTTTTCAAAATTCTTCTTTGCCAAGCAATTCTCTTTTTAATGATTCAAAATCGTAGCTCTGTAAGGCCCCCAGAGTTTTTCGTACTGCTCACCGGGGATTGGGTGAGGCTTGGCAGGGCTATCCATAGATGATTTGTGTTTTGGATTGTGTCTCTCTTATGGTAGTTATGTATGGTAGTTACTGTATGTTATTATTGCATGCTATTTTATTTATGGTTCTTATGTTTAGATAATTATTTACGCTATTTCTGCTGGACTTACTAATGGCTCTTTTGCTTTTGTTTTTGTTTTGTTTTTCCTTTCCTTCATTGAGCCGAGGGTCGATTGGAAACAGTCTCTCTGCCCTTTCGGGTAGGGGTAAGGCTCGTCTACATATTACCCTCACCAGACCCCACGTTGTGGGACTATACTGGGTTGTTGTTGTTGTTGTTTAGCTCTGTGCTTGTCCCACATAATTAAAGAAAGAACAGGATTCGAGTATAAAACCTATCTACCCCTTCTCCTCTTCCATTAGTTGGAAGATGTAAATAAACAAACGGTAAAGGGTCAAAACTGCTCTCAACCTAACGACTCCGGAACAAAATTGCCCTCCGTTAACCTTTTGCAAAGAAAATGCCCCCACCGTTAAATTTGTGGCATACTTCTGCCCCCAAAATCTAACAGATGCTTGTATTTAATTTTTAATTATTTTTTAATGTCACGTGTCACGTAACGATTGGCCATTAAATAAACTTGACCGAAATCAATTCTCACCCAAGTTCCGACCCAACCTGACCCAACCCGACCTACCCGACCCAAAAAAGGTTAAAAATTGGGACATATAAAGAACGGAAAAAGGGTCAAAACTGCCCTCAACGTATTTACTCCGGAACAAAATTGCCCTACGTTAACATTTTGGGTCGGGTCGGAACTTGGGTGAGAATTGATTTTGGGTCATGTTTATTTAATGGCAAATCAAAACGTGACACGTGGAATTAAAAAAAATTAAAAATTAAATACAATCATCCCGACCGACCCGACCCAAAAAACACCAAACCCTCTCTTCATCTTCCTCACAACACACCCTCTCTAACCCTAAACCACCAAACGACCTCCCATGGCTACCCCGTTGCTTCATCTTCCCTGTCCAGCCCGTCACCTTCACATCGTCGGAAAACTTCACAACCAAACAGCCCCCCTCCATCACGAACCAGGCGTCCAGCCCGTCCCCCATAACCAAGCCATGAAAAACCAGCCCCCCATTGGATAGGAATGACCAATCCACTTTAACTGAAGATGAATATATGTGATATATCAAGCTTTTTGCATTTGTTGGAAAGCGGGAAATCTCATTACACTTCAAGCCTGTTACTAGCAAATTGGGACATATAAAAAACGAAAAAAGGGTCAAAACTGCCCTCAACGTATTGACTCCGGAACAAAATTGCCCTCCGTTAACCTTTTTGGGTCGAGTCGGTCGGGTTGGGTCGGGTTAGATCGGAACTTGGGTGAGAATTGATTTTGGGTCAAGTTTATATATAATGGCCAATCGTTACGTGACACGTTGCATTAAAAATAATTAAAAATTAAATACAAGCATCTGTTTGATTTTGGGGGTAGAATTATGCCACAAATTTAACGGTAGGGGCATTTTCTTTGCAAAAGGTTAACGGAGGGCAATTTTGTTCCGGAGTCGATAGGCTGAGGGCAGTTTTGACCCTTTACCGAATAAACAATAAGGCGCTAATATTGGACCATTTCCCCTATAAACCAATTAAAATTGCTTGAGCGAAAGAAGGAAAATTAACAAAATAATAAAAGAAAATTTGGACCAGGAACTTTCAACTTTTAGGACAAAATGAAGTCACGCCATGAGCTTTTGCATATCAGTCTTTGAACTATAAAGTTGCCAGTTTATTGGCAAGTTTGATCCCTTTAAATTGCCTATCATATCTAATCGATTCAAAACTTTGTTAATAAGATCTCCTAAGCACAGTAAGATATTCTGCTACAAACAAGAATTGAAACTTGAAGTAAAGTACTATTAGAAACAAGATTGTAATTTCAGCAACTTCGATATTCTATATTCAAAAACTAACGAATTACTTTTTTTTTATATTTTTATTAATGTGGTGCTTATGGTTTTCCAAGCCGAGCGTCTATTAGAAACAACCTCCCTATTCTCATAAAATAGAATATGATCTGTGTACACATTATTCTTCTTAGACCCTGTAGTATAAGATAATACTGAATATGTTATTATTGTTATTTGTTAATGTACCAATTAAAAGGCGATAGTATTAACTATCAATAAGATAGGTAATAGTCATGATCAGAAATAGTAATTAGATATTATAATAATAACACTAGAATACTCTAAGGTTATAAACTAAAAGGTCAAAGGAAAACCGATCGACTTTCAAAGGCTTCAGACATCGTAAAGAAAAATACTCCAACAAACACTAAATAAATGTAAAAGGACACATCTTTGTATACGTTAACTCTTTAGCTTTAAATTTTCAATTAATGGAAAGTTCTTAATAGTATTTCGTTCGGGTCATCTTAAGTGGTTTTTTTTTTTTACTTTTTCCACACATATTAAAAATTTACTTTTTAGCATTAATTAATCATAAAAGTGATTATATTAACCTTAATTTATTTATTAAAAATATAACAAACTACTCTTAGGTTCTTTACTCCAAGGATAACTTTGGAAAGAGACGTTAATTCCTTCTTGATATCCTAAAAAATCAGATATTTTAGACCACAAAAAAAGTCAAAAAATCACTTAAATGGACCAGAGAGAATAGTTAGGATCAAATTAATTAATATTAAGTATGAATTTGCACATAGAATTTATATCTTTTTTAAATTAATTCTGCATATTTAGAAATTACATCAAAACTACTATAAATTACCATAGTTAATATTTAAAAACCATTTTGTAAAAAATTTGGTTAAACAAAATATTATTTGACCCCCAAATAATAATAGATTAACATGGAATATATGCACTAGAATAATATATGCAGAAAGTTTTCCTTTTTAAAAAAAAATCCAACATGTCATACAAAATAAAGAGGAATACTAGAAAAGAAAAGGCTAATGGCATGAGCTGAAGAATTACTGAAAACTCGTAGGAGACGGAGGAAACTGAAAGATTGATGATCAGAGGAGCGGCGTTGGGGAAGATGAAAGTCAGTTGTGTTGAGCTTCCACGTCGGCCCCAAAGTCATGGAATGATCAACCACTGCCTGAGCTGCGGGAGACAGCAACTCCGTCCTAAAACTGTCGTCCAGTGTGACACCACCACCGCCGCCACCACCACCACCACCATTACTGCGACTGATTTCCATGTTTAAATGAGTAGCTGCTTGATTATGAACTTAGTTGGAACTTTGAATACTGTTTATACTGGAATAGTTATTAGTATTAGGAATTAGGAATACGGCATGAATATGGACAATGGGAATGCAAAGGATTCCATACCACTCACCCACCGTCCCTCCAATCGACAAACCACGCACACTCGCTTACGTTAGTACTTATTCTACTACTTACTGTAATATTTTTATTTAAAACTAATACATATGTCGCGGTTAAATTAAATGACATGATAATTTTTTAATACTGAAATATTTAAAGAGTTGCCGGTAGTAGATTACTTAATTTTGTACCTCCATTTCAATTATTGTCTTAAAATTGTTAGTTGATACGTTTAAGTTAAATATTTCTATTTTTAAAATTTAAGAATTTAGTAAATCAATATCCAAGTATTATTTAATTTTACTTTTCGTTACCTTTTTAAAAAGAAAAAAGAAATAGTTCTAATTCTTGAAATACAAAAAATAAAAAGCAAAAATAGTTTATCATTTAATACTTCTCGTTACCTTAACATTTTGAATTTCTTTATCATTTTCCCTCTTTTTTCATTTTTCTATCGTTTTTCATTTAGATAATTTCATCCTTATACTATTTATTTTAATTCATTCCAACATTATTTTTCGTTCCCACCTTTCCTCAGCTTCTATTCATTTTTTCACTGTGGTTATCTTTTTTATTACTTCTTCCTTCTTCTCATACTGATACCATTCAATTCATCCAAGGCAATAAAAAATCGATATCCTTCCTTAAATAACCTAAGTCAATTCTCCTTTTTGCTTTTACTAATTAAGTCAATTTCTCTCTTAATTAATTTTTTCTATATTATATTTCGTACTACATTAAAAAGTCAAAAATCAATTTTTATATAATCTTAGTTATATTTCCACATCCCCTCTCTCTCACACACACACATGTCTTCATAAAAGTAATATGATGTTAAAAATAAAAGTTATAGATTTAAATGTTTAACAAAATATAATATATAAAAAATTGTAACCAGAATACATAATTTTTTCTTTATGTTATCTTCTTGTTTCATTTTCTTTCTAATATTTCACACTCTTCAATTCCTCCATAAAATCAGAAATCATTACCCTTCCTTAAAAAACCAAATCAATAGTCTCCCTCTTACCAAACTTATGAAAATTTTCAAACAATTAACACTCTCTTGTGTATATATATATATATATATATATATATATATATATATATATATATATATATATATATATATATATATATATATATATATATATATATCCAAAAAATAGGATATTTTTACACCAATGAAAAGGCAAAACTATTACATATGAACTCACTACAATTACAAGTCTGCAGCAAATTAAGAGTAGCAAATATGTATACATTGTTGATGATAGTATCTTTTCAAGCTTGTATTTGACTTTGTATTTGATTCCCCAAATACTATCATTTGTAGCGACATATGTTCTTCTTTTTCCCATTCCTTAACTAACAGCCAAAAGATCTAAGATGAAAGAACCTTCGGAGGGAAAAAAATCTTTCTATAGAGAGAAATTCAATTAAAAACAGACAAAAGGAAAATGAATGATTATAAATGAAGAGAAGAGGGTTATGCGATGGAGAAGATATGATTTAGTATATATAGTGACAAAAACAAAAACTAACCAATACAATTGATAATTTAAGTTGAGTAATAAGAATAGATTGTAACGTTTACTGACCATTATTGTAATATAATTAGCATTACGAGTACTATGATTAATTGTAACAGTTACAACCTTAATAACTAACCGTTTTACTTTTTTTCTTGGAAAGAAGAAAAAATATATTTAATAGAAAAGTAAGAGAAAAAAGGCAAAAAATAGAAGAAAAAGATAAATGCTTTTCTTGGCCAAAGAGAGGGATATATATTATAAGACCCCAAGTACAATCTTAAACACAGGTCCTACCGGCCTACCCCAGGCAGCCCCAACCCCACCCCGTAAAGGTGTTAATCGGGTCGGGCTAGCCCTTAACAGTCTGGTTCGACCCGATTTAATCTAGATTGTCTCGGTTCAGTAAGGCAGTGAAGGGGGACGAGTTCGCTAAGGTGGGGGGTTTTGCCAGATGGGGTCGCACATTTTTCGGTACCGATGTACCGGAACCTTGCTAGCCCGCTAATCTGTTCAACGGTTTTAACCGTGTTTCAGGCCGATTTAAATTGTAACTTTTTTTAAAATAATTCTGACAATTGACAATGGTCAAAATAAAAAATGACCCTTGTGAAAAGAGCCACATTTTGCACTTTTTCCTATTTCGACCTCTCTCTATACTAAAATAGCCCTTCCACCCCTAATAATTAATCAATTACATTCTTAGCCTTTTAATAACTATAAATAGCTCTCCTCTTTTTCTTTTTTTTTCCTCACAACTTGCTCTCTTCTTCTACTCTACTTCTCTCCCAATTCCCTCTTGATTATTGAATTGCTTATTGCTATCAAGTTCTCAATTAATTAATATTTCAAGTCCTATCATTATTTACTATAGCCACTACAAAATTACAATTATCAAGTGAAGTGTGATTACTATTTTTGTTAGATTCAAGTTAAATCATGCATCGTGCTTCTAGAGTGCATTCACGTGTTTGGAACTCTTTTAGGTGGTAGAAGAAAATGAAGAAGTTCGCAAAATAGAGTGCAAGAACTGAGGTCGAGTTTTAATATTCATCAAAAGTGGGAGGACACCGCTAGTTTAAGAAAGTATATCAAGGGTTGCCTTGAGCATCCTCCAGAAATTCGTATTTAAATTAATATGAGATAATTTGTGTTATTTTGAATTTGTTGGGCTTATTTAAACTTAATGTGTGTTAGTTTATAAGACAAGTTAATTTGATACATTATAGTGTAATAAAGATATGAAATGGAAGCCTTTACGGTTTGATCCTTCCATATTGGTCTTACTAAATAGTTTTATGTAGCGATTTAGTTTCAAATTTCAAATTCAAATTTTAAATTTAAAACTTTAAAGTTTAAATGTCAAATTTAATGCCTTAAAATACTTATTTTATTATTTAAAATTTGCAAACACTCAAGTAATAAATACACTAAAAAGAATTAACCCAGCTCGGTCCGAACCCAATTATCTTGAGCCCGGATAGGCTCACCAAAAGATGAAATATCCTAGCCCACTACAAGCCCGAAACCCCAGCCCACCAACCAGCCCGCCCCACTAATCGGACGGGCTATTTTTTCCCATGTACAGCTGGGTCCATCCAGTAAACTCCCTTACCCACCCCCAATGTTTCATTCATTAAAATGATCTAAGCCAAGCTTCTTCAAGGCCAAAAATATTTTATTAATTAAGAAAGAAAATTAAAGTTGAGGTGTTTGGTCAAGCTTTTATAAGAAAAATAGCGTTTTTGAATAGAAATAGAAGTAATATTTGAGAATCAGAAAAAAGTAGTTTCTCTCCGAAATCACTTTTTTGAAAAGCACTGTTGAAAAAAATACACTTAGAACTACTTTTTAAAAGCTTGGTCAAACACTAATTATTTTTCAAAAATAGTTTTTAATTAATTAGCCAAATACAAATCGGTTCTCACCCAGCACTTTAAAAAAAAAACACTACTCAAAATAAGTTATTTCTAGAAATTTGGCAAAATAGGCTATAATACTTCCTTTATTTCATGTGAAATTATTTGTTCAACAAGAAAATTAATTAAGAAAGAAATAATTTAAAATTTATCGTATTAAATATATCATCTGTGTGGCTATAAAAGTTTTTCATTAAGGATAAAATTAAAAATTTAAAATTTTTATTTTAAAAGGCCAAATAAATAGACGCCGCCCTAATATAGTCCAAATAATCCATTTGAACACATCAACTAAGTCATTTTCCATCTAAACACTTTAACATGTCTTTCTCTGTGCCACTTGGATACATCACTTTAACACTCTGAAAAGGTTAAATGCGTGTTATGATGCACTGCTTATGTGTACAAGTGAATGAATCAAATTGTCACATTTTTACATTGACACATACACAAATAAAAGGTTAACAAATCAAACGTATGTTTATGTGGAGAAAAATATAGCGACCAGACCGATTATTTTGTGTACTAGCTTCTTTTTTTCATGACTTTTCATCGCTCTATTTTATGATTTATGACTTGTATGTGTGGTCCGTATCAATTTTTGAAAAATTAAAATGTGATTTTTGAGTTTAAAATGACTAGAGTTGATCATGGTCATCATTTTTTGTTACGACCTCGAATCAATATTTTGATAATTCATGTAAACTCGTATGATGATTTTAGACTAGTACATATGTTTATTTTGGGGTCGCGGGTCACCGAGACTGTTTCGGCATATTATGTGAAGAGTTGGAAAATTAAGTTTTAAGTTGAACTTTTTGAGTTTTGATGATCGATTCTTGTTGTTTGATGTTATTTTTAGTGAACAAACGAGTTTATATAATGCTATTACACTTGTGTGCATGATCGGATTGGAGAGAGAGGGGCTCGGGTGAGCTTTGAATGTTTTGTGGACTACTTTTTTTTATCTTAATAGGTTGCTGGTGTTGTTGATTGCATATCTCATATTTGCGAGATTTTGATCGCAAATGTGAGACTTACTCTTGCGAGGTTTTTGCTCGCATCTACGATCTGGTGGGAGATAGGGAGATTCGCATTTGCGAAGTTACGTCTGCTTTTACAATATGGGTGGTGGTTATCGTAATTGCGGAGTTATGGTCGCATTTGCGACCCTGGAGACTTGGGACAACTTCGTTTTTGCAAAGCCAATTCAGCATTTGTGATGGTCTTCCTGCTCGCAATAACAATTATGATGTTGCATTTGCGACAACCAAAGAGTTGAGGAACTAATCGCATTTGCGATTAGTTGTCTGCATTTGCAGATGTCGTAATTGCAAAGAAGGCTTCGCAATTGTGATACCTGCAGTTGGGTAAAAGAGGACTTAGCTCATTTTATACCATTTAGCAATCCCAAACTCCATAGAGGCTGACTTTAGAAGAAGAAATTCTTCCCAAATGCATTAGTAAGCATATTCAACTAGGTTTTAATCAATTTTAACTACTTTTTCGTGAATTTTCACATCAAATCTATGAATTTCATAGTAGAAATTGGAAACTCTGGGTAGACTTTAGGAATTTTTTAAAATTGAGATTTAGATCCCAAATTGATGTCGGATTTTAAATTAAATTATATATCCGGACTCGGGGATGAATGGATAATCGCGATTTGGTTTGAATCTCGAATTTTGACCATGTGGTCTTGGATTTACTTTTTGTTGATTTTTGGGATATTGGCCGAGATTGAACCTTTATTGATTGGGGATGTTTTCTTTTCTGGCTTTGTTAGATGATATTTGACTAGATTTTGATCATTTTGAGGTATATTTCTAATAAAAACAGTATTGGATTGTGAAAATTATTTCGGAATAGGGTAAATGCATTCCCAAGCTTAGTTGGGACAATTTTCCTACTAATTAATGTTGTTTTTTTACATGTAGGGTTGATGCATATATGAGATGACGGGCGTATATTCATGTGCCATGGTTTCTATGCTCGGGACGGGGAACTATATGCTTCTTTGTGCCTTCGTTGAACTTGATGATCACTTGACCTATGCTTCATTTAATTTGATGATTAATAAACTCAATTAATTTTGAATATATGACATGTTAAAAGGATTTAATATGTTATTTTCGAGATCCACTGCATATTTCACTTGATTGTGGAATCAAGAACCTATATTTATACTTGTTATTGCCATATTACTTAAGCTTTTTTATTCGTAATAAGAGATGGTAATTGGGGAACTAGGGCTATGTTTGGCACGACGGGTATTTTCGTGCGATTGATAGGATGTTAGCACGATGAGTATTTTTGTGCGATTTGAGATGAGATTGATTTTTTGGTTATAACCGTGCGGGAAAAAAAGGTTGAAATTATGTTATTATTACTCATTCATTATACACTTACATGCCTTTTTTCTTTGGTTTCTACTAATGTTTGTTATTTTGTAAGATATATTCCGTTTGAGTTTCTTATATAGTTACCTCGATATTTTTTGTTTGGCTTCTTACTGTATAGTTATGTCTTTACATTGTCTATTACTGTTACACCTACTCTTTTACTTATTTTACTTCTGCTACATATCATCTTTGAATTCATGTCTTCACTTGTTATTAGCCCATACATGTTACATGCCTCTAATTGTCACGTGATTTACTTGTTAGATGCATTAACCTGTTACATGTCTTCATATTCTACATGCTTTCACTTACTAAATGTCGTTATTTACTATATGCTTTTACTTACTATATGTGTTCACTTATTAAATGCATTTACTTGCTACATGTTTCTACTTGTTATATAATTTCAAATATTGAATGCCTTCATTTGTTCCCTATTCTACTTGACAAACATATTACTCATTTTATGTCGCACTCTCCTTTGCTTAACCAGATTAGGTGACCTTTAGATTCGTTGTATGTTATGGCTTTGTGGAAACCTTGTCATTATATACCGTAGACTATCTTTGATATTGGACGGCTCATCTTACTTTGTTTAAGTCATATTTCCTAGTTGGATACTGTGTGTTCATTTTTTTAGTGTTACATTGTGAATTTATCCACGTTTGGTTGTTATTTTGGTTTCATATGATATTACTGTATATCGGGATCGGGTTGCACACTACAATAATATTTATTGATATTGTGATCGGGTTGTATGTCACTACAGTATTTATTGATATTGGGATCGGATTGCATATTACAACAGTATTAATTTGAATTAAGATTGGATTGCACGTTGTAACAGTATTTTTTTTGTGATGTTTGGATATGATCCTTGCGTGTACTTCATGATTCATTTATAGAAATGGGTACGAGGTTATGACTTGTTTCCATGTCTTTTAACTGCCCCATTGCTCTCGAGTTGATGCTCTACCACTATTCGACATATCTCCTTCCTTGTTTCTCCTGTTTATTATCTGCACAGGTACATAGTAATTGAGTGTTTTTAACTTAAAACTCGTAACTACTTCACCGATTGGTCAAGATACTTACTGAGTATATGGGATCGGTTGTACTTATACTACACTTATGTACCTTGCGTGCAGATTATAGAGCTGCAGAAGACGAAGCCACATTCCATATTTAAACTACCTCTTGTTGATAGTAGTTTAGGACTTTAGTAGCGCGGAGATGCCATTCCTCACGTTTACCGTTGTTCCCAGACTTCACTCTTTCAACATTTTTTAAGTTCTGTTTATGTAAATTTCAAACAAATATTATATTTATTATAAAATATCGAATTTGTAAATATAAATCATAGTGGCTCCTGACTTGTACTACCAATCATTGGGGTAGTTATATTAAATTTGGTTATAGTTTTCATATATTGTTGATTTCTCAATTTACTTGTAACTTATATTATTTTCCTTACCTAGCGGGTTGCGTTAGTGTCTTTACAACTTAGTGAAATTTTGGATCGTGACATAGGGCAACAAGTGTTGAAAAAATAAGAATATAAATATTGGAAAGGGAGATTATTACGACTCAAAATCCAACTAGTCGTGATGACACCTAATCCAACCTGCTAGATAAGCCAATTTAATAACTAATTAGTTCCAATAAAACTTAATAAAGCAGTTAAGTTAAGAAATATCTGAATCTGAAATATTCCTCAATGACTGGTAGTACAAATCATGAGCTTCTAAGATTAGAATTTATAAAGCCGGTATGAAATAAATATATCGTCTGCTCAAAAAGTACATAAACAGATTTTTCTTTATATTTTAAGGCTACCATGAACAAGAGGCAACTATAACTAGAATGTAGGTACATCTTCAATTCTAGCTCCCATCGATCACAACAATATTTGCAGCAAATATCTGCACGCAAGGTGCAAAAGTGTAGTATGAGTAAAACCAACCCATGTACTCAATAAGCAACAAACTTAAACTTAGCTTGAGAGTAGTGACGACCTGAAACAAAGGCCGGGTCCAACACCAACAGCCAATAACAGTTCATAACAACGTAAAGCAAGAAATAAAAGATGTAACTCGGAGATTAAATGCTCAGTTTTTTCATAGTTTTCAGAAAAAAATAGTTCCGCTTCTCAAATATATTAGAAAAACCCCAAGTCTTTTCCCAAAATCGTCAAAAATACAAGTAAGTTTGAAAACTGTATTTTTTTTCCAAAAATCCTTTCAACAATAAATAAGATGTTTTATTTTTTTTCCAGATAGCAAGTGAAAAATACCTCTCTATGCCCATATGTGAATACGTATGAGAAGTCATGAATGCTGTGATACCATACAGCATGAGAAAAATGCATCTCTATGATAGAATGTCATGTATGCATGTCAATGCAATGTATATCGGAGATGAACTCATGTACTCATACTCTCAGAGTACTCAATCTCATTGTTTCACACTTTTCACTTATCATGCTCAATCACTCAGTATTGTGTATGGTCAAGCCGGCCCAGGAAAGATCCATCCCGGAATATATACAATAACTGACCATCAGTCACTCAGTACTGAGTAGAGCCAAATCCAGCCCACGAAGAAAATCCATCCCCGAGTATATAAATACTTTGGACAAGATCCATTTCCAGGAAAGACATCCCTCAATATAATCAACCAGGCTAACTGGGGGTATTTGCAGACTTTGGAGAGGCTCCTTCAACCCAAGTAATGAAATAGTGGGTAAAAAGTATAAAAACGTAAACAGCCCCTCGGGCAAGACATGTACCATAAACTACCCCTCGGGTAAAATATTAATAGAACCAGCCCCTTAGGCTACCTCACAATTACTCACAATTGGTCCCCCAAGCAACAACCTGAATACAATATCAGCCCTTGGGGAAATATCACATCACTCAAACTGGGTACCCACACTCATTGAGGGTGTTCAGACTCCGATGGGTCTCCTACAGCCGAAGCGCTATCACAAGCCACTTGTGGCATAATAAATCAAGCCCCTCGTATATCATAAATCAGTACAACATGCTGTGGTGCGCAACCCGATCTATAGGTGTTAAACGGGTGGGCTGGGGAAAGCCGGGTTGCTATTTTTTGGACCCGTACGAGTTACTATCCAAGCCAGTTATGGGGCTTAACGGGTTTAAGAGGTTTGGGTTCATCTGGGTAAAAATTAAACCATGAGGGTTACGGGTTAAAAGGGTTGGGCCGAGCCAGGCCGAGTTTAGTGTATTTTTTTAATTTTTTTGTATTTTGTATAACTATTGTAAGTTATATTAATACTTTGTATTAATTTAAATATTACAAGTTACATTAATACTTTGTATTAATATAAATTGCAAGTACTACATGTATTTCCAAATTCAAAATTAAAGTTTGCATTTAAAAAGTAAATTAACAAAAAAATAGTAAAACTAAATTTTCATGCATAATAAATTAATTATACTTTAAATTAATCTAACAAACTAAAACATTAAGCATAAATGCGTCTAATAATTTTAAAATAACACAAATTGTCTTAAAATCTTAAATACGAATTTCTAGAGGACGCTCAAGACAATACTTTATATGCCTCCTTAAGCTGCCTGTGACAGACTCTGAACGAAAATTTAAGACTTGACCACATTTCTTGCACTTTACTTTCCGACCTTCTTTATTTTCTTCTACCACCTCAAAGTATTGCCAAACATATGAGCGCACTCTAGAAGTACGAGGCATGATTTAACTTTAATTGAGAATTGAGAATTGAGAATTTGAGATTGAGACTTGAAATCTTAAAAATCGGAGAATGAGAGAAATTGAGATTGAGAAATGAGAGTTGAGTGAAGAAATGAAGAAAAGGCAGGGGGTATTTATAGTTTTAGATAAGGTTAATTTTGCAAATTGAAAAAAGGTTAAATTTTAAAGAAAAAAGAGGTTATTAATGCAATTAACTTGTTGGGCAATGGATCCTTGCTAGGTATGACTGTTGCCAACGGTTAGTGGGCCCCACTTAATTCAAAAAATTAAAAAAACCAAAAAAAAGTTGTACCGGGCCGGACTAGGCCAGTTTAACCTGTACACGATAATGTTCTTGTGGACCGGGTTTGACCTGTTCGGATAACCATTACCAAAATTTAAACGGACCAACCCCCTCTACCCAGCCCCACCCGCCCCTATGTACCGGGCTGGTCCGGTTACGGGTCAACCCGGCCCGTTAGACACCTATAGCTCGATCTCATGATATCCTCACAACACAGACCGTCGGCCTTACTCCGTCAGAAATCTCTCAAGACATTTAGGCTAACAGTAAAACAGGGTGATCAACCCAAAATATCGTTTATAGAATCAAAATAGAGTAAATAATATCGAGTTATGAAATCAGCAAAACATAATATGACAAAGTGTAAATATTAAACCAAAACACTGAGGAAACAATAGTAAAAAAGCCCCTAATAGTCCAAATAATTGGCACAAGGCCCAAATAGGGCATTCAGCTAAAACATAACATACTTCCCAAAACATAATAGTATTGAATAGTTTTCAATCAAAATATGCGACTTAATAATCGTACAAGACAGACCCAGTCACAATCCCCAAAGGTACACGTCCCCACGCTCGTCATCTAGCATGTGTGTCACCTCAAAGTAGCAAAACGATGTGAAATCCAGGATTTGATACTCTCAGGATAATATTTACAGTCATTACTTATTTCAAACCGGTCCAAACTCTAGCTCGTGATGCCATTACCTCTCAAATCAGCCTTCGAATGCTCCGAATCTAACCAAAATCGGTATATTATCATCAATATACGCTAAAGGAACAAAGCCCAAGCGAAAATAATCAAAATTAACTCAAAAGAACTAAAATTAGCCAAACCCGACCCCCGGACCCACGTCTCGGAATTCAATAAAAATCACAAAAATGGAAAACTCATTCGCTCACGAGTCTACTCATACCAAATTCACCAAAATACAACATCAAATGGCTATCCAAATCCCCAGAATCAACTCTCCAATCTTTCTTTTATTTTCACCCCACTTCCCAAATTAAATGATAAGAATCAAGACATAATCATGGGATTTAACCAAATTTGAGTGAAGAACACTTACCCTAATCAATATTCTGAAAATCCCCTCCAAAATCATCTTCTCTCGAGCTCTCTAATGAAATTTGAAATTATGGACCAAAATCCTCATTTTTGAACTTAAAAATTCTGCCCAGGAATTTCCTTCTTCGCGAACGCGAGGGCACTACCGCATTCGCGAAGCACAAGATAATTCAGACCAAGATCCCCATCTTCACGAACGCAAGGGCCCACTCGCGAACGCAAAGACCTCACAGCTTGACACTATGCTTACGCGATCCAGGTCGCAAACGCGTAGCCTTACTCCTCTTAACCTTCGCGAACATGGGACCTACATCACGAATGCAAAGAGCAACTCACCTGCCTCACTCAATATCCCTTCGCGAACGTGAGAGCCCTCTCGCGAACGCGAAAAAGGATTTCCCTGCAACAAAATACCAGAAAATCTGCCAACTTCCAAAACAAAGGATTGATCCGTTAACTACCCGAAAATCATCCGAGGCCCTCGAGACCTCAACCAGACATGCCAAAACATCCCATAACATCATTCAAACTTGTTCCAACCTTCGAAACATTCAAAAAAATATTAAAACATCAAATCATCGTCAGATTCAAGCCTAAGGATTCCAAAACTTCCGAATTTCGTAAACAATGCAAAAACCTATCAAACATCATCCGAATTACTTGAAATTTGGCACACATGTAACAAATGACACAACGGACCTACTCCAATTTTCGGAACTCCAATCCAACCCTGATAGCAAGATTTTCACTACCGGCCGAAAAACGCCAAAATTTTAATTTCGTCAATTCAAGCCTAAATCTATCACGGACATCTAAATTACATTTCGAACACACTGTTAAGTTCAAAACCACCTAACGGAGCTATTAGAGTCATCAGAATTCACATCCGAGACCTTCTACGCATAAGTCAATATCCGGTTGACTTTCCAACTTAAGCTTTGTTAAAAGAGACTAAGTGTCTCATTCCTCTACAAAACCACTCCGAACCCAAACCAATCTACACGGTATGATGAAATACATCTGAACATCACATAAAGAAGCAGAAATGGGGGAAAACGACAACTCATAAAACGACCGACCAGGTGTTACATATGTAAACTTTGGGTATTAGTTAAAAATAAAATAAAAAGTGTGTACAAGTTAAATAAGGGATATCAAATAAGTCATCCATAGAATTTTTATAGAAATCCATGACGAGCAACAAGTATATATGGGTACAAAGGTTATTTTGTAAACACATTACAAAAAACGAGGTTATTTCTAAGGGTGTTAAACAGGTGGGAGGGTTTGGGAAAAAAATGAAACCGTCCGATTTCCAATCCAGTCCGGTTATGGGCTAGTCTTTACTGGGCTTAACGGGTCTGAATCCATTAGGGTAAAAAATAAACCGTAAGGGTTACGGTTATGAGGGGCCGGGTCAGGCCGGGTAAGTGTTATTGTTTTTTTACGTTTTGTGTAACTATTGTAATATAGAGTAAAAATATAAGGAATACAATGAAGATGGGAAAAATTACACTTATAAATTGCAAGCACTATATTTATTTCAAAATTCAAACTTATAAATTGAAAGGTTTACATTTAATAACAAGTAAATTAACGAAAAAAGAGTAAATTCAAAGGTTTTGCATTGTCTTAGTAAGTTTTTCATGATCATTATGAACTTTATGGCCACCTTCTAGAGTGTTAAATTCAGATGAGGTTCCTCGTCTTTTGGGCTATCAACATCTTCATGCTCCTGATTTATTCGTTCTGATCTAATCCAATCTCTGAAACATACCAAAATTCCAAAGCATTTCTTCTCAATGAGTGACGGGTGTCACCAAGTTATTGTATTGCTTAGCTAAATGCACTATATGATGCAACAGTTGAAATTAGCACATTCAGCATGTACCGAGCCTTAGCGTAAAGAACAGGAAATATTGCTTTCCATTCGCATGCACCATCCCAACGGGGAAAATTCCTTTGTGCGAGACTCTTTTTGCTTTTGCCAGTAGAATTGAAGTTCATTAGTATTCCTGCTACTGGTTTGGTTGCTAGAAAATGTAGAAAAAAATATTAAAACTACCAAGGCCTTCATCATCATCCATAGTAGTAAAAGTGGTACAATGCATAATGAGAATAATATTGCCTACATTAAGAGCAACATCATCATATGTATTTGCATAATAATTATATAATTATTATAATTAATCATTTAGTTTGCTCATAAAAATACATATATCTGGGGTTTCGGTAGGTCTAATCTCCTTATAAGTATATAAAGCATTAATTAATTGGTGACAATCAGACATCTTATAGAAGGGTTTAAAACAACGCCAATAAAGTAAATCAGAGGAATTCGAAAGAGATATTTTTTGAATTTTGCTTGTATTTTTTCAACAACACCTTTATATTTTTCTTTCTTCTTAAATTCAGAGAGTAGAAAAGAAATTTCAGCTATATGTACTAAAGTTATAGTAACAGTAGGGTAATATGCTCCAGAAACTCAATAATAGTTGTATAAAATTTATGTAAAAATTTAACAACGTCATTAAATGCCTCCCAAGTAGTGGTTATTAACATACGATTTGGATCCCTAAAATGCATATTAGCAATTTTAGTTATTGGCAATCTATATTTGTAGCAGCATTTTAAATATATATATATATATATATATATATATATATATATATATATATATATATATATATATATATATATATATATATATATATATAATTCCATCTAGTAAAAAATTTATCTGGCATGACTCTGGGCTTAAGGTTATTCTTAGTACACTTATTCTTAAATACCTAATTCTAGCTTGCTTATTATTTCCTTGAATAACATCAATTGCTCTTCTAACATACGTAATCTCAGCTGAAAATAAATCAAGGTCACTTTTAACAATTAAATTATAAACATGACATACACACCTAATATGAAAAAATTTGAAAAGTGGTGGCTGCAAATGCAGCTTTAATATTGAAATTGCGGCATGATTGTTAGAAGCATTATCAAAAGACATACACAATAACTTTTTTAAAATTATAAAATTCAACAACTTCGCAAATAGTAGGACTTATAAACACAACAGTATGACTTTGATCTTCATCATATTTAAAAGTGATAATACGTTTTTGAATACAATAATGATCATCTATCCAATGGCATGTAATTGTCAAATAATTATTTCCATTAACAACATGACCAATATTAGAAGTTAGTCAAACTCTACAAGGAAGGTGGTCAAACAAATAACGTATGTATGTTTGATATTGTCCATGAATTCTAAAGATATCAGTTCTACAAATACTTCTAGGGATACCTTTAAATAAATAATTATAAATCCTTTGATTATACATAATAACATATGAAGAAGAAGCAAAAAAAAAAAAAGGTAGACAACCCAAAACAATCATTTTTGCTAACTCTTCACGATCCTTCATTTTATCATATTTCATAAGTCCTCCAGTAGTAGGGTTTAGAGTTGCTCGATTTTGATCTAAATCAGAACCTCATTCTATAGGATGCTCAATTCTCATATGTCTTCTAAGTATACAGTCTTACATTTAAAATCATCATTACAAAGTCTGCATTTAACCCTATCAGTTGCTACTATTTCGTCAAAAAAAAAAAATTCAAACCTTACTTCTTTTTCTCCGATTAGTAGTCAGGGCCACATGTGGTCTACTATTAGTACCACGACCACTACCCCTACTACCAACTCCAACACTACTAGGTATCAATGGTATCTCATCTTCAACTTCTAGTTTATTATCTTCTATACTGAAATCTTCTCGTAATTGCTCATAAACTGTATTATTATCAGATAATATTTTAGAAATATGTGTAGAGTCATTTAAATTATTATCAGATACTGAAGTACTACTTCTTTTTCTTTTTCTCTGATTACCCCGATTAGTAACGTTATTATAATCTCTGTTTGCAGCATTAAACATATTATAAAAATTTAACTACTAGCAAAATTAAATATGTAAATAAAATAGTAAATAAGATAAAGAGTTGGATGGAGTGCACCGAATTCGGCAATAAATTGAACTCTTGATGATTTCGTGACTCCAATGTTACCACGAAGAAACATCAATTGTTCAAACTTCAAATAATAAATAATACGATAATTAAATTTCAAAAAAAAAGAGTCAAATACTTGATTGCACTTTAGGTGAAGAATGAGAGAATGATAATTGAGAATATGAGTTTGATAAACAATAGATTAGTGAAGAAATGAAGAAAATGGGGGTGCATTTATAGTTTTTTCAAAGGGCTAAATTAGTAACTATAAAAGTGTTATTTTTTAAAAAAATTGCCCAAAAAAGTGCTATTTATACAAACAGAAGCCGTTGTACCACGACCAAAAGCCAGCTGACCGTTGCCAATGGTCAGAAACATTTTTAAAAAAATTAAAATCTAGTCGTTAAACCGGCCGGGCCGGTTAACCGGTTCTACATGAATTTTGGTTGATTGTGTTTGACCGATCCGGCTAACCGAATGAATATACGTGAACAATTGCCCCTAACCCCAGTAACCCATACCATCCTACCCCCTATGTACCAGCTTGGGATGATCCGGAATCAGATTGACCCAGCCCGTTTGACACCTTTAGCTATTTCTTAGGTATTCGCCCCTTATATGCTATTAGTGTCAATTGGATTCACAACTAGTAGCCAAAAAAATTAATCTCCTAAGTACTAACCCAAATGACACCTAACCCAACATAATCCTCCATAGGAATCCCAACTTTTTATCCACCAACATCCATGAAACCCAATCAACTTCTCTGCAACCACCAAATCCCTTTTTTGGGGTGGGGTTGGGGGTTATTCCACAAACCTTTTTCACAATAGTGCAAATTATATAGAAGGCGATGTATCTATTATATATTCAGTATACAAAAATAATTAAGCATATAGTGAATAACTCATGTATGTTATATAGATGTATGCACACACGTAGGAGTGGCAAAGACATGCCCAACCCGCTCAATCCGCCAGAGTTTAAATGGGTTTGGTTGTTAATTAGAAGTGCTGAGGGGTCAAAATAGGTTCAACCCAAACTGACCTATGAGAGTATTGGAATAAAATGAGTCTAAACAAGTGTAACCCAACGGGTTCAAAATTAACCCAACCCAACGGGTCAATACCTGTTATGACTTATTCTTTCTTTGCACTTTCCCGGTTTTTCCCTGTAATTAAGATGGCCACTTGGCGGTAAACTATTCCATCTTTACCAATCAGCAAAAATAATTGTCATGTGGATCACACTCAATATTTAAATGTTGGTATGAATCCTTTTATATTACTATTATTCTCTTCCGTTCCAATGAAATGATCAATGCACCTCAATTTCAATGTGAATTTATATCAATGCTTTTATTTTTTTTTAAATAAATTTATATATTTACATATTATATAAGAAGTATTCAACCAACTAACTGTCGAAAGTATGATAGTACTAACTTTTTTAGATAGCGGTAATATGAATTGTTGGGATTTTGCTTAAAAATGAAAAGGATCATTATTCACATCGGAAAAATATTGAAGAGTAGTTTGGAGACTTGCCTATATAAGGGGGCTTAAGTTATGTTTTCAAATGTACCAAACCGAATGCATTTCTAACACTGTTTGTTAGGAGAATGTACTGAGGTTTATGTGATTGTAAGAATTTTTCACATAGTGGTCGGTTGTTGTCTTTTGACAACGGTTGTGGTTTTTTTCCGGTTTTGGGTTTCCACGTTAAATTCTTGTGTTGTGTTTATTTCTCAATTTTTCTCTTTACAAAAAGGGGCGGAGATCTCGGGGTTTACGGAAAAGGTCATATTTTTTTTCCCCATCAAGTGGTATCAGAGCGAGGTCGCCTAGCTTGAGGGGGGGAATCTTAGTATGCTCTGTGGTCGCAACTTTGGCTGGTCTTCCACATCAGAAAAGATTTTTTGGTTCAAGAAGCTTGTAGGAGGGGAAATTGGTGCAATTGGAGTATCGAGGCTTGTGGTGAATTCTGGCTGTTAGAATCAAGTCTGGTAGTGTGGAGGTACATGTCTAGGTAAGCTCTGGCTAGGAAAGACTTGGCAATTAAGTGGTCACGCCGGACCCACCTCTCTTTCTTGGGAACTTACTTGGTGTGCTGTTCACGAGCTACAAACGAGGTTCTAAGCAAGTGTTTTTCATCCACGGATATTGGTCAGCGATACGGCTACAATGGGAAGCATCAAGTTTGATATTGAGACATTTGATGGAAGAATCAATTTTGGCTTGTGGCAAGTTCAAATCAGGGATATATTGATTCAATCAGGTCTACACAAGGCCTTGAAGGGAAAACCAGAAGCAGGTTCTAGCGATGATTCATCAAGCAAGAGAGATGAAGAATGGGATGATCTGGATTTGAGAGCTGCAAGTGCGATACGGTTATCATTGGCAAAGAATGTCCTTACAAATGTGCATGGAATTGCGACGGCCAAGGAGCTATGCGAAAAGTTGGAAAAGCTGTATCAAACAAAGGGAGTCTCAAATCGGGTGTACCTGAAGGAACAATTTCATACATTGCGTATGGGTGATGGTACTAAAATCTCCGATCATTTGAGTGTTCTCAATGGGATTGTCTCTGAGCTTGAAGCTATTGGGGTGAAGATAGATGAGGAGGATCAAGCCTTAAGGCTCGTCTGGTCTCTTCTTTCGTCTTTTGCGCACATGAAGCCAATATTGCTCCATGGGAAGGAGTAGGTGGATCTTTCAGAAGTTATCAGCACGCTCATCTTTGAAGAAAGAAGACTCAAAGGAGATGGGAGGGATACCTCTTCTGAAAGTGTGTATATGTGCTACGGGAAAGGAAAGGAAAAGAGGAACCACATGAAGCGGAATGTTGTTTGCTGGAAGTGTGGAGAGCCTGGACACATGAAGAAGGATTGTCCAGGAGGTGGAGCAGGTTCGGCTACAGGCTCCAAGTCAAGTGATGCTGTTAATATGGTCTTTGATAGGGACCCATATGACCTTATATGACCCAAAGACATGTACATCCTTATGGCATGCCGCTATTTGCCATGGTGAATGATGTGAGATTAATAGCGGAACTACACACGGGCATTGGTTTGGCAGGAATGCAAGGTGTGAGATGAAACAGTTATGTCGATAGCTGATGGACTTCCAAGGAGAGCCAATAGTGGAGGTTGCAACATATTAATCAGCAAGGTGTTTTTCGACATGAGCCGAAGTGGAAATTCTTAGAATGGTTTATTCTAAGTGGCGATACTCTTTATGGAAGAGTTGACAGGTGTTCAGCAATGTGGAGTATGGCGGATAGCTGCTGCTATGATCATTTTTAATCAAGGTGGAGTTTGTTGGGATTTTGCTTAAAAATGAGAAGGGTCATTATCCCACATTGGAAAATTGTTGAAGAGTTGCTTGGAGGCTTGCCTATATAAGGGGGCTTAAGTTATGTTTTCAAATGTACCAAATCGAATGCATTTCTAACACTATTTGATAGGAGAATGTACTGATGTTTATGTGATTTTAAGAATTTTTCACATAGTGGTCGGTTGTTGTCTTTTGACAACGGTTGTGATTTTTTCCCGGTTTTGGGTTTTCGCGTTAAATTCTTGTGTTGTTTTTATTTCTCAATTTTTCTCTTTACAAAAGGGGCGGAGATCTCGGGGTTTACGGGAAAGGTCATATTTTTTTTCCATCATGAATAAAATTTAAAACTTTCATATCAAAATCTAAATTTAAAGAATAGAATAATTATTAAGAATAAAATAGTACATGATCAATATAATAGTAGTATAAATTGTATGAGATATAAAAATTTATCTTACATTTTAGAATTCACCTACTAGTTACCATAACACTCAGCTTGTTGCTATGTGTTTCCATATTCATTGTAATTTTGAGTCAAAATACAAATAGCAGCCATTTTACAGCCAACCATGAAGCACACAACATTCTTTCATTTCCTCTCATTTAGCACGCCGATTGTATACACATATGCGCACACTGTAAACATATTATTGATATTTTTCACCAATAACTTTTCGAATATATTTATAAATAAAAAAATTTGTAAGATACCTAACAGAATATAAATTTATCATCCTTTAATTTAACAGGAAAATGGTCAAAGTGGTTATGAAGGAATGAAAGGATACATTTGGATAAAGCAGAAAATATGTTATAGTCAAATTGTGAACGAAAAAGTCGTATCAAAATTTATGCTCGTTGATTGTCCTATAGCAAAATATTGATTTATTATTTATTGAACCCTCTTTTTATTATCTATTGTGTTATGTGAATGGTACTTAATTATTGACATCACTTTATAAATCTTTTTGGATAATTATATTAATACTAGAATAGTAAAAATTATAGTAAGAAATGAAAAGGAAATGGACGAGAAGAAAGGAAACAAAAAGGCAAAACAAGCGGGAAGTAGGCAGTGCGTGCGAAGTGGGAACTAGTCTTTCGCCTTTTTATACAACAGCACCATGCGCTCGCTACAGATCATGGCTTACTCGAGATGTTATAAGCATTGGGAGCCCCCAACTAACAAAAACTTTTTTAAAATTTTAGGAATCGAAAATCATCTTCTAGAAGTAGGAGTACCCAAATCGAGTTTTCATCCAGATTTCTTCCATTAGTTCGTAGGTGCGTAATTGTTTTCTTATTATGTGTTCCAGCTAATTGTAGTCTGATAAATTTTGTCATTTGCTTGGCAGAACAAGCTGGGGTTTGCGCGCAAGGAGAAAGTTCAGCAATTCATGTCCGTAACTGGGGCAAGGTAGGTACCTTAGTCATCTAACACTAAATCTTAGTGAATTTACATTTGTTCTCATTTCACATTGTCAGTCTTTTGTATGCTTTGCTAACGGGGCTTTTGGACATAAGAATTGTGATATTCACGAAAAAAGTGATTTTTTTAATTGAAAATGTTATTTGAAAATTAGAGTTGTGCTTGGACATGAATACAATTTGGAGCTGTTTTTAAATTTTTGGGAGTGACTTGAAGCGAAAATTTTGAAAAAATAGCTTTTTAGATTTTTTTAAAATTTTCGAAAATTTTAAAATTTTAAAATTTCATGGCCAAACACTTATTTCCAAAAAGAGTAGGAGTAAAAAGAGTTTGAAAAAATGAATTCTTTTATGGCCAAAAGAGCCCTAAAATCATGAACTTCTAAATTTCTCATAGACGCTCTCTTTATTCCATTTTACATGATATTATTTCCTTATTAGGTGGATGTGTGGGCACACCAGGCTGGATAAGGTCAAGAATGAAGTTATTCGACAGAAGGTAGGGATGGCCCCGGTGGACGAAAAGATGCGGGAAGCGAGGCTGAGGTGGTTCGGGCATGTTCGGAGGAGGGGCTCCGATGCCCCGGTGAGGAGCTGCGAGCGGTTGGAGATTGTTGGTGGGCGGCGAGGGAGAGGGAGGCCTAAGAAGCATTGGGGAGAGGTGATTAGGCAGGACATGGCCAGAATGCAGGTTACCGAGGACATGACTCTGGGTAGGGGAGTCTAGAGGTCTAGAATCAAGGTTGTAGGTTAGGGGCTCATAGGTGATTAGTGTTTTAGTATGGTAGTTCCTGCTTGATATTACTACATGCGACTGTATTTATGTTGCTTATGTTTTCATAACTATTTACGTTACTTTCGTGGGAGTACCTATGCTTTATTACTTGATTTTGTCTTGCTTGTGTTTCTAATTTTATCTCTGTTTCTTAATGCAGCTTTCCCATTTTTACTCTACTCGCCGAGGGTCGATTGGAAGCAGCCTCTCTGCCTTTCGGGCAGGGGTAAGGCTCGTCTACATATTACCCTCCCCAGACCCCACCTGGTGGGAGTATACTGGGTAGTTGTTGTTGTTGTTGTTGTTGTTGTTGTTGTTGTTGTTGTTATTTCCTTATTAGCTTGTTCCAAAAAATGATGACATCTTTTCATATTTGAAAATTAATTACTTTTACCCTTAACACCATATTTTTATACCCATAGAAATCTTATAACATGTTTAAAATCACAATTTCAAAAATCTTTCATGCTTAAACTTTGTGCGCCGTCAAACTACCTCACCTAAATTAAAATGGGAAAGTAAATCTTAGATAAACTCTTTTAAGCACAAAAAGGAGTACCTTATGTTGAATAAGACCTCATCCAAACAAAAAACTGGTAATTGCGTTTGTGTTAATGCCCCAAAAGAAGTCATTAGAGTTCTGGGAATTGGGCATTTTCAGGGACTAGCCCGCTTCTACTCTTTTATTTTATTTTTTTCGAAAAGACAAGGAGGATTAAGAAGGCCATTATTAAGGAAAACAAAGCAATAGCTTCAGTTAAAGCTAATCCCAAAATAGCACAACCTAATAATTGTTTTGCCAATGAATGATTTCTCGCAACAAAATTGAGGAACTGAAAACATTTCCAATTGTTGATATCTTAGATCTCCAAATCCTTATATCAAGTTCTGAGTTATTAGTTTCTGAAAGTTAAATACAACTAGATATGCTTTGTTGTCATTTTCTGCACACATTATCACATTGGTGTAGATATTTGAAGTTGTAATGTCTAGGTGTAGGTTTCCATTTAGTTTATATGTGTTTGGGTGGTCGTTTTCATTTTCTAGTCAACTGAAAGTTAAATAAGCTCATATAAGCATACTTTGTTACTTTTTGGTAAAATTTGCTCATGCAAACATGTTTTTGTAACTTTTTGGCTATGCCCGAGGCGTTTTTTTTTTCATCTTCCTGCTAGGGGGCTATGCTCATAAAGTATTCTTGTATACTAGACGATGTAATGACTTAACTGAAGATATTGCGTTTAGACTTCAGGAAATATCGCGCGAGACTTTCTTGCTACTTCCTTGGGCGAACGCTAACCCAATATCTTGATGTGTAGGCATTAATTTCATAATTAGTTACATAATGAGAGTCATTTTGTTTTTTAGAGTTATCACAATTGATTGTGGAGTGAGGTTGTTTGGGAGAAATGTGTTACTTGACTGTATAAGTTTTAGTGTTTGTGGATACTTTATACTCCCTGTGCCTCATTTATGGGACACAATGAAAACATACAGAATATCGGAGGAATTTTAGAGAGAGAAAGTAGAGAGAAGGGAGAGGATCGAAGAGTCTCGAAGAAGAGACTGTAAAATATCTCTGATAAAAAATGAGTGCCTCGGTACAGACAAACGAACCCTGACCCCTTATATCAAATGACCCCTTTACATATGTGGCCTATTTACATGACATAGCCTAATTACAGGAATAGCCTATTTACACAATTGACCTAACTACAAAAGTATACAAAATATACAAACAAATTACAAGAATAGCCTAATTGTAGAAATAGCCTATTAGGCTCAGATATGACTCCTATAATGACCAAAATGGTCCACAATTGAGTATTATCATCATAGCCAAGTTATACATCTCAACACCCCCCCTCAAGTTGAAGGGGGGAAACCACCTTCAACTTGGACAAAATAGGAGAAAGAGCAGTCCCAGATAATGCCTTCGTCAACGGATCAGCCAGCTGTTGAGAAGTGGAAACATGGGAAAGTTTTAGGAAACCATTGCGTATCAAAGTACGAACATAATGACAATCCACCTCAATATGCTTAGTGCGTACATGGAAAACTGGATTATTAGCAATGTGAACAGCAGCCTGACTATCACAAAACACAGAAATAGGAGATGAAACAGATACCCCAAGATCAGCAAGCAAACGAGAGAGCCAAGTAAGTTCAGCAGTAACCTTGCTCAAAGCCCTATACTCAGCTTCAGCAAAAGAAAGAGAGACAACAGGTTGTTTTTTCGATTTCCAACTAACCAAACTGCCACCCAACAAAACACAGAAGCCAGTAACAGATCGTCGAGTGTCAGGGCAAGCTGCCCAATCACTATCAGAGAACCCAGTCAAAGAGTAATCAGCAACATCAGAGTAAAAAAGACCCAAAGAGGAAGTGCCCTTAAGATACCTCAAAACATGCATAGCAGCAGACATATGGGGAACTCTTGGGGATTTAAGGTACTGACTCAGATGTTGCACGGCAAAGCATATATCAGGTCGAGTATGGGTTAAAAACAATAATTTGCCAACAAGACTCCTGAACTGATCAGGAGCGGGCAAAAGATCACCAGAATCAGCTTGTAGTTTAAAAGAAATGTCCAGAGGGGAAACAACAGGAGAAACAGAGGCACAGTCGAAAGCATGCAACAAATCATGAGTATACTTATGCTGATTCAGATGAATCCCACCAGGGACATGTTTAACCTCAAGACCCAAAAAATAATGCAATGACCCCAAATCCTTGATTTTGAAAGTATCATCCAAGAAGGCCTTTAAGCCAGCAATCTCATCACAGTCAACCCCAGTAACAATGATGTCATCCACATACACAGCCACCACAACAAGGGAATCAGGATTACCTTTTAAGAACAAGGAATAATCATTCAAAGAGTGCCTGTAACCTCTAGAGTGAAGAGCAGAGGACAGCTTAGCATACCACTGCCAGGAGGCCTGCCTGAGCCCATATAAAGACTTCTTTAGTTTACAAACCAAAGGAAGAGAAGGAGAAGAGGGAGAAGAAGAAGAATCAGAAACCACCAAACCTGGAGGAAGTTTCATATAAACTTCCTCATCCAAATCACCATGGACGAAAGCATTGTTAACATCAAGCTGAAACAAGGGCCAATGGTTCTTAACAGCCACTGCAAGTAGGCATTTCACTGAAGTCATCTTGACAACAGGAGAAAATGTGTCTGTAAAGTCCACACCCTCAACCTGTGTATCACCTCTGATAACCAACCTAGCCTTATACCTTTCAATAGAGCCATCAGATTTATATTTGATCTTGTAAACCCACTTACAGCCAATAGGTTTCTTACCAGAAGGAAGATGCACAATGTCCCAAGTATGGTTAGCATCCAATGCATCAAATTCCTTCCTCATGGCATCCTGCCAAGCTGGTACAGAGGCAGCTTGAGAGTAAAACATAGGTTCAGATTCCAAATTGGAGGAAGAGGAGCCAGAGAAGGCTGGAAGCTGGCAAACATAGTCTTTGAGGTAGGAAGGAGGAATATGTTGTCTGGTGGATTTTCTGGGCAAGGACACAGGCTGAGATAGAGGTAGAGCAGGAGGAGGAACATCAGGATTGAAAAAGGGAGAAGGAATGGATATAGGAGAGGCAGGAGAAGGACTAGGAGGAGAAGAAGAAGAAGAATCAGTGGAAGTTGGTAGCAGGGAAGGAGGGTCAAGAATATCATCAGAAAATGGAACAGGTGGAGGAGGAGAGGAAGAGGGAGGTGCAGTTTTAAAGGGAAAGTGAGTTTCATGAAAGACAACATCTCTAGACACAAAACATTTCTTAGAATTCAAATCATACAGTTTGTAGCCTTTCTTACCAAAAGGATAACCAATAAAAACACAAGAGTGAGCTCTGGGCTTCAGTTTGTCCCTATGAGGAATAGGGACAGCAGCATAAGCTAAACAACCAAAAGCTTTTAGGTGAGAATAAGAAGGGGGAGAACCATGCAATAATTCATGAGGTGTTTTGTAATGAAGTACTCTGGATGGCAATCTATTAAGGATGTATGTGGCAGTTAGCAAACAATCACCCCAAAAGGATATAGGCAAACCAGACTGAAAAAGAAGAGCTCTACAAGTTTCAAGTAAAGATCTGTGCTTTCTCTCAACAACCCCATTCTGTTGGGGAGAATGAGGGCAAGTTGTTTGATGCACAATCCCAAGCTTATTAAAAAAAGAAATCCCTTCAGCACTGGAACCCAGTTCCAGGGCATTATCACTCCTCACAACCTGGACAATGGAGTTGAATTGAGTTTGAGCATAAGAAATGAAGGATTCAAGGAGAGGGAAGGCATTACTTTTAGAACCCATTAAATGTGTCCAGGTGGCCCTAGAAAAGTCATCAACTATGGTGAGAAAATATTTGCTACCAAGGGAAGTAGGGGTGTGGTAAGGACCCCAAGTATCCACATGTATAAGTTGGAAGGGTTTAGTAGTGGTAATGCTACTATTAGGAAAAGGTAGTCTGGTTTGTTTAGCCATAGGACAAATAGTGCAAGGAAAAGGTTGTTTAGCAGCAAGAGAAAAAGGTAAGCCAGAAACATGTTTCATATTAGCAAAAGAAGTGTGTGCTAATCTCAAATGCCAAATATAGTTCATATCAGCAGTATCAGCATTATTACAACAGGAAGATTGTACAATTGAGCTAAAATGTTTGCCATTAGAAACAACATCATCATTACAAACATGTGAAACACTATGCTAGGAGTAGAAGAAGACTTGGAAGAGGCAGAAGAGGGAGGAGGTGACCAAGAGTACTTGTACAGACCAGCCTCCTCTTTACCAAGATTCAGAAGCCTCTTCAGAGAAAGGTCCTGTAACAGGTAAAGAAGGCATGAGGTTGGTGTAAACAAAACCAGACAATTCAATTGTTTCATCAATTTATGAACAGAAATCAAATTATGTTTGAAAGAAGGAACCAAGAGCACATTGTGAAGTGTAAGGGAAGAAGTCAATGCAAATGATCCTGTACAAGTAACCTTCACCTTATAGCCATTAGGTAGGGACACAAGGTAAGGGATAGTTAAGGGTATAATGTCAAAAAGTAGATTTTTATCATAAGTCATGTGATTGGAAGCCCCTGAATCAATGATCCAGGTAGCAGAGTTTATGTTTGCAAGCATGCACAACTTGGAATCAGAAACAAGACTCTCAAACATCAAAGTACCGGCAAAATTAGCAGAACTCATGGGAGAAGGAGCTTGATCACTAGTAGAAAGAGTCTGTTGAATTAAGCTCACAATCTGATCACATTGCTGTCTGCTCAACCCTGGTATCACATGTTGACTGGCAATAGGATCCCCTAGAGGAACAGACAGACTTGAATTTCCTGTATCAGCAGACATACAATCAGTACTAGTGGAAAGATGAGCAGCAGATTTCCTTCCCTTGGTGTAAGAATTGCTTTGAGGAAAACCATGGAGCTTGAAACACTTATCAATTAAGTGTCCAGACTTCTTGCAATATCTCCAAAACAAGTTTCCTCTATTTTGCTCAAAATTGACTTTAGGTCTGAAGTTGGAACCAGACAATTTACCCTGGCTGAACCCAGCAGGGGGCCTGTCAGTGTGAGTGTTAAAAGACATGGAGTCTGGACTCATATGAGAAACAAACTTGACTTGTCTTTGTTTTTCATCATTGAGCACAATATTATAAACACTGTCAAGGGAAGGAAAGTGCTGCATCATTAACAAATTACTCCTTACACCCAAATATGTCTCATTCAGTCCCATGAGGAACTGGTAAATCTTGTTCTCATCATCTTCCTCAATAATACCATTCTTAGCAGCACAAGTGCACTTCTGTCCATGGTTTGGGACCATTGTCCCCAATTCATCCCACAAACTCTTGAGTTTGTTGAAGTATGAGGCTACATCAAGGGAACCTTGGGATGTCTGAGAGAGTTCCCGTTTAAGCTCAAAGATTTTGGTTTTATTGGGGGTACCATATCTCTTCTCAAGTTGAGACCACATGCTTTGAGCAGTGTCAGAATATTGGACACTATCAGCTATTTGAGATGACACAGAAGAAGTTAACCATGACATAACAAGCATGTTACATCTATCCCACAACCTCTGTAAACTCACACTATTATTAGGTCTGGAAAATGAACCATCAATGAAACAGATTTTATTTTTAGCAGATAAGGCCATAGTCATTTTACGCTTCCATCCTCCATAACCACTTCCTGAGAAAGGAGTGGGGACTAAACATGCACCAGGGACATCAGAAGAATGCACAAATAAGGGATTGGAAGGGTCAATAGGACCAGAGTTAGCACCAGAACTACCAGCATTCATGTTAGCAGCCATGCTCAACAAATGAATCAAACCTTTTGTAAAATATCACCAAAACAATATTCACAATCTACACGGTCAGTATTCACAACTCAAAGAATCTATTCACAGCTAGAATCAAACAATCACATATACAGTCAAAGAATCACAACCAGAGAATAGGAACGAGGTTACCGTCCTTCTTCGCAACCGGAGAAGTTCGGCCTTTAACAATAGGCAAAACCCTAGGTGTGAGCCCCAGGAATAACCGTCAAAACTTTACCACAAACGCCGACAATGTTGTCACAACACCACGGATGATAACCAAAACCACAGCAAAATGAGTATCAAACCACCGGATGGCAACCAAACACTCGATTTGACCACCAGAAAACCCTAGAGGTTGAAACTCACCGCAAAATCTCCGAAACCTTCACAATAAACGATTGAACCGTTCAGTACAGAAGGAACAAACGTAGATCGTGAAGATAGAGGCACCGAAGAACCCTAATAGGGTTGAAAACATCATCGATCTTTTCGATCTCAAAAAAACCCAAATTTTGATCAGAAAATAGTTCGAATGAACTATTGATTCACAAAACAACGTCACCGGATCATTGTACCGGCTCTGATACCATGAAAACATACAGAATATCGGAGGAATTTTAGAGAGAGAAAGTAGAGAGAAGGGAGAGGATCGAAGAGTCTCGAAGAAGAGACTGTAAAATATCTCTGATAAAAAATGAGTGCCTCGGTACAGACAAACGACCCCTAACCCCTTTACATATGTGGCCTATTTACATGACATAGCCTAATTACAGGAATAGCCTATTTACACAATTGACCTAACTACAAAAGTATACAAAATATACAAACAAATTACAAGAATAGCCTAATTGTAGAAATAGCCTATTAGGCTCAGATATGACTCCTATAATGACCAAAATGGTCCACAATTGAGTATTATCATCATAGCCAAGTTATACATCTCAACACACAATTTGATATAGTATGAAGTTTAATAAGTTAATTATCTTTGTATGTTTCTTTAATGTCTCTGTACCATTTATTGTGATGAGATATTTGTGGAGCAGGAGAGTAGCTGAAAATTTTTTGGTTAGATTATGAGGAATTGCATAAAAGAATATGGATTCCATGGCTCCTTTCCTAACTCTCATCCACCTATTGATGACCTCTTTCTCAGTGAAGATTTATTTACACAGTAACCGAGTAATATGGCAATGTAAAGTGTAATCTGATATACTTAACACCATTAATTTTTAAAAATGATGGAGAGAAAAACTTATTTTGTAGCCAGAAAAAGTTCAGTTGAACTAATCAAGCTACACGATATAATTCCTCTGCTTTTGGTACAAAATTATTGAGGGAAGAAGAAGCTTCTTAGTAGAATCAGGATTAACCACAGCAAAACATCAGATGCAATATAGTGTACATATTCAATCGCCTTGCTGTGGTGCAAACTACTAAGGGAATAAGATGATAAATGATCATCATTCTGGAAATTAACGACCATATGGGATAAACATGCACTGCTAACAAGATACCATTATTTATGGAGAAAAAAATTTATCAGTCAAAGGAATCCAACTCGGCAGTATATGAGTTATAGCTTTGCTCAGGAAGCATCCTTTAGCCTTTAAATATTTGCTGGAGGAAGCTGCAACAATCACTTGTCATATAGATAATAATGGCACCAATTTGTGGTGGATGAAAGGGCATTAAAATTCCATAGGTTCCAGGGTTAATGTTTGATGGACATATACTTGGATGTTACAATACTCCTACCACTGTAGTGCTATAAAGATAAATCTAAGTAACTGGGGAATTGCAATTAGGGAAAGGTTATAATGATGAATGGAACTGATTTTAGATCGAGTTCCCATCCAGAGTAAAAGCAATTATGATTGGCTGATGGGTCTTGAAAGGACAGAAACTCTTGCTTGATTTCTGATTCCCGATAGCCTCTTGCCACTGGAATAAGTTAAACCTATCCATGTATAGATCAAACTCTCGAGCTTCCCACAGAATCTATGCTCAGATGCGGAGGCTTGTGATTTGGGCAAGTATTTTTTGGGCTGTGCCGATTGCATCTACAGTGGATTAGATTATGCGCGGAGCCGCCGACACATGCAACAGATCTCGCTGGAAAATTCCTCCTTTGTCCGGCGTGTGAGATGGAGTTTTCCAGTGGGATTCGCTGCGGTTTGGTCGCCTGAGCCTGAGGAGTTTTGTGGTAGTGTTGGTTTTTGTACAATACCGATGGAAAGGCTGACAACCTCTTAAGTTGTCGAAAAATTGCATGGCGACAAGACCTTTCTTTCCGGAAGTTGCTGGAATGATGCATAATGATAATTTTCTCAGTAAAGCTTATATCAGGGAGAAATACAGGCACGAGCGAGAGAGATGTTATTGATATCGATTTACTACAATACAAGGAGCCTATTTATATCTACACTCTACATACTACTCCTATTTCAACGTGGGACTAAGCATATATACATAAACTATATAACAGTTTTGAAGTGTATGATTATTGGATAAATTGAAGTGGTAATATATAGAGTTGAAGCAAGGGTGGCTGGGAAGGATTGTCGCTGGGTGGGTGAGAAGAAAGGTTGGCACAATAGAAAGAGGTGGTGACGAATGTGGACTTTGGTTCATGGCTTAGGTGGATGAGTGAGGAACACAAAATTCGTGGCAATTCTTATTTAAAATATAGTGATTAGGATAGCTTAAACGCCAAATGGCATAAGTGTAGAGGAACGACGACATTGCATCAAGGTGAATGGTATGATTGTCTGATCGCCACTCATACAACTATCTCTTTTCTGCTCGCAAAGTAAAGGCTCCCTCATACTCAAATCCTTCACAAAATAATAAAAAGAGAAAAATTCATTAGTAGAGCTGTCAATATGGGCGGGGCCGGGCTAGCCCAGCCCAGCCCAGCACACATCGGCTTTAGCAATTGACGGGCTGTGTTGGGCTAGCCCACTATTTTGATGGGCCTTATAATGATCAGCCCACCCCAGCCCTATGTGGGTTATAGGCCCCACGGGCTGGCCCACTATTTTTTAAAATATAATTTTATATTTTCTTTAAGTTCTAACTTAAAAAAGATAAATATTTAAAAGCTAAAAAATCTTATTGGAAAAATTTCAGAAAACTTAATACTTATACTGTTTTAATATATCACAATAAACACTAAAAAGATGAAAGACAAGACTATATTTCATTCATTAAAAGTCAAAAGTCAAAACAAACTATTCAAGAAAACGCCCATGACGCTTATGGAATATCTAACACATCATCTTCATCAATCACATTTGAATCCGCTTGTGAGAAGGTTGTCTTAACATCTTCATTTTCACTTACATCAACAATTTGTATAAAATGTTAAATTAAATTTTTAAAACTAGTTTTAAGACTTTGATCTTTTAATATGATGAGCTTAATAAACTTTTAGCTTAGAATACTCTTCTTGATATTTTTTATATCATATAATTTTAATTTTATATTCTATATATTTTAAATACATATTTTTATTGGGGCCACGGGCCGGCCCAGCCTAGCCTCAGTCAAGCCTCATGAGCCATGAACTTCTTCTGGCCGGGCTTAAAAGCTTCGTTCATAAATAGCCTCCAATAAGTCTAGCTCAGCCCTGCTAAATCACGGGCTGGGCTGGGCTGGGTTGGCCCAATGATCCAAGCCCATATTGACGGCTCTATTCAATAGTAGTGTAGTTATCTCAATAAAATTGGGAGCATAATTGAGGTTATTGTTTAGGAGCAAGGGAGTGTAAGGTATTGATAAACTTAAAGCGAGGATTCGTTGCACTTATGTTAGTGTTACCGGTATCAGATATTGAAATGGTGTTACCATCACCTGCTGCAATTTCTTTTGGGCTTGGTGGAGATTAATACAAGGGGAAGGGTCTCTTTGGGAAGACGAGCCAAATGATCACGCAAACTAAAGATTCTTGCTTGAGATTTGGTTGCGTATGCAGTATGTAGAGCATCCTAGTAGCCTAGCTGACTGCAATGGTGATAGTACCAGCAAGTGTTGGATTAATTGAGGTCAAGATAGCATTTTGTATTAGCTTTTTTTGATGATACCTTGCAATGTATTTAGCATTTTAGACATCTCAATTGTTTTGAGACACTGTAGTGTCGTCAAAGGCGCGCCTAAGCCCGAAAGCAAGGCTCAAAATATGTTGAGCGCTTTGCCTCGCTTTGCGGGCGCTTCAGTGTTGCATCAAGGCTCTAAGGCATACTTTTTGTAATCATGAAAAGGTGATACTGAACAATTGATATTACACTTTATCGTGGTTTTTTCCATATATTTGTTATTAATGCATATAATTATTAGTCTTGTACTACACATACATATTTTTACTTTTTTTCTCCATTTTCACGCTTTTCATTAAAGCTCGCACTTTATTTGCACTTAAAGCTCCAACGAGCCTTAGAGCTTATTTGCGTTTTTCGCCTTTGATAACATTGAGACACTGATGAGTAGGGGCAGCCTGAGAACCATTGAGATGGCCTAAGAGGTTGTGACTACACATAAGCATAACACCTTGAGCTTTCCGGGGGGAAAGATGTGGGTGCCGGCTAATTTGTTGGGTAACTGGATTACAATATTAGATTGAACAACAACTATAGCGGTTTTTGGTATCGAAATTGAGGACAGAGACGTATGCGGCCATTTAATAGGAAGGGTCGGACGGCTATCAGAAACAAAAGTTGGACACATGAAGTTAATTCTCTTGATACCATATGAAATATATGACTGCGGTAGAATGAAAAGAGTGTTTTTTATTGATTGTATGCTGAGAATATAGAATTTAGACAATCTTTACAACAACTTAATGGTTAAGAACTATCCAAACAGACCCTAAATGGGAGGAGAAAGTTACAACAACAACTTAACAACTAGGAACAGAAATTTAAAACTCTAAATCATCGGAATAAGATAATCAGTTATATAATCATTTGATATTTCTATGCAAATTTGATGCTACCATTTCGGTTCTTAGGAAGTTCATTTACCGCATAAATTTGTCATAAAAATATGTTAGGGTAAAAGTAATATTAAAACAATGTCACTTGCCTCTCTAAAATTATAATCATTAATTATAATTTTATGGTCTTCAATATAGAGTCGGATATTGAATTTTAGCAACTTTTAGCGCATCTTAAAGAGAGTAAGTCGAAAGGAGCATCTATTTCCAGGTATTTTCTTGTATGCTATTATTTCTGTGACATGTTGAAGTATCACAGTCATTCATAATTCTTGGTTATTAAACATAAGTTTAGGTTGTTATTTGCTGATCTTTTATTATGGTGGAACCATGACATTTATTATTCATATGGTGAATCATGGTAGCTAAACTGGTTGGCTACCTAAACTTCCACCTTATTAGCTGGGATTCCCCACCTTGTAATACTGTTCCCCTATCTTTATGAATGTGTGTGTATAAATGTATACACACTTGTTTGTTTCATTATGAAAAGACTCGATGATTTGAGAGCAAAACATTGGCAATTTATGTGATATTTGAATGCGAAATGGTTGCATTTTATCCCAATTCGGGATCTTAAGCAAATTCATTTTTCATTTATTTTGTCACAGGATCCTCTAGAAGAACATTAATGTTTACATGAACATTTTAAATTTTACCAAAAAAATTACTGTGGATTAACTTGAGGCCCTATTTGCATAGCGTACCCTGCTTAATCTTTATGTTTGTATACAGTGAGAAAGTTGCTATGCAGACTATGAAGACCCATGATTGGCATCTTGAAGGAGCATTGGAAGCATTCTACAACGAGGGAAATGCTAAGGTAGTTCAGGAGAAAAATCGATGGGAGCTGCTTTTCAATAAATACAAAGGTAAAGACTCTCTCCTATAATTTTGCAAACTGAATATTACTTACTATTTTGACAGTTTACATGTTTACTCCCTGCTTTGATATTGTTTTTCTAATAGAATAATCTACATATGCTTTATCAATAAACAAAAGCATCTGCGCAATTGAGTTTTCTCTTTTATTTTAATAATTTATTTTGGCTATCTGGGCCAATAACCATTACTAGCTGGAACAATGGGGCGGTCAAAATAACTACTGGTATCCAGTAAACCTTACAGGTTAGTGACAATCATTCTGATGTCTTGATCCTGGAAGAAGCTGAGATGAAAAAGAATGAAGAACAAACATACTTAGCACTCTTCTTATGGCACCTTGTGGGGATGGGTAGCTTCTATAGAAAACATAATTAAGTAAATAATTATGCTCCCTTCAAAAGATGATATGGTCACACCCTTCAATTGGTATCAGATTCAATGGTTCGTCGGGACGAGTATAGAGATGTTGGGATGATGGCGTGGGGCCGAGATTACTGCCTTTGCCCGTTTATAGACCAGTTTCATACCTTTGCCAATAGCTGGAAAACTCACACACATAAAAGAATCCTATGGCCTTTGGTGGCCCAAGAGTTGTGGTGATGGGTTATGTGGAACTTAGTTCGGGGGAGATTGTTGGATGTGGGAACAAAGTCGACATTAGAAGTTGATAAGTAAAAGGAGCTACATATCATATCCTGTTGTTAAGAGTATTTTTGGATTGGTTTAACCCAATAACTGATGTCAGAGTTTCAGTGACAGGTTCAACAAGCTCACCAGGGTTTTTTTCCCATATATACTGGTCCTAGTATGACAAGCCCTTGAAGCTAGTAATAATCTGATGAGATTTACATGTTCACCTCTGCCTGCTCAGGTACATGTTAAATAATATAACACGGTTAGGTTACACATGGACTGAAGATATATTTTGGATTTAAATTCTCTTTCTTTTGGAGTAGAGAGAGATGGATCAACAGGAGCGAGCCTAAACCAGAATGAGAGAGATTAGGCTCAAAAAGCTTATAATGAGTGCGCCTGGAGCAATATCAGTGGCTCTATGGGCAGATTTGAGAGATAGAAGTCAAGAGCATTTCAATAGATTGAATTAAGAGAGAGAAACTCAAATGATAGTATACTAGGAGAGAAAGCGGTTGTGCAGACATGCAGGGTTTTGACTTGTTGAGGAAATAGAGCAAAGAAACCCACGGAGAGACATCGCAGTACCAAGATGATGTAATGGTATGATAGGTGAAGAGGAAGAAGAAGCCTTTTTGGAACAAGAAACTAAGTTCAAGAAGCCTGATTCCAATGTCAATCCCAACCACCTCAACCTCTTCGACGCTGCCAAGAATGGGATGGTCGGCGCTCTATGTCATGCCCTCATCGGTTGTGTTACATGCGCGTGGGGTGTTAGAGAATACATTATGTTGTGTAAGAGTTTCCAAGTGGATTTATAATATCATGTGCCACTCCACCCAATGCATTAACGTTTTGGGTTGGGTGCTCAGAGTCGGGTCTCACCGCCATCCATTAGGGGTGGGTATCAGTCGGTTCGGTTCGGTTGTGAATGTTATTGGTTCAACATAATGGTTATCGGTTTATAAATATACTAAACCGATAAACGAACCGATAAGATATCAGTTATTGGGTACCGGTTAATCTGTTAGCGGTCGTTATTGGTTCGGTGTCGGCTTATCTGACAAGATAACTTAATTTAGAGGGAAAGCATAGTATATACCACTAATTGATATTATAACCTTGATCCCTTTCAATTATGTTCTAAAGAGTGAATAAAAGTTTCATGGACACATGTCTACTCTCGTCAAAAAGTTTGTTCAATTGCATAAAATATTTGCTCAAATGTCCTTCATATATTCACACACGAGTGAATATCAATGAGATTATGAAATGAAAGAGGATGACTTCACCATATTAACTTGATCCTACCAAGACAATGACTGAACTCATTATTAATTTTTTCATCTAATTACAAAAGCTGCTTTCATATCAAGAATAAAGAGATTTGTTCAAGTCCACTTGTCGAAACACGGTAGAAACAACACAAAATAGTAGCAATTACACCTTAAAAATTAAGAAGTCCAAACATAGTACTAATAGAGAATGAAGCCCTAAGGTGACTTTATATATGTAAGAGGGTAACTATAATTTTAGTAAAGCTTATTGGGTTATCGGCTAAACCGTTAATAAAATTGATCAAACCGAGACTCGACCGATAACCCAATAATCAAATAACACAAAAAACCGAACCATTAACCCAATAACCCTACCGATAACCCAAAAAACCTTTGTCGGTTCGGCTATCGATTTTACCCGACATATGCCAAGCCCTGCCATCTATTATCACGTGCTTGGCTCACCAAAAGAATCAAGCATGCACTTAAGGGGCGTATTAGGGTATTGATAAGAATGGACATTGGGCATAACTCAACCCCAAAAGCTAGCTTATGAGGTGAGGATTGCCCAAGCCATATAAGGAGACCAAGGACCTCAAATCCCTCCGATGTGGGACAACTCAACATCCCCCTCACGCCCAGGTCTCTGGAGCGTGGACACATAAATGGGGGCCCAACATCGGTAACAATAATTGGGATGAGCCTGGCTCTGATACCATGATAAAAATGGACATTGAGCCTAACTCAACCCCAAAAGCTAGCTTTTGGGGTTGAGTTAAGCCCAAGGTCCATTCTTATCCGATATAATAAAGTAAACAAAAGTATGCGCTCTCTAACAACTCAAGCTTTTATATGAAATGATCAAAAAGAAGCTCCCAGCAATAAACAACCGAATTTGGATCAACCATAATTTTAAACTTTCAAGGCATATGGGGGGGTTTACCATGAATCGGTGCTTGCGTATTTTTTTGGTGCCTTTAGACTCAACCATCAGAGAGACTGATTAGTAACTACGTGGAGCACAGTTGTTTGAGTCTAGCGTGCTTTGACCTGAACTTTCAGAAGACAGATTAAAAGTGCACAATGTCAAGTTACACTGTTCTGTACAATCTGGATTTATCTGTAGTTATAGGCATGTCGCAACTTATGAAGCCATAATGAGCTATTAACTTTGCTATTCAAGTGATCAATGAATTGTATGTCTGAAACTTATTTCTGGTTAGATATCTTTTCGTGGACATGAGTTTGAAATATTCGCTTATTATGATCCTTTCTCTTACAGATAACTAATCCAAGCCTAACTATAGAGCATTGTGAACTTTTACTGAAATTGGTCACTAAACTATAAACTGGATTACATTTTTAAAATTGTAGTAGGGCAATTGTTATCTATTTCTCGGGGTTATCATGTAGAGTGATCCTGCCGTTAGTACTCTTTGAAAGAAAATGTTCCTACCATGAGGTGCCAACTGAACCTACATCCTTTTTCCCTTGTACAAATTTGCGCAGTTATAAATCATTGAAACATTGAACTCTCCTGCAGACGTTCCTTCGTTTTTGTAACCTTGCCCATGCTACCCATCCCAACAACTACCAACTCCTCTGATCTCTCATGTCTCTCAAGTGCCCCCTTCTCTTGTAAACCCCTTTCCTCTAGGAACGAGAATGGAGTTGGCTATGGGAACAAGGGATATGGTGTGGAATTTGTACTCTCTTCCTAAATCAATGGATGAAACTTTTGCCATCATAAATACTAATCTACTAATAAGCCTATTCCCTTTAGCAAACAATTGGAAACACATACGGTAGACGGAGAACCTGATTTGCGTGATGCTATGGTAAACAATTGTGAAGGAATGCCCTTTCATTAAAAGCTAAAGTAGCTTCCATCATTCTTTGCATTTAAAGACATCTTTATTAAGATGGTTCTATTGTATAACATATACTTTGGGAGCAATTGCATTATCTTAGTGGATCTCTTTTATATGGCAATCTCTATATGTGTGTGTGTAAACAAATATTACTCTTTTCCATTTCGCAGACCCGAAGGCTGACATGATTATGGCTGATGGTATTAGCAACCTCTGCAATGACCTTCAGGTGCTTTACCCAATTGGCTGATCTAACGAGTCAAGAATTACTATGTTCCATGATTAGAATTCAAGAGAAGTGCTTTTAGGTGTTGTCTATAGTAGATTGAGTTGTATAGTTTGTCCTTCTAATCTTAACTTAAACTTCTGTAGTAGCGCATGCTGTTGTATACGGATGTTTCGTTGTCTTCTTCCTACCTTCCTGATAATTTCTTGGTTATCATGCCTGATTGATGTAAAACCTTTTGTTTTCTTGTCAGGTTGAACCTCAGGATATAGTTATGGTATGTGCAATTATTATTACTTTCCTCTGCTTTTCTATTTCTGTCTCCCCACCTCTTTCAAATATTCCCTCCGATTCAAATAGAATGAACCTATTTCCTTTTTAGTCAGTTTAAAAAAGAATGCACCCTTTTTAAATTTGGAAACGATTAACTTTAAATAATTTCATTTACCCTTAATGAGATGATTTATAGTCACACAAATATCTATGAATTGTTTTAAGCCACAAGTTCCATAACTCTTCTCTTTTTTCTTAAACTCTGTGCCCAGTGAAATAGGTTCATAAAAATTAAAACGGAGTGAGTGCTAGTTTTGAAGGTGGGGGGAGGAGGGGCGATGCAAAAAAGATTTTATTGATTGTATTGTATTGAAAAAATTAATTAACGAAAAACGACTATTTGACTCATACAATCAAAATAACACTTCTGTCGCAGTATAATTTAAGCCATACCAATCTGGTTGATTCTCCTGCAGCTTGCTCCTCTTTTATTGATTTTGAGTAAAAGAATAAGTTTTCACTTGTAAGATAATATTTTAAATTCACTTACAATTGCCTTCAATTACAGTTGGTGCTTTCATGGCACTTTCAAGCTGAAACCATATGTGAATTCTCCAAGCAGGAGTTCGTTAGTGGAGTACAGTCTCTTGAGTAAGTCTAGATTAAGGCCTTTGTCCCTCTATAGTTGAATTTCTATTATTGTGGTAAGTATAAATTTTAGATGTTTAATGTATAATGAAGCTGTATCCTGAATGGCAGAATAGATTCATTGGAGAAGTTCAAGAAAAAAATCCCATTTTTGAGATCTGAGCTGAAAGATGAAGGTATGTCATGACATGGAATTCTCCATTGCTGGTCAAAGAAATTACATCATTATTCATTAATTTCTTATTTGAAATTTCAGCATGGATATCAAATCATTCTTTAACTGGTAATTTTATCTGACTAGATGAAAGAATTCCTTACCTTTTGCTCTTTTTAAAACCTTTTGCCAGATACTTTCCGTGAAATTTACAACTTTGCTTTTGATTGGGCAAAAGAAAAGGTTTGTACTTAATTACTGATCTCTCAGTACCCTTTTTCTCTCAAAGTTCCAAGGCTGTCTTGAGTTTGCATTTTTTTTTTCAATTAATTAATTCTAAATGACTGCTATTTGTTTTACATTCATAAACTTCTTCATTTGCTTGGCTCTCCTTGTCTTTCATGTATTCATTTGACTTGTCAGATACTAGTATGTCGAGAATACGTCTAAGATGCAATAACTCAGTTTATTGCCGCCAATTCCGAAAAGGATTCTCCTTTTTCCCCCATTACCAGATAAGCCGTGATGCATTTCAAAGTTATTCCGTGTTTACTATTTAGTCTAACCGAATAGTTCATACATAGGAAACTACTTAGCTTATACCAAGAATCTTGGGGCACAAGCACTTAATACTGGGTTTTTTATGCAGGCTCATTAGCAGAAGACAATCTGAAGCCAAACGAATCACCTTTAATTGGGATGTTCCAGTAAATTGTTGAAGTTATTCAATAGATTTGAATGGAAAAGGAAAACTTTAATAAATTACAACATGTCATTAGTTATAAGCACCTCTACTTCAAATAGAAGACCCTGACGGACAAGGTTTATGTTGTGTGTACAGTACCTCGAAAACTTTGTTTGCAGCAGTTCGCATCGTGTCACTACACAGTGGAACAAGACACACCAAGGCAGAAATTTGATTTCGGGTTTAATCTTAAAGCGAGCAAACCAAGAAACTGTATGAATGGTACCTATCAAAATGAAAGCTGATATAATACGATAAGTCCTGTACCCACGGTATAGTGGCTGAGTGGAGTAACAATCTGGAGATCCCAGTTAGGACACCTAAAACACTTCCCCCCCCCCCCCCCAACCCACACACACACTATTGTTGAAGTCCAGGAGATCCCATGTTTGAATTTCAGTTATAAAACTTGGTGTGAGCCCATGCATTCGAACTTTCATTGGACATGATTACCTTGGCAACTTGTGCTTGTGGACCAGATAAGCTCTCCGGTATATTAGTCGGTGTGCACACAAGTTGTAAACATCACCAATGTTAAACAAAATAGGATAGGTGCCAAATACTTGAAAGCAGGTACCTACACTTCCGAAACTGAAGGGAAAAATCTTGAATCAAAGCCTTGGTCATTTTTAAGCAGTTTTGAGAGAAACAACAACAACAACAACAACAACTACCCAGTATAGTCCCACAAAGTGGGGTCTGGCAGGGTAATATGTAGACGGGCCTTACCCCTACCCGAAAGGGCAGAGAGGCTGTTTTCAATCGACCCTCGGCTCAGTGAAGGAAAGGAACAACAAAAACAAAAACAACAACAAAAGAGCATTAGTAGCTTCAACAGAAATAGCGTAAATAATTATCTCAACATAAGAATTTGAGAGAATAGAGTAGTAAAACCTTTTTAAGGAATTGAAAATCCGCTATTCAAAGCTAAAATCTCCTTTCTTTTTCATTTATTACATTTTTGTGTTACAGGAGTACGCTAGTTTGCATCCATGGTTTGGCTTGATTTATGGGATGATTGTTGTATATATTATCTGATTCCTGTATATTAGCGCTACTACTTTCTTCATGTGATATCAATAAATAACTTTTGAACCATCAAAAAAAGTCTCCTGTCTTACCATAGCGAATAGAATTCTACAGTATTCAGTGAACACCACTGAGCAGCAGATCTTTATGTTTTTTTTTTTTTTGATTTGTTGGCTTGTACTAGTTCTGCATGTTTTACTTACATTTCTCAGTTTGTTACTTTTCATAACCAGGAAGATCCCAAGAGTATGGTTCAGATAGTAATACAAATTTACCCTTTTACTTACTAAACAACATTTTAGGATGACAAATGCCATGCCTGTAGTTTATATTAGGTAATGATTGTTTATTTATAGATCTCTTAGTAAACATAAAATGGATATTTCCGTATATTTGACATTATACAAGGGTACAAAAGATTTACTCTCTCTGAGCTTCCTCTACTGCACTAGGTATAACGATATCCACATAATTTTCAGGGTCAGAAATCTTTGGCCTTGGAAACGGCAATTGGGTTGTGGCAGTTATTCTTTGAGGAAATGCAGTGGCCATTGGTTGAGCACTGGTGTCAGTTTCTCGAGGTAATTGAGAGGAAAATCCTCGGATATCCGTTTTTTAAGTTGTTATCTATTTACAGGCAGCTGACTACTAGCCTGTTTGGCCAAACTTCTCCAATTCTAGAAGCACTTTTTTTCAAAAAAATGTGCATTTCTTTCAAAGTTGAAGTATTTGGCCAAGCTTTTGGAAGAAGAAAAAATACTTCTGAGGAGAAGCAGAAGCAAAAAGAAATAACTTCTTTCCAAAAGCACTTTTGAGAAAAATACACTTAGAATCAGTTTTTATAAGTTTACTCTCAAAATAAGTTGATTTTTTCAGCTTAGCCAAAAAGTCTACATTTGCTAGGTTTGATGATTCAGTTTTTTTGCTTAATGAAGATGACATCATGCCGTATTTTGCTGGATGCTCATTGGTTCTGTTTACTAGATGTAATCTTATGCTTGATAATGCTCCACCCCTTTTGATTTGTGTCTATTTTAATGTGCACATGATTTTCAAGTGGTTCGTCTTTCCGCATGACATCTAATGTGCTGTTACAAGTGTTTTTTGCGCTTATTGAGGATGCTATAATTCACCCCTGTCCTTTCTTTCTTCTTGTGGTATGCTTTTGCTGCCAACTGATTCAGGACCGGAATATGAAGGTTATCTCACGTGATGTTTGGCTACAGCTACTGGAATTTGCAAAGGTAAGTTCCAACTCATCACTTTAGCTTATTAGCTTTCAAACACACCCTCTCTATATATTCTCCACCTTCTCCTCATACTCCATCCAATTCCCTCCGACTTCTGCTATTAGTCTATTATCTAAATCATGTGAAAAGATGCTTAAACGTTTTGTACTTACAAAAAAGAGAAAAGTGTTGCCGGAATGTTTTGCACATCAGTATGTATTACTTAAAGTCATTTTCAAAGGAAAAAAAGAACAGAACATTATATTGGTATGTATGATATCGTACGCAGGCTGTGGACCCTACATTATCAAACTATGATGCTGAAGGAGCTTGCCTTGTCTTCTTGATGAATTTGTTGAATACCTGATTGAAAATGGTCATTGTGCAACAAAGTCGGATGAATGATTGAAGCCTGAAGTACCGATGGAGTGCTGTCAATTTGAATGATGTGAAATGTTCTTTTCTACTTTTTGCTTCCAAGAACAACTCCTTGTACAAAATAAGTGAGGTACAGGACCACCTGGAATTGTAGATGAGTCTTGTGTGTTCCTGTACTAGTCCTCACTGTCGATTCAAAGTTGTCATGTTTTGTTTGGATTTACTTGATTAATTAATTAGTGATTCTTTGGAAAAACTCCCCCAGAGCAAAAAATTGGGGAAACTGATACTAACTTCTAGTACTTGATCTAACAATGGAAAAACACTTGAGCGATCAGTTTCTGGCATTTCTCCAGCGCAGAGTGAGTGTTTGAATAATTGGAAGGGAATGGGAAATTGCAGTAATGTGTCTTGTTCGACTTCCAAAGGCAACTACATTATTTTAACAATATATCCTGCAATGTTATTGCGTTTGATGTCACTGAAGCCCTGTTGGCTTTAAGTAGCAGGAAAATAGAGAGTAAAGGTTAAAATAGAGAAAGTAGTCCTTTGAAATCGATAAATTAAACAAAACATAAGTATCTTCACTTATGTAGTTAAACATAGATCCAAGAGTTGAGTTGTGCTTTAGCTACGTTTTGGATCTTTGCCAAGCTGCTAGTAACTGGTAGAAGAAGGTGATTTTCTGGCGTACCTAATCAGCAGAGAAGGATGCAAAAGAACGATTAACGTCATTGATGAATGAGTAAACGATCTATTCAGTCGATAAAAGAAAATGATAGTTAGCAAAACATAAGCTTTGCAAATATAATGATGCATAAATAGTCTTAAAATCAGTTATACAAAGCATTGGGGAAAAAAACATCCTTTATACAAAGAACGTGATCGATCATCAAATTCTCCGACTGCTGAGCTCTCTGTTCTCTTCCTCGTGCTTTTCTCTTAGCTATCACTTGGCTTCTCCTGAACCTTTTCTCTTCTTTTTTCGTTTGTCCAGGGAGTGTTGTTCCCTCCCTTGCTTTAATCCCTTAATTTTCAGGTAATAACCAAATGCTTCCAATGCGTAGGCACAAACATCGAAGACCCACGGAATCAAATCCAAGAAGAACACAAACTTATTATCCAACACCCGCACATCATTACAACTCTTAACAAACCTTCTTATACAAAGTTCCTCTAAATAAAGCATGAAATAATATAAGGGAAAGGAAAAAGAGAAGAAAAAAGCGAGAGACAAAAAGATGAATACCAGAGACAAGAAATGAAACAGCGCACAGGCCCACCCAACATATCTGTATTTTAGCAGCATTTCCATTGGCACTTGCGTCGGAACTTCATGAAGGCATTGGTCAGAGTTGATGTAAAAAAAGGTAATTATCTCTCTATTCTCTGCGTCCCAAATTTCAGTACTTGACGACTTTCCATACTAGTCTGACCAAAAAATTCCTACAACCACCACTGATTTAACATCTATGGAGGGGTGCGGCATAAATGTCCAGCGGTTGATAACTCAAACGGTCATTATGAGGCAATGGTCCTTCCTGAGAATTTAAAACAGTTAGTTATGCGCATTATAATTACAAGAATCAAAACCAAGACACAAGGGTGCAATGCACACATTCTATATATTCCTATCTTCACGCTTCTAAGGCAGTAAAGAATTAGTATTACTGCTGATAAGGAAAATGGTGATATAAAGACTTCACATAATAACTGGAAAATATATATGAAGATGAGAATATTACCTCCTCCATGTTTATTTGAAGAGGCTTCACAAAATCTTCAAACATGGTAGGGCATAACCCTCTAATTTTGTCTTCTACTTCCTGAAGAAGAACCAGCAGAGGATGTCAACAGAAACAAGGATGCAAACAAAAGATGCTGACAAGTCAAAAATAAAAACTGAAAGTACATCCCAGGTTTTGATGAAAAATATAAAGCGTAGTTTAGTATGCCAGACAAGAAGCTATAACATAGGAAAGAAGTACATAAGTAGGCACTAAGATAAAAATTAAAGAATATATACGGGTTCTAGGATTTGAGGTCCTTGGTCTCCTTATATGGCTTGAGCAATCCTCATCTCATAAGCTAGCTTTTGGGGTTGAGTTAGGCCCAAGGTCCATTCTTTTCATGGTATCAGAGCCAGGCCCATCCCAATTATTGTTACCGATGTTGGGCCCCCATTTATGTTGTCCACACTCCAGAGATCTGGGCGTGAGGGGAGGTGTTGAGTTGTCCCACATCGGAGGGATTTGAGGTCCTTGGTCTCCTTATATGGCTTGGGCAATCCTCATCTCATAAGCTAGCTTTTGGGGTTGAGTTAGGCCCAAGGTCCATTCTTTTCACTACCATTCAGATAGTACACCCAAATAATGCAAGTCAGAGAATAAGAATTAAAATGTCCAATGTTCTCCTTGGAACGCAAACTACCATTTTCCTGAATGAGCCAATCCAATTAGGAATCTTCGTAATGTGGAAACAAAATGAAAACTGAGGTTCGTTTAAAACAGTTAATCAGTATGGTGTTTACCATTGTTAAACATCATTAGAGGCATGCCAGCTAGACATTTTAATGTTTTCCATCCAAGTTTCAAATTCTATATCCATCTTGAATTTACCACTGTTTGACAGAGCTTGAGGAGCGACAATGGAATAAATTTATATTGGAACGTATGTTTAAGTATCTGTTTAACAATAAGCTCCTTTTGTTCCGTAAGACCGCAACATTCTCTTCTTGCTATCTATAAAGAAGATTCTCTTTAGTAGTGTGAATGCTCTAGCACTTGATCTCTCCTACTTTTAGCAAGATACAAAGGAACCATCTCTTTCGACGTTCTAAACTATATCTTTCTGAACCAAATAGGTTAACGATTCCTTTAAAATAGGCTTTGAGTGTGCATTTGGTGCGCGCACACACACACACATATCTTATTTGATTTAGTCAGCCACATTAGGTATTAGATAGGCTCTTTGATCTGCTAGTTCAATTATAGCATATACTGGTCCAATTACAACATGTTTTCCAAGATTTTCTATCCCCGATTTCTTTGTCAAAATATACATACATATAGTTTATAATAGGTTTTTTCAATAAAATAGTTGGCGATTGGTTGTTTTTGGAGCTTCCAAGCATGAAGAATATTCTACCTGAAACCAAGTTTAGCAAATTGTTATCAACACCGGAAATAATCCATAAATTGTCTACCCACATTACTGCGTGTCGAAGAGTCTATTAGGACTTTATCATGAGGTAACATGAAATACGTTTTCCTCCACTTGCGGTACAAATCTATATGCACTTCCAAGTCCCGTCAAATTTTCGTGTCTCAAGTAGGAAATAAATTAACTCCAACTTTTTCTACCAGATATTTCAATCCTCTAATCTAACATTTCAACCCCGAAAGCAACAATCACATCATAAGACACTCGAACCACAACGAAAAACATAGTCGAAAATTTATCAAAATACCTTCTGGTTGTTGGAGTACTCATACTAGTACATATATTTTTTGTTTAGGGCTTTTTGATGCATTATACATGCTATTCCTGGTCAAGACTCCTTGTACCGCATTAAAGACCTACTTTTCCATGGGCAAAATGACCGAAGAGTCTCGTAAACTTGCACTCGTTTGTCATCCCAGTACACAAACTTATAACTTTTCCATTTAAACGCTCCAACTTATATATTTGCACAATAATAAATCATTTTGACCGTTGACCATGCCTATGTGGAGGTAACATAGCTGACATGACTAAATTATGTGCAAACGTGCGAGAATATATGTTGATGGAAAAAGTATTAAAAAATATATAATACGAAGAGATTAAAAAAAAAAAAAAACCCAACACTTCCTCCCACCCATCTATCCTTCTTCTCGTTCGTACCCCACCATGCCTCTCTTTATTCCTTTTACTTGGAAAAGTATTTAGAGATTCTTCTTTTGAGTTTAAGAATCTAAAGAGGGATGAAGAAAGATGTAAAAGATAACCACAAATAGAAGTTGGCAAACGGAAATCGTCGGAGATGTTGCCGGAGAAGAAAAGTTGACTTTTTTAGAATTGGCAATTTGGCGAACAGGTATTAAGGATTTGGTTTCCGGTCTGAATTTTCGAATCAAAGAAGACAACCTGCTAAAGCTTTTCTGGCATTTCTCTTTCTAGATATGGTCTTTGGGTGATTTCAGATGGGGAATTTTGGAAAAGAAAAAAAGGGACGTGAGTTCATTTTTCCGGTGACTTTGCATTTTTTCCGGTGGTTTGAAGGTAATGATTATCGGGACGAACTTAGTGCATTGATGCTGATTTTGCTTGGTAACGTGAATGTGAAATCTAGGTGTTTTGGATTGTGGTTTTCAGAATTTTAATATGGAAGTCTAGAGTTTTTGAATTTGCTAGGTCTGTTTCTGCCACTGTGATGGCCATTGATGACAATGAAGACAAGATAAAAATTGCAAAAAAGAAGTGGGTTTACGAGAGAGGTGGGGTCCATAATTAGAAATATTTGAAAGACTACAAAATTGAAGATATGGCAGCTAAAAATGTGACGTGTCATATTTGTTATAGCAATTGTGTAACATTCTCACTAAGAAGTGTTTATTAATAGTCATTCTATGAAGTTTGAGTGCCTAAATGGGAAACTTGCAAGTTTATATACCGGAATGACAAACGGGTGCAAGTTTAGGTAGCCCTTAGGCCATTTTCCATGCCATGAACATCTTATAGTGCTCTAGTGATCTACTCCCTCTGTCCCAATTTATGTGGCGGTGTTTGACACGCACGGAGTTTAAAAAACAAAATAAGACTTTTGAAACTTATGATCTAAAACAAATTATAGATATTTGTGTGGCTTTAAATCAATTCATTAAGGGAAAATTAGGAATTCTAAACATAAATTATTTCTTAATAAGTAAAGGCGACTTTCTTTTTGGAACTGCCTAAAAAGGAAAGAGTACCACATAACTTGGATGGAGGGAAAGTATTCTCGTTTAGGGAATGCCATTCCGGATTATAAAGAAGCTTCAAAATATTTAGGTGTGATTTCATGCGTCAATTCACTTGCTGGCTCCTATAAAACTTTGTCACAATGTTTCTAACTCTATATGTTCTTTTTCATTATTTTGAGAGCTATTCCTGGAAAGATGTTTTAAAGTTCAGATATATCAAGCATTTCAGTAACTTTTTGAAGGAAAGGCCTGAACTATTCACAAAAATAAGATGGCAAGTAACAACTCATACAATTGAATTGGTGGGGAACAGGTACATAACATGCAGTAGATACTCTATACGATGCATAATAATGGAGAAGTAGGCAAAACAAGTGCACATGGTATGGACTATGGAGAATATTGATTGTTGCAAGGAGAATGAGAATTGATTTGCAGAAAGCAGGTAGATAAATATACTTCGATTTCCAATCAAATATACTCTTTAACATAGTAGTAGAGAATATAACTGCAGGTTTATCATACCAATCCAGTTATCCTCGAGTTTTCAAGAAGCTCATTGGAAATTAAATCCAGTATATGCCTGTTGGCCATCAATCCCCTCATCGCAAGTTCTTCGGTCTCATCAATATACTGTGATAGCAATTAAGTTAGATTATTGCGAAAAAGCAGAATAAGAACTGCTTGTAACAGATGCATAACTCAAACTTGTATCATAAAACTAAATAAGCTTGCTATCTTCCTTAAGGATTTGTAGTAATCCCCAGAAATCAAATCTTTTGTGACAGTTAATAATACTTTGATGGGAATAGGCTGATACTAAAGGTGGACCAACAACTTTGATATGCACGACACCAATAAGCGATAAAGTGAAAACAAACAAAAAGGAAAAGGAAAACCAGAGTAACGTTTGTAATAGAAGTACCACAGTTCTTAAGCAGTTGGATGAGTTTTCCACAAGTTATTACCAAAGAACATAGGAAGGAGGCCCATGACACTGTAACTTTTTAAAGAACTTGCATGTATAATCAAGAGGCTCGGATTGATTCCATTTCTTTTCCTTTTTTATTGGTGTTGGGATACTCGGATAGTGGCTGGTTGCATATACCTTGGACAGTTTTAAATTGCTGATGCATTTAACAAGTGGAACGTGTAGCATAACCACAAGCAAATTGTCATATATTGAAAGATAAGCAATATGGAAACAAAACCATTTCTCCTACTGAAATAACCAGATATAACCATAAAAGAAAGGAAAATTTTAGTTACCCTTGTCAATTCACGAGTAAATAGCTCAGAAACTTCAACTGTCATATTAGCAGGAATTATATGAGGATCATCCCACTGAATCATCAAGAGGAGAAAACAGGTAAATGAATCAAGAATATGTTGTAAAAACTAAAAAATCAAGCATTAAATTGAGCCAGTTCATGTTCCATGAAAGAATTGTACCTTATATTTTATAATCTCACCATCAGGACTGTCAGGCCGATCACCCAATCCTAATCTCTTTGTCAAAGCAGTAAGGCCCAACCTGGAGTTTCTAGGACTTATCACCATTTCCCGAGCAATCTGACATAGATGCCATATAAATTTGAGTTGACATCAATTACATACTAAAAAGTTGTCTCTTTTCACCTCCCCCACTACTAATACTAGCACAAGCAAAATTAGCAAATCTAGCATGTATAAAAGCAAAGAAGCTTGAATGCGGTAATGAGACACACAACAACAACAACAACAACTACCCAGTATACTCCCACCAGGTGGGTCTGGGGAGGGTAATATGTAGACGAGCCTTACCCCTACCCGAAAGGGCAGAGAGGTTGTTTCCAATCGACCCTCGGCTCATAGGATAAAAGGAAAAACAGCAGTAAAACAAAAACAAAAACAATAGAGCATTAGTAACTCCCGCAGAAATAACGTAAATAATTATCTAAACATAAGAAACATAAATACAATCGCATGCAATGATATCATACAGTAACTACCATAACTAACAACCATAGGGGGGACATAAGCTAAAACACAAATCATCTAATGAGACACACACACACGAAAATATATATATATATACATATATATATATATATATATATATATACATATATATATACATATATATATATATATGTATGTACTAATATACAGAGGCATGCAGGTATTTGTCTAAATGTATGTAGATGGGCAGCAAAGATTTTGTTTTGTTGTAATTTTTCTGAATACCTTTAATTATACCTTCCTCCACACCTCAAGAATATTCGTTAACGATAAAACTGTATTACTCCGCCATCCTATAGTTATTGCTCCCACCACAACCCAAAGAAGGAAAGCACAAAATCAAGAGTACTTGCTCTGTCGCTGCTTGAATGCTGCAACAGTTGAAGAAATGTGGTCTACCTTTGTAATCTTTTCTAGATCATCTATTCCTCCATCAGTAATGTCATCACCAAATATAATACGTTCAGCACAGCGCCCTCCATGAGCTACTACCATTTGCATTTTCATGTAGCCAAAGGTTGTATAACCTTGATCAACCACATCTTCTCTAGGGTAGAAAACAGATATCGCAGTTTCCTGCTCATTCAAACGAGCAATAGTTCTGAATCAACAAAAGCCGGATTGAACATAACATAACTCATGTTCATGTAAAACATAATACCTTGCCACCAGGTAGAAGCTGAGAAAAAGCATGCCAATCAAATTGAGGGAACAAGTGCGCCAAGACAATGTGACCAGCTTCATGGACTGCCAACAACCGTCTTTTTTCACGAGATACCTATTACAAGATTTTAAATGATCACAACAATATACTGATACATCATGTCTCTCTTCCACGAGCAGCAGAGAAAGATTGCATACACTCTGCTCACACTTCTGCTGCTCTTCCTCTGTCAGGAGCACACCCATACCCTCAAGCAATTGCTTGTCCAAAACATCAATAATATCCTTCTTGTCGATCTTAGAATGTCCTTACCTTACCTGCGTGTAAAATTCGATTACTTAAGCAAATACCCTCGAGAAATGGAAAACCAGAAAACATTTTCAGTCATACCAAAGATTAATGAGCACATAGTTAGCATATATCAAGTAAATTTTTAAGTTTTAGTTAGTCTAATCGGTTCTCGAAGTTTGGAAACTTTGATGTACTGCTTGACATCGATATGCGATAAAGGAGTTAAGTTGGAGAGCAGTCCATGCATGCAATTTAAGTTATATCTGTTCAATTCTGGGGTTTGTAATTTGCCCCTATCATAGATAAATTTATTGTTGAGATTGATGATTCTTAAAAAACACTTGTTTGCTTGTTTATTCTCACTTGTGGTGACAAATCTTATATTTAACTTCTGGTTTTGGTTGATTTCCCTGGCATCTGCTCCACAACTTTCAGTCACAGCCACCTAAGTTTGCCATATTTTACTCTGTTCTTAGAATATTATATGCTTATCCTATCCACACTCTAATTTTTTAAAAAATAATACTGTGAAGTCAACTGTTACAGCAAAAAGCTAATTACATGATCTCAAATCTGCAAATCTACTGTTTCTATGAAAAGAAATGCATGGTGTGCTCTACAAGTCTCCTAGACAAGAGGGGTTGCTCTGATGGTAAGCAACCCCCACTTCCAACCAAGAGGTTGTGAGATCGAGTCTCCCAAATAGCAAGGTGGGAAGTTCTTGGAGGGAAGGATGTTGGGGGTCTATTTGGAAACAGCCTCTCTACCCAAGGGTAGGGGTAAGGTCTGCGTACACACTACCCTCCCAGACCCCACTAAGTGGGATTATACTGGGTTGTTGTTGTTGTTGTTGTTGCTTTACAAGTCTCCATGGTAATAATGTAATTTTTAAGTCAATTGCCAATAACTTGCCAACATTGATTTAGGAAAACAATACTAGTAAAGGAAACAATAGATCAATAGATATTATGAAGCACCGACAGTGATTACAAAAGTTTCTGGGTGAAAATACAAAGAACAAACTTACAGACATTATTCCAGCTTCATTGACTAGATTTCTTATGTCTGCTCCAGAATATCCAACTGTACGAAAGACAAGCTGCAACACCGCAAAGGAAAACAATTCGATCAAATTCCTAAACCTGAACCTCAACATCAGGGGCTCCAAATGGAGTGTTTCATCAGTATACATCAAGTAATTTAAAGAAAAGAAGTCCATTGTCTTCCCACACTAGGTATACGAAAAGGAAACAACTGCCATTTGGCCTGTGAAGTAGTAGGGTTGCTCCTGACCCCTTCAAAATAGGCAGTATATATTATGAAAGTAATTTTTTGTTCAAAGAAATCAAATGAGATGAAGAAATTCCAAGCTAGGAACAAGAACAAGTAGAGCAAGCAATTTACTTTCTCAAAGTCAACATCCTCTGAAAGCTGCTTCCCAGCACTGTGAACTCCAAAAATTTGCACTCGTTGCTTTGCATCTGGTAAACCAATATACACCCGTCTGTCAATACGTCCAGGGCGAACAAATTCTAAGTCGAGTTCATCTGGCCGATTGGTAGCACAGATGAATATGACAGCTTGTCTTAATGAAAACCTATCAACGCCAGTTTTTTCTTTCCTGCACAAACAAATCCAATATTATCTTGTGCAAAACAAAACAAGAACATAGGAGGGCAAAGTGGCTTTGCCTTCAGTACTTCTAGAATATTAGCATAATGTTTTTTGGTATGTATATTACTGTAACCTTCTAGCTCTGGCAGTGTACTACAACAACAACAAGAAGAAGCCAGTGGAATCCCACAAGTGAGGGTCTGGGCAGGGTAGTGGAGAGGGTAGTGTGTATGCAGGCCTTACCCCTACTCTAGCAGCGCACTAGTAGATAAACATATAAACCAAAATCACATCATAGAAGCTTTGATGTTTTTTCCCGATCTAGTGGAGATGAGGTGGGGCCAGTATCTCACCCTACGGGATCGCAACCCTTTGTCCAGGGGCCAATCTCTGTCCAACCCAAGGAAACCATTACATGCCTTAGAAGATGTAAGCAGCACATGTGCCATGCCCGTATACTAGTACACCAAAAGTAGAAACCTTACGAAAAGATAGGAAACACGCAATCTTGTATACATATGGGAACCTTGTGGGTGCACCAAAAAGCAATAAGGGATAAAAGACCATTCCTCATCATTTTCTACTCCTTCAAAAGCTCTCGCATTTCTCTCTTTCCAAACGGTCCACACAAGTGCAAGTGATGTCAGCTTACTAATTGAACTGTTAGGTGTTGCAAGTTAGTCAATTGTCAAGACACAAACTTCAACTCATATTTATAGTTTGACAAAAACTCCAAGTTCAAATGATTTTTTATTTTATCATATCAGAAAACTCATGACTCAATGGCAAAAGATTTCACCGTCCAGAGACTGTAGACAGTGTAGGGAAGAAGCACAGAAAAATTCATGGTTAGAAGGGGAAAATGTTCTTTAGAACCCATATCCAGCACTGCAGAATAAGATTCTACATCAGATCTCATCAAAAGCAGCAGATCATACTGCTCTCAAATATGAAGTTTTCTTTGCAAAGAAGAGAGTGTTATAGCCATGGAGTGAAACTAAGATACTCACTCCCCATCAAGCTGAGCAATCAGCGCCTCAAATGTTGCTTTCCTGCGTGGATCATTTCTTGCGTGCCTTCCAGCAATAGCATCAATCTCATCTATAAATATAAAAGCTGGAGCCTACAAAGAGGACAACAGAACGTAAATTTTATCCCCTTGAATTAGCACGAGTACATCGTGCGGGGCAGGGGAAGGGGGAGGGGGGCAGAAATCACATCATAGTGAGAATTTTCAAGAGAATTGACAGGTCCTATCTTGAAGGCTAATGACATCAGAAAAACATATTTCATTAACAGTATAACATTAGGGCATCATTTCTTTGTTCAATGATGGAGATTTTATCATCAGAATCGAAGGCAGCAACATAGTATGTTAAAAAAATTGTAAGTTACTTCATCCACAGTAATTACTCAACCAAGCCTCAAGACCTGTTAGTTCGTGTCTGGTGCAAATAGTGAAGCCAAGAGGTTACATTAACATGCATTCAAAGGAGCGAACAGTTTTAAAGTAACTTCTGCGTTGACTTAACCATAACAGCACACTTGATAAAATGAGCTTCAGATGTTGGGTTAGACTGAACATCTTGTTATTGCTTTAGAAGCTTCTTTGGAGATTGTGTTCATGTCACCAGTAGGTCAACATTTACAAGAAAAGTTATAACTTAAACAGTGACCAAGCTCCCCTCCCTCTCTCCAACTTGTTTGAGATCATGTGAGGAAAATTTGTTACTCTGAGGAACATTCTCATCCCTATACGTCTATATTGTAACTAGAAGAAATAAACTCACATTTCTCCTAGCAATAGAAAACATTTCATTGATTCGTGCAGCACCACTTTTTTCACTATCAGTGAACTCTGCACCAGAAGCAAATACAAAAGGCATCCCACTTTCCTTTGCAAGTGTCCGAGCGAACAGCGTTTTGCCTGTTCCAGGAGGCCCAGACAGAAGCACACCCTGCCATGCATTAAATTGAATCAAACTGAACAAGATTTGCATAATACATAGTTTTAGTAAGTCTTGAAAAGATTGTATGAGTTTACCCGCACAAATTTGACATCTTTCTCATAATATTGCATTGGATTTCCCATATAAATCATCAACTCATCCAAAAGATCCCAAACATCTCCTCCCAATACTATTTCTTTATACATCGATTTCGTCTCACCAACTTCTCCAACTGGCTAAGTAGGCAAGGGAATAGGAGTTAAAAGGTGACTCGTATATAAAACAAAATTCAGAAAAATAAAAGAGGCAGGTATTAGATTAGATCCAATAGAGATGAAAAGATACCAAAATAAAGTTTTCAGCATAAGCCATATCGAAAAGTTGATTATATTTCTTATAGAGGAGGCGCTTTGTCGTGATGTGCAGAAGCATCATAGATTCTCTTATAAACCACAAAATCAGTATGCCAGGCAATAAAGCAAAAAGAACTTTGAGAAAGTAATGAATTTGCCGCTTCTGAAGTAGATCTACTTCAGCTCCAGAACTTGATATCATCTCAAATAAGAAAGGATCTAGTGGAATATCAACCTGAAAAGGAGGAGAATACATTAACCAGTAAATAGGTCGTCAGGAACAGTAATGAATTTATTCTACAAAAGATATATATCTTACGCACAATATATTCAAGTGGGAATCCTTCTTTCATCGTGACAAACACTCTTTTCAGATCCTCCGTGAATACTATAGCAGCCACCTGCAGATATTAAGTTAGTAAATCTAAAAGAAAGTGAATTCATATCTACGTCAAGATAATGCATTAGTTTGATTCCACCTGAACCAGAGAATTACAGTCTCCAGCAAGAATTCAAGCAAAGGCAATTATTTTGTTTAACAAATATAACTTTGCTATTTTCCCTTATAACATCATTCAAAAGAATGAAGAATGGGGTGGCATCACTATTTGAAGTACAATTCCCTTATAACATCATTCATGAGTAATGCTTTATGACTTAGAAGTATCCAACATTTATGTCCACTTGAAAGCATTAGAACATAAAGGGACAACCATATCTGAGTATGAAGAGACACGGAACAGAGAAAACGGAATAATTACCTCAGAAGTATCAAGCTTCTGAAGAAAATAGGTATAAGGAAGTTTAGGACGATATCTCCACCATCTTTTGGAGATCCACAATGCCCTGGATCCTTGGGTTTCTCTTGTCTTCTCAACCACATCTTTGCGAAGGCTGTTCTCAACTTCCTTCATGTCAAATTCAACCACATACCTTGAATTTACCGAATCTAATTGTTCTACCATCTTCTCCTTTCTAAGAATTTCATGCCATGCTTGAAGCCTTTCACGCCATGTTCCACTCATATCCTGATTTTCAGCTGCAAAAACAACAGGAAAAGAAATGTTTCAAATGACAACTAAGATAATCTGGATTCACCCACGCAACTTGAAAACACACAATTCACTATAATTGTTCATTGAGGTTTAAAAGATTATTCTTGGGAATCTCAAGAACTTAATCCGATCAGTTCTAACATAATAAGTTCTGAACTTAACTCTACTTGCTACACCTCTGCTTGGCAAACTTACCTAAAAGTTTAGGAGTGGTATCATGGAAAACATATAAAAAAAAACCTTCGCATTATGTTACTTATGCATTTTACTACAAAGTATTAGATACGTATTTAACCAAAATTAACTCTGCCTTTCTGGAAGAAGATCCAGGCATAACCTACAATGTTCAATCCAGCTCCTTGAAATTACCTTAATCTGGATGCACCCAAAAGTGAATTTAGATTTCTATGTGATATGGTGAACCAGAAAATTGACAGTAAGTACATCTCTTTTTATATGTTCATTTATATTTGACGAGGCCATTTGATATAACTTTTCCACATTTTATGATGTATGATTCTTTCTGCACTAACTGATAATCTCGAAAAGAAAATAAGAAGAAAAATCAGGACGTGCCTCAGGGCAAGGTAGCCTCTACACAGCCCGAGGTGATAACGGGGCTAACGCCTCAATAGGTGAGGCATTCGCCCCTCATGCACACTTTACACCTTGACTCTTTTCCCTTATGCCCTGTGAGCGCTTTTATACCTTGTAATGCATTGACTGTATTGTACACTCCGAAAGATATGCATTTAAATTATTTTTCAAGTTTCCAGATTGATTGTTTTCATATTTTAATATACTTTTAAACTAATTTTCACATTAAAAGTTCAAAATCCGTGGGACTTATGCCTTGAGATTTACACCCCACCCCATAATAGATCAAATGCCCCCCCCCCCCCCCCCCCCCGGAAAAAAGGAAAAATCCACTAGTTTAAAAGTTCACTCATATTTTGGGGAGTGAAAAAGTAGATAGAACAAGATTGCAGAGTGCAGCTTATTCGTTTTGAAGTAAAATAAAGTCAAAGATACTGATATAATACAAACAATTCTTATCATTGTTCATTGAACAGGAAACAAGAAGGTTCTTCTTTCATCCTATATAAGATATAAAAAGAATTTATAGGAAACTACAGAACTATGTTGCTAGCATACGACCTATACATTTCCAATGAGGAACTAGAATAGCTTACGATACTGCTATTAACATTTGCACCTCCTTTTGAAGAGGGAAGGATAATTAAGTCCTTACAACATTATGCAAGCCTAATAACAAAACTCACCTGAAATTCCAAGATTCATTTTCAGAGTCTCTTTATCCTCTAGTCTCAATCTAGTATCACGCTCTATCACCTCTTTCATATTATGACTGCCAGTGTCATCTTCCCAAGCATCTTCACCAATGTAGGAACTGTCATGAATAAGAGTTCCATCTGCTGCTTCAATGAACTTCTTTAACTTTAGACCTTTGGGGGTAGTCTTCCTCCACAGACCTTTCTTGAATCTATAAGAATAAATGTCCAAGAACGGAGTTGAGAGATCAAAAAATATCTTAAAGCACCAATTGGATCAAGCAACAACATATATGCAGGTGATCCAGGTAAATGTGTCCTCCTATGACATAAACTACATTGAGTTGAATATCTTATAATGGTCCAGATCAAACTACTAGTCTAGAAATTTTTTATTGGGTTTTGTCCCCGTTTTAACAAAAGTTCACGTGCTCAATTGTGCCTATTAGTTGTTCAGCCCAAATTAATGGTATTTAAGAACCTTATTGAATTGAAAAGGGAAACTAAGGTTGGACAGAGGTTAGGCAATCTATGATCTCGTTAGATGGGACTTCTATTTAGAGATTTTATCCATTTAGTGGATACACTAAAAAGCACCCGAGACAATCCTTTATGGGTTAAGCTTAATAAGTCCTAATTGAATGATTTCACATAGACATGCTTGGATTACGTGGTTAGGATAGACCTATAGACTGATCACAAAATGGGCTAGGTAATTTAATCTCATGTTAATAATTTGACCGAATAGTAATAGACCTATCAAATGTGGTAGCTTAAGGAGTCTATATGGGTGATTTGCCAGCCTAGAACTCACTCCTCATTGTTAACTTCAAGTGCCTGATCATTTTCCTGGCTTTTTCAATTGCTTACTTGTAGTTATTTTTGTTTTGTTTCTCCAATAACCATGTATCCGTTCAAATTTGTACACGCCTCAACTAATTCCATGGAATACTTGTCACCTCCCACCAGCATCAGGGTACTAGATAACTCTATCCGCCAAGGCTTATTTCTACTTTTTTTTGATAAAATAATTGCTTGCTTCTACTCGTAGTTCGTAGTGATGAGTAATTGCTAACTTCAAGTCATTTGTATTCAACAATTATTTTCAAGTCATATCCTCATGGTTGTGCAAAATTGCGCTAGTTTAATCAAATATTCTAGTTCAAGTCACCCTGACCACGTATGAACAATGTCCGAGGTGCATACTCATTGATTTATTCTAGATCATATTACATTAATAGTACTAGCAACAACGACAACAACATACCCAGTGTAGTCCCACAAGTGGGGTCTATGGAGGGAAGTGAGCATGCAGTCTTACCCCTACCTTTATGGAGGTAAAGAGGCTATTTTCGATAGACCCTCGACTCAAAACTAGTACGCATAAACACAATAGTGTAGAGGAAGATATGCAGTACATTAATAGTACTACCGCAAGAAATAATTACTATAGTCAAGTCGTGGAAACAGCAACAACAACAACAACAACAACAACAACAACAACCCAGTATAATCCCACTTAGTGGGGTCTGGGGAGGGTAGTGTATACGCAGACCTTACCCCTACCCTTGGGTAGAGAGGCTGTTTCCAAATAGACCCTCGGCATCCTTCCTTCCAAGAACTTCTCACCTTTCTCTTGGGGAGACTCGAACTCACAATCTCTCGGTTGGAAGTGGGGGTTGCTTACCATCAGAGCAACCCCTCTTATCATGGAAACAACCTCTTGCAAAAATGCAGGGTAAGACTGCGTACAATAGACCCTTATGGTCCGGACCTTCCCCGGACCCCGCGCATAACGGGACCTTAGTGCACCGGACTACCCCTTTTTCAGTTAAGTTATCAACTACAATTCATGATACTTTATTATGAATCATAATCCAAGGCCAATATTAACTCTTGGGCAGGGGTTTATAGGAGTGAGGTTTACCATATCGAAAAAAAAAACAATTGGAGTAGACCGGAGGTGTTAAAGCTAAAGGAGAAGGTGCTAGCTCAGTGCACATTTCCCACAGTATGCTGATGACACCCTTATAACATCTGAAGTTGACAGAAGACAACTTAGTATCAGGGTGCAATTCTGATTGTCTTTGAAGCCATTTCTAGGCTCCACATAAATCTGGCCAAATGTTCTCATTTTCTTGTAAATGAAGTTCTCACTGTAGAGGAATTGGCTGCAATTCTAGGCTGTAGCATCAAGTATCTTCCAACTAATTACTTGGTTATGCCTCTTATATTTAATGGAAGTTATCAACATCAACAACAACAACAACAACCCAGTATAATCCCACTTAGTGGGGTCTGGGGAGGGTAGTGTGTACGCAGACCTTACCCCTACCCTTGGGTAGAAATGCTGTTTCCAAATAGACCCCCGGCATCCTTCCCAAGAACTTCCCACCTTGCTCTTGGGGAGACTCGAACTCACAACCTCTCCGTTGGAAATGAGAGTTGCTTACAATCAGAACAACCCCTCTTGTCATTTAATGGAAGTTATCATGGTGGAATATAGTTATCTTTGGGAGGTACCAGTATTGTCAAATGCGAAAAGCTCTAAAATGCGCTCCAGCTCTATTGGGATTTTAAGTGCAAAAATCAATTAAAGTGTGAGCTTTAGTTTTTTTTTTTAAATATGAAGGAAAAAAATACTATACTATATATATATATATGTAATTCAACAAAAAAAGTAACAAATTCATTTTCCTTAACAGCTAATACACTTATTTGTTGATTATATGAGTTGTTTACTGCCGCTTGATTCAAGATGGAACTCATGGGCAATGAGGAGTGCGGCTTAGTGCCTTCCCTTACACTGAAGTGCAGCTTAAGCGGCGTGAAACGCTCTCCCAAGGCTTTTCCGAGCTTCAAGGATTAAACGCGCTTTAAATGAGCCTTTGCCGACACTGAGAAGTACACTTATCGTTATAAATAATGTTTTGAATGCTTTACCAACTTATGTGATGCTAGTTTCCCATATGCCCTTAAAAGAAGAGAAAGCCATCCACAGACTATAAAAGTAACTCCTATCGGATGGACATAAAGATAAGAAATATTTTCAGCTGGTAAAATAGAAAATTGTCGGATTTACCAAACAAGATGATGGTTTGAGCATAACGAATCTAAAAATGCACAACAAACGTTTCTTTTCAACTGGTTGTCGAGATTCGATAAAATAGAGGGGGTGGTGATAGTAAAATATGGACAAGAAGGTTCATGGTGCAGCAAAGTAGTTTCAACCTCTTATCAAGTGGATCTTGGAAGCACATCAAAAACCAACAGGAAGCCTTAAATTCAAGGTGAGAGATGGTACAAGAATACTTTTTTAACATGATATGTTGGAAGTGACGCAACCTTAAAGGATTCTTTCCTATATTTCTTTAGCTTTGCTGCACATGTGCCACTTTAGCACAGAGCAAGAAACATTATGTTTGGGACATTTGCTTTGGAAGAAACTGTAATCATTCGGAACCTGAGAGGGTATGACAGCTATTAGAAAGCCTGAGAATTCCTTAGTGTTAACTGAGTAGCCAATCCATATTCTGTGTGGGTAACAGATACAGTGCTATACAGCTTGGTGGCTTGTCAAGATAGAAGGGATAACTGGCCTCGGAAGAAGGTTTAGGAAATCAAAAGCTCCATATATGGTTGCTTGATTTACTGAGAGGCAGCCCACATGAAGCTGTGTTGACTGATGACACAGGTTAACAAAAGAGAAATTAAGCTGTGTAACATATGCTTTATGTGTGAAAAGGGACTAGAAGATACATAATACAAGGCATTTTTTCATCCACTGTTCAGTAGGCTCATAAATGTGGAACCTTCTCCTTAACATCTTGGGGTTATGGGTCATGCTTGCTTCTCTAACGGATGTATACTAGTCCTGGCAAAACAAAGGCCTTAGGAAGGAGCAAAGGAGATTTGAAACGCTATCCCAGCTTGCATTATATGGGAATAAAGAAGAAGTGGTGGGTGTCTTGAAGGAAAAACTGAAACCATGCACGGATTGAGGTATAAATCTTTTACCCTACTAGTCTTTTGGCTAATTTGAAGGATGTTTATGAATCAAGTTACTTGATACATTTCCAAAGTTCTATGCAGGCATAATCTATTCCTTGTATTAGTTTGTTAATCAAAAATCCCCAAGGGCCAGATGGCGCATGAATCGAAGCTCTAGATAATGTGCCCACCCCTCTAACCTTCTCCACCCAAATACGAGGATTTTGTCAAAGGCAATGTTCGAACCCATGATGTGCACCTAATCACACATCACGCATCGCACTATTGCCACAAGACCAAAGCGCTGCGAGCCATAATCGGTTTTGTATATATTCTTATGTTTCTCCAGCACTTCGTTGTTGTTGGTTTTTTTTTCTTTTATTAATAAAAGTTCTATTATCAAAAGATGAAGTATAATGTCAAGATGCATCTCAAACTGCTCAAAACTCGACATCACATCATTTTATCTATAAGAAGATGAATCATGGAATAATATCTCTGGATATCATCCAAGTAATAGAGCTACCAAGTATTCTGGATTCATCAGAACACAGTTAGTTGATTGGTGAAGTACTTAATGTTAGAATTCAAGTAATCCTATAAACCAAAATCCAATTTGTTGTTTTACTTTTACATTCTTTGGGATCTTCTTGAGCATTACAGATAAAAGGAATTGTGTTTACCTTTTCACATTTACAGGAGTAGGTTCAGGAGTCAGTGCCTCCATGTATGCCTCTGTAAGTTCTTTTCGTTCCCTATTAATCATAGGAGCTCGAATTGCCATATATATTTTTTGACAAGAAAATACCGTGAATATAACATAGACAATGAAGACGCCAACTCTCTTCGAATCCCATTTCTTGATGTCCTGATGGAACAAAAGAAAAAGGTAGGCATGATGTTAAAAGAGTTTATGTTCTATGCAGCGACGTGTAAAACATATTTTCAAAACCAGGTCACTTACAAAATGATAATTAGCCTAAGGTTAAAATTCTCCGATAGTGTAAATAAATCTTAACAAATACCAATAAAATTCAAATTGTTCATCTACTTCAAGAGTAAATAATTGGACCCAAAAAAAAAAGTGAGGAGAAATGCTCAAGTTCACCTTCCAGGACTCGAAATTGTTCCAATTTAAGAATTCAGGAAACAACTCGGACTTAAAACGTTGGAGCTGAATTTGCCCCTTTTTGGCGGAGTCAACAGCTCGACCAGAAAATTCTGCGACAGTATTTTTAGCATTGTCAAAATCAAAACCGGTCTCTTTCTTCACAGAGTCACCCAATTGCTTGACGAACAGTTCAGAACCGCGGCGAATGGACTGGGAAAGGCGCAGCCAAGAGAACCCTTCAGGATTATTATTATTATTAGTGTTCGAAGAAGAAGAAGCTGAAAATGTAGGTCTTTTCAGTTTTCGTCGGCATTTGAAGGGTAATCTGAGAAAGAGGGGATTGAGGACGAGTGGTTTTGAAGATAAATGTATTATTGAATTCTGCGGGTGACAAGTTGTTGTGGTTAGATGCATGGAGAAGTTGTAGAGAACCGTTGGCGCAGCAACTGGAAGATAATGCTGACCCAAGGTGCAGTTTTCGGCTATGGAAGCTGGTCGGAGAAACTGAAAATGTCTCCGCCAAGGGCTTGGGGTTTTTTAGAGGTTTATCTGATATGTTTGTAAAACATTTTTCCCAAGGCAGAATAGTTCGGATATTTAGTTCTCCCTAAACTTTCCATCACCTTTAATATCTTTCTGACTTGGGTATTTTTTTTAACCCATGTGATATTTTTTATAATAAAATACATATTTTTATCTTTTTAAATCCACCACCTATTTAAATTATTTTTTCCAAACCAAAATATGTTAAGAAATAAATTAAAGTAATATTATTTTGACTGTAATTATTTATCTAAAGATAATAACATTTTAATCAAGTTATTTTTACATATTTGGTCAACAGAAAAAGGAATAAACAATTAAAACATATTAGCATTGCATCTAAAAAGTAAAAATAAAAATAAAAATACGTTGTTAGAACTCCATCTGTTACCTAAATAAATATTTAGCTAAAAAATAGCAAAATTTCTATCAAATATTTGCGAATTTAACTTGAAAAAGCAAAATGCATACTTTAAATAAAATAAAAGTATTTTTTCTTTTTCTAGAAAATACTTCATTTGAACTTCATTACGTTGGCTAAATATTTTTTTATTTGGCTAAAATAAGTGGAGTTTCAACTAACTTTTATAAATTTGGACCGAAAAAAAAGGATAAAAAATACATAGTTGAAGCATATTGTCATTGTTTCTTTAAAAAAAATATAATTGGGATAAAATATGCAATGTATATTAAGAAGAAATAAGAAGAATACAATTAAAATAAATAAATCATTAATACCCCATTTGGAAACTGATTTTTATATTTTTCTTCCCACCAACGCGCCTAAAAGAGATTATAGTTTAAGTTTCGTGGATATTAAAGACCACGTAAAATTTAGAAGAAAATAAACAAAAATTATCATAGCTAGTGGGGTCCGGAAAATTTCTGCCTTTTTCTAAATGATAAGATAATCATGTTTGGATTAGAGTATGGTCTTAAAAATTTTGTAAGCCAAAAACTATGTAAAATTAAAAATACCAAGAATGAAACGAAAGTACTCGAGAATAGAACTCACCTTTCTATATTATACTATTTAAATAAAGGTAGTGAAGCAAAAAGTTAAGCTAAACCAAGTGATCATGAAGAAAAAAGAAGGATAAAATTTATTTAAAATTTTGATATGAGGATTTTTTTAAAGTATGATAAGAAAGGTCGTAATGTGAATTAAGCCTCATAATTGAAGTTTAATAAATAAAATAAGGAAAATAGAATATTAAATAATAAAATAAATTAGAAATAATGTGAGAATATTTATATCAAGAATTATTTTAGAAATTAAATAAATATATATAATATTAAAAAAAATTATTGATAAATTTAAATAATTTAATAATTTTGATTACTAATTTGAAACAAATAAATAGTTATTTCCACATTTAAAAAATAACACATCAACCCATATTATATTAAAGGATAATAATGGATAATGATATTAAGTAAAAAAGCAAGCTAATGAAAGTTGCATGAAAAAATGAAATACTATACATTTTGTAATAGAAATAAATAGAATTTTAAAAATATTTAATATTACAAAATAGAAGGGAAAGAAAACGAGTGCAAATACAACACAAAATTAATGTTCACTAATCAAAGATAATATAGTATGATTATCATCTCCATGGGGATTGGATTTAAATAATGTTCAAATAATTTTCGGTTTGACTACTATTCAGAATGATCAAAACTTTATTGGGACTGATAACAAACTACAATTAACTACTTAAGTAAAGCAATTGATAATTGACTCTAAAGAACTAGAGATTAGCAAAGTTGATTCCTTATCAGTGTGAGGAATAAGGGCCGTGACAAAATATGTGAAACATAACTATGTGGGATTTCACTCTAGTTCAATTCACTCTAATGTTATAATGATTCTCCCGAATTCAGTTGATGATTAGTTCAAACGTGTAGTCAAGACTCCTCTCAAATAAATCTTAAAAGTTTATGAGGTGAACTAATATAAGTAGTGTGAAAATATGCAACTACGCTAATGGATTAGTCTTTAGGAAAACGTCACTCGAATATTCTCCTAACTTGATTTAATCAACAATTCGACAAGCTCTTTCAATTTCTTAAGAGAATCATCGAACTAAATCAAATACAATAATGCAAAGATAATCACCAAAATATTCCTCTTTCAATTAAATAAACCGGCGAATAAAGTTGCAACAATTTTAAGCTCCATACGAGTTCAATTAAGAAACTAGAGTTAAAATTCACAAATATCACATCAAAACATCATATCCATCAAATCATAAGGATATCTACTCCATAATTATGGAGGAAGTCATCGCAAATATAATTAAAGAGTATGAAAGCATCAATCTAACGTTACAATCCAAACTCCGGTATTGAATTCATGGAGAGAAGATGAAATCTGTATCTTGTAGCCTCCAATTCTCTTCCAAAGCTTCCAAGGTCAAAAGTCCTGTAAAAATCGTATTTTTGGTGTATTTATACTCTGTGGAATTGTTATGACCAAAATCTTCTCCGTAGAATATCGTGATGGCACCTAGTATTAGGGACTATGTAAACCTAACATTTACTAATCATAAACATATTTAACTAACGACTGAAAAATACGAAATAGAAATCTCTACACAAATTTACAATCCCAAAATAGGATTACAAATCATAAGCTCTATTGAGTTTGCCAGTAAACCTACAAATATAATTATTTTGAAATAAAGATAAAATAGTGCGAGTTAATATCAGAAGGTGACTTCGAAGCCTGCGAATGCAGCAACAGGTTTATCTTGAGTCTCCATAGCAAGATTCGAACAGCTAGCTAGCGATCGACTGACTCCAATATACCTAGATCTACACAAAAATGTACATAAGCGTAGTATGAGTACACCACAACGGTACCCAGTAAGTATCAAGACTAATCTCGGTGGAGTAGTAAGGAGGGACAGTCAAGACACCTACTGGACTAGATAATCTAGACAAGTATAGGTATAAAACTAACAGAGTACGATATCTCTACACATGTACGCATAATGACAACAATAATGCAGTACTTGCAATGGAATATAAGCAACAATAGCAGCGGGACACAACAAGTAATAACACAGTAGAGTAAGTTGAGCATAGTTAAAATTTGGTGAAAATAATAAGGAAAAGACAATTAGCAACTCGATAATAATAGCCTCTTTCAGACCAAGTTTTTACCCAATAACTTCCATGAGGAACAACAACAATAACAACAACAACGGCCCAGTATAATCCTACAAGTGGGGTCTGGGGAGGGTAATATGTACACAAACCTTACTCCTACCCCGAGGGACAGAGAGGTCGTTTCCATAAGGGCCACGCCCACCTTCTCCCGAATATCTTCATTCATAATCTTATCCATCCCTGTATGACTGCACATCCACCTCAACATCCTCATCTATACTACTTTCATCTTCTGGATGTGAAAGTTCTTAACTAGCCAACACTCGGTCTCATACAACATGGTCGGCCTAATCACTGCTCTATATTTTAGTAACGGTGGCACATTCTTATCACATAGGACTCCCGACGCTAAGCTCCACTCCATCCCTATACGGTATGTGACATCCTCGTCGATCTTCTATATCCCCTGAATAACTGACCCAAAGTACTTAAAACTACCTCTCTTACAAATGACTTGAGAGTCAAGCCTCACTTTCGCTACCGCTTCCGTCGGCTCAACCCCAAATTTGCACTCAAGGTATTCCGTCTTTGTCCTGCTCAACCTGAAACCTTTAGACTCAAGGGCATGTCTTCAAACCTCTAGTCTCTCATTGACGTCGCCTCGTGTCTCGTCAATTAGAACTATATCATCAGCAAATATCATGCACCATGGCATCTCCCCTTGAATATGATGAGTTAGTGCATCCATTACCAGGGCAAATAGGAAAGGGCTGAACGCAGACCCTTGGTGCAATCATGTAACAATCAAAAAATGTTTGGAGTCTCCTCCCACTATCCTAAAATTACTCACAATTCGCGGGTCCCAATTAATGAACCCTAATCACTTGGAACATTGTGCCCTCATTACCACTGATAATTGCACGGAAAGCTCATGTGCCAATAGAACAATTCTCACATAGCACGCAAGTAGACGAGGGAATGTATGAGTGATCAATAACATCAGGATCCATCTTCTAAAACTGATAGGGTGATTAATTACGTGTATTCTTGTGCAAGTGGCCTATCACAGTTCAGACTAACATGTACGAGTAGAGCAAATGACAGCATATAAGAAATGATCCCCACAATTTGCACAAGGTAAAACTCACACAAGTTTGGGCACATCACTGCACAAATATCAACAATAATAATGCCCCCATGCAATCACAAGTCATCACAATTCAATCCCCGACATAGCCCACCTTATCTCAGCACGTGCAAAATAATAAAGTAAGTGCCCGCCTTGTCTCGCTGCACACACATAGTAATATTCCCACCTTGTCTCATCACATGCGCAAACACACAAATATAGTCTGCATTGTCACGCTGCATGTGCAACATCAATAGTAATAATAGCATGGCAGAGACCTTGCGCAAACACCTGAACAAATCCTTCCAACAATATCACGTGCCAAAAACACAATAACACAATATAGTGACCTTTACAACATGTGCCCATATTCCACAACACTTCCTCTAAACAGTTTCAATATCACAAATGTGCTCAACAAAGTGAGTACAACAACAACAATCACGAGAGTACGACAAGTAAATCAACTCAAGAGCTTTAGAGCACAAAGAAGCGGTAGAACGAGCTTACAACGAATAAACACAATAGAGAATACTAGTCATAATAAGAATAACTCAACAAGCGGGAAATAATATGAAACAATAATTTCACAAAAGTACAATTCGACAACAAGGGAGATAACATGAGTCAATAGTTCCAAATAAGGATGAGGCAACTATGATAAAGGATAATTAAACTTCATTTAGATTTGAGCAGTCACAAATGAGATACAACAATTTTAATTAAGGATAAGCAACAGAAAAGATAACAATGGCTTAAATTAAGGATAGAAAATTACAGAAGAGATTTTAATCATTTTAATTAAGGATAAGCGATTAGGAAAGGATTGAATGGCAATCGAAGAGGATACAACTTGAGTTAAGGCACACAAGAGTCAAATAGGCATTAAGGGTAGAGCATGAAGCATTTAATTCCAAATAAGATACGTAGAGGTGAAACTAGTAAATGTGGAATTTAACATAACAAAACAACTTCATATCAAATAAACATAAGAACCTAAGAGCCCTAACATGTCAACTATCTACAAATAAGCCCCAGCACGTACTCGTCATATCGCGTACACGGACTTCACATGACAAATTTGCACCAGAGACTCAAATCCTAAAGAGTAGTTCCTCCAGACAAAGTTAGGCAAGATACTTATATCAAAGAAGATAGACTGATACTCTAAAATGAGCCATACTTCAAATCATAAATAACACTCATAAAAAATAAATTTTGTATAATAAAGCTTCAAATTTTTTAACAAGAACTAAAAGTCGAACCCCGTGATGCACCTCGAAACCCAATAAATTCACAAAATAGAATACTTATTCCAATACGAGTTCAACCATACCAAAGTTGTCAAATTCCGATACTAATTCGTCCTCAAATCATTATTTTATATTTTGAAAGTTTTCTTCAAAAATCTCCATTTTCCTAAACTCAAAACACTAATTATAAGATAAAAATAAAGATGGGATCATGGAATATAATACATTTTGGGAGAAGAACACTTATCCCAGTGCTTGTCTTTAAAAAACCACGAAAAATCTCTCAAAATCGAGGTCTACAACTCAAAATATATTTAAATTGGTCAAACACTTTACTTTGAAAAATATATTCTGCTGCCCAAGTACTTATACATCCCGATCACGAAAATACATGCGATCGAGAAGAGGAAATGACTATTGTCCGAAATTAATTCTACGCGATCGCGAACATACGAGTGTGATCACAAAGAGGGAAAACTCTAATGCCCAAGGACTGCACTACGCGCCCGCGTGAGGTCACATATGATTGCAAAAAAGAAGAGGAAATCATCAGCTGTTATAGCTGAGCTATGCGAACACGAACATAGAGATGCGAATGCGGTAAAGTAGAGGGAACTCTTCCGCGATTGCGGACTGGTCTATGCAAACGCGAAAAGGGAAAGGTCCAGCCCACCAAACAGCCTTCGCGATTGCGACTTTACCTACTTGATTCCATAGAAGGGTATGAGACACCAAATTTCACAATTCCAAAACTTGAGAAAATTGCCTGTGGCCCATCCAAAACGCATCCGAGGCCCCCTGGGACCCCGTCGAAGCATGCCAACAAGTTCTATAACATAACACGTACTCGTTGGAGGTTTCAAATCACATCAAACAATGTCAAAACTACAGATCGTGCCAAGAATCGAACTTGTAAACTTTCAAGTTTTCTACCTTCTAGAGCTCGTGCCGGAACATACCAAATTAATCTGGAATGAAGTCAAATTTTGTATGCAAGTTTCAAATGACATAACAGAGATAATCCAACTCTCGAAATTGAATTGCGACCTCGATATCACCAAAGTCAACTCTCGGTCAAACCTCTCAACCTTTCAAAACTCCAACTTTTTAATTTTTTGCCGAAATTCTTCAAATACCTTACGGACCTCCAAATTCAAATGCAAACACACGCCTGAGTCCAAAATCACTATATGAAGCTTTTCGAATCATCTAAATCCCATTTTGGAGTCGTCTACACAAATATGAAATTCTGATCAACTTTTATCCCTTAAACTTCTAAAAAGACTCCTTCTTCCAAATTGATCCAGAATCATCCGAAAATTAAACTCGGCCACACATTCAGGTCATATCACAATATACATAGTGTCTTGAGACCTTATGCCGCTGAACGGGATGTTAATTTTTCAAATGGCCGACCAGATCGTTACAAGAATGGTCCCAGACGAAACTATCCTTTCCAAGGAGAAGTAGGAGAAATACTCTGTAAACTTTGCACATGGGCGCTGCATGGCGCGCCGCCCCACATGATGCATTAGTGGAGAAGTTCAGAGAGTTGATTTTTACACTATGCAAAAATTTTTCGCTAGTGCTCGCGGCGCATGGCACGATGCGATAGTGCAGTTTTTTCTAGAGTAATCTTTTTTTTCACTTTTGACTTCCAAACTTGGTCCTCAAACCCCTAATATGATCCCAACTTAATCTCTTGGGCTTCTATTCAGACTTCAAAGCTCCAAATCATTCATTTTAGCTCCAACTTGTTTCTCCACTCGAAATCACATCCTACACAGCATAACGCATATAATAAGTACAAAGTAATTAACAATTAGACTCAAATACAATCAAACTGTAGTAATTAGAGTGTAAAATGTCTAGAACACAAGTTCATATCCTACCATCAAAGACGATTTGAACTTGAGAGTAGATTAAAATAACGGTGAAAACCCTCAAACTATGGATAGGACCACAAAATTAAAGTTTTATTGGATAAAGAAAAATAACATTTAGATAACAGATTAAAATATTAAAAGTACAAACTAAATGTCTCATATAGGTAATTTTACTAACAAAAATTAAAGTGAAATTTGTATCCTGAAACAAAAAGAGAAAGAAATTTAATTGCACATGATATAAAAAAATAATTATAAGAAAATCCAATAGATTTAGAATATAATAATAACAAAATATATGTATTAATATTTTAGAATAATTTAAAGTTATAAAATAAAATTTGATACTCTTTGTTTTTTATTATTGGTAAAATATTAATGTAAAAAATTAATAAAAATTCTATAGTAGAGAAGAGAACGTGTAAAGAGAAAAAAAAAGACTGTGTGAGAATATTTGTAATTTTAGTTAATCTAAAAATAACTAAATTAAATAATTAATTAATACTTAAAAATATTATTGATAGATTTAAATGACGAAAGAGTTCCGAGTAAGAGGATAAAAGTATAAAAATATATTATATGTTAGGAATAAAAGATCACATAACAATATAACAATATTAAGTAACTAATAATGAAATAACTATATGCAGAGAATAAAGAGATATTTTTTGGGTGCAAATACAGAAGGATAACACTTGTTCGAACTCGAGGTGAGTATATAAAGTGGCAGTAAGAGTTTTGTTATAATAATATGATTAATGCACTCAAAAAAGACATATTACAATGTGATATACTTAATGTTCTTTAATATTGACTATGGAATAAAATGCAAGCACTAAAATCAACGGGTTGGATTGTTACAAATATTAAAAAAAATGTAATCCACTATGGGATATGAGAACCAGTTTCATGTCCTGCTTCTTAATTGATATCTAATGATTATGTGAATTTTATCTGAAAGGTTTAAATTTTAAGATAATTTATATATAAGCCACATTCTAATATGATATTTGTGTGCGCGTATCATGTGAGTATTAATACTAGCTTAAATGTAAATGTACTTGAGAAATTTCTTCTTAAGAACTATAACGCAAACATGATTACGAAATTATTTTCCAAATGTCATCTTTGAAACACCACAACCAAATCCAAATACAAAGATTTAGGCAACATATATCTGTTTTTTAAGGCCAAATATATATGTGCCCCTTAAAATATGTCTTTTTAATTCATTTAGATACGTAAACAAAGCTTTGTTCCTTTTGAACATTCAAAATCATCCCCAAGTGTGCCAATCAAACACAATTTACACTATTTGTGGAACAAGTAATGTGCATCCTGGATGTAAAAAAGAATTTAAGGGGCACATATGTATTTGGCTGAGTTTTAAAATCTAGGATGCACGTTTTAAGAGGAATTTTCGCTTTCATCCCAGATGTAAAAAATTGGAGGTGATCCATGCGCTCTTTGCTGATAATATTTTGATGTTTTGTAGGGCTGATCTCCCTTCTATTAGATTGCTTCAACAAGCTTTTATGAAGTTTTCAATGGATTCAGACTTGAAGGCAAATGCAGGAAAAAAGTTCTATATATCTTGGAGGAGCTGGGGTATAGTGAGGGTACTCTACCCTTCAAGTATTTGGAGTACCTTTGGCTTTCAGGAAGTTATCCATATTACAATGCTGGCCACTGGTGGGGAAACTCTGTTGGATATCAAAACCCCTATCATATTGAGGAAGGTTACAACTCATCAAAACTGTTATATTTGGAGTACAATCCTACTAGTCTCAAATATTCCTACTATCAAAGAAGGTGTTGAAAATGGTTGAAGCTAATTGTACATCATTTCTTTGGACGTGTACATCCATTATTTCTAAGAAAACATTGGGGTCATGGAAGAAAATGTGTATGCCTCAAGCTGTTGGGAGCGAAATGTGCTGAATCTCTATCATTGGAACAAAGCAGTGTGGCCAAACATCTATGGGCTATAACTAAGAAGAAAGATTATATTCGGATTGCATGGGTTCACGCTTACTACATAAAACACCAGACTGCAGATTCTATGCCAGTACCCAAGAATCCAGTCTTGTTATAGAACTTCAAAACGTGCAAGGTGACTTGACCTCTAGATTGGCTCGAATGCAAACACCTGATGGAAGTTTTATAAAGAAATTATAACAACTACTTAGTCCCCAATTATAGAGGGTCCCTTAGAAGAGCTTGATTCTGTAGCTACAATTGCATCTTAGATTCAAGTTCAATTTAGAGCTTGTTACTGAGGGTCGATTACACGAAAACCACCTCGACCGGATCAGAGTAAACAAGAATGTCGAATCAGGTCAAACTTTGCCTTGAAAGAATTCACACGCGGCCACCAGCTTTCCCAAAATAAGGGGAGATCTGATGCTTACTGATTGGAGCAGTTTGAATGGATGCCTTTTACCCTTGTTGAATCAGCCAAGTCAGTAGCCTTTCTTTTATGTGGGATTGCCTGTTGATGCAAGGAATAAGGGCTGGCTTGATGCCAAGAAGAAGCTGGTGGAGGAATAACGGCAGCAAAATCATCTGCTGCACAGTAGTACGTTTAGGCAAATGTGATTTTTCTTTCCTAGGCTGAGGAGCGTAGTCAGGGGTCTAAGGAGGGGCCGGGGTGGACTGCAATTCGTCTGAGCTTAGTCTTCTCTTCTAAGACGATTGGGGCTGGGGAAAGGCTATTGTGGATAGGATGCAAAAAATTGGAATTCAAGTTCCTCAAACATGTGTGTTTGCAGTTTAACCGATGAATTATTGGGCATTTGTTTTTTTGATGGCTCTTATATTAAGGGGTCGTTTGGTATGGTGCATAGAAAATAATGTTGAATATAGTGTATTAGTAATGCTAGTATTAGTTATGATGACATTAATTATGCTGATATATTTCTTATCCAATGTTTAGTTTAATGTACTAAATCATTGAACAATTTCTAAAAGAAATGTTAGTTTACAAAAATACCATCATAACTAGTCCATCACTTTATCCTTTCAAAAGAAACATAGGTTGAGGAATATTTATATATGATTAAAGGTTAAAATAATTATTTGATTTGTCTACCTATATTTTAGTACAGAACTAAGTATTTATTTATAAAAAAGGAAATATGCTAAGTATTTATTTATTTAATAGGAAAATAAATTTATTTTTTACTTTCTTGTATTATTTCAAACTTACATTTGTATAATAGTATATTTTAATCAAGTATAAATTTTCAACGATAATTAGGTCTGTAACTAAGCTAATGGATACATTAAAAACTATTTATATATTATTAAAAGGAGAGGACAAAGCCCACTCCTAAAGCCAGTGTAACCTAATAAAAAGCCACATGACATAATTAGTTACTAATTAGTTATTTGTTATTATTATTTTATAATTCAAATATCTATGGAAAATGAAAAAATAAAAAAATAAAAAACTATATATATATATATATATATATATATATATATATATATATATATATAAATGGTTACTTTATTTTAGTACTTTATTTGAATTAATAAATATAGATATCTTATGTAAATAACTATCCATTCAAATTGGGTGATTGTAGTTTCAAGTTGGAGTTTTCAAAATTATTTTAAAATAAAAAAATAGCTATAATAAAACAAAAAAGAAGAAAAACTACCATTCAGATTGGAGAGTGGTTTCAAGTTGAAGTTTTAAAATAAAAATAAAAATTATAAGTTATATAATTAATAATTAGTTATTAGTTATTATTTTTGAATTAAAATATCTATAAAAAACTATATATATATATATATATATATATATATATATATAGACACACACACACACACTAATATTAGTTACTTTATTTGAATTAATAAATATAAATATCTTATAATTAGTTAATAAAAAAATATTTATTAAAAATTAACAAAGAAATTAACTATCTAAATTAACTACTCAAACATGGATGAGGATTGGATTAGCTTTGTTAATTTATATATATATATATATATATATATATATATATATATATATATATATATATATATATATATATATATATATATATATATATATGAAATTAGTTAATAACAAAACAAATTATTTATTAAAAATTATCAAAAAAATTAACTACCTAAATTAACTACTCAAACATGGGTGATGGTTGGTTTAGCTTTGTTAATTTCTTTATTTCATTTTTAAAAATCATTTTCACTTTGTTTTTTGAAATATGTTCAAACAATATTTTTGAGAAAAATACAATAAATTTTAAAATAAAAAATATTTTCAAGAGTAAAAAATATATATCTTCTATTATATTACAAAAATATTAATAGACAAAAATATTAAATAAGTAATATACTAATAATTTCTATTAAAAAACCTAAAATGCATTACAAAAAAGTTATTTGATGACTTTATAAGCCCTTTAATTTAATAGATATTTTATTCATTAAATTCAGACAATATTTATTCTATTTATATAGAATATGAGAAGAAAATAATATTGATAATTCTAAATGTAACATCCAGAAATTAACAAAGTGAAAATTTTTAGGACAAAGCTTCAAAATTTGGAGACTCAAAACCTATTTAAAAAAAGAATTGTAAAAAAAGACATAACAAAATTAACTACCTAAAATTAACTACTCAAACATAGCTGATACAATAAAGATAAATGTATAAAAAAGTTTTTAGATGACTACATAAATCCCTTTAATTTAATCGAAAATATGTTCATTAAAATTCTTACAATATTATTGAGAACGGTAGAATGAAATTTAAAATAAAAAATTATTTCAAGAGTAATAAAATATATATCTTCTATTATATTACAAAATAAAGTAGCAGAGAAAATAATTTAATCTACATATTAAAAGGAGAACACAAAGTCCTCTCCTTAAGCCAAGTGGCAACCTAATAAAATGTCACATGGAATAATTAGCTATTAGATATTATTTTAAAATTTAACTATGTATAGAAAGTGAAAAATAAAAATATAAAAAATATATATGTTGGTTACTTTATTTTAATTACTTTATTTGAATTAATAAATATAAATATCTTATATAAATAACAATCCATTCAAATTGGATAGTTGTAGTTTCAAAATAATTTTCAAAATAAAAAATATAGCTATAATAAAACAAAAAAACAAAAAATAAGAAAAGTTACCCATTCAAATCGGAGAGTAGTTTCAAGTTGAAGCTTTAAACTAAAAAAAAAAATTTAAAAATTTATTTAGTTAATAATTAGTTATTACTTGTTATTTTTGAATTTAAATATATAAAATAAAAAATAAAAAATAATAAACTATATATATATATATATATGTATATATATGTATGTATGTATATATATGTGTGTGTGTGTGTACTGGTTACTTTATTTGAATTAATAAATATAAATACTTATAATTAGTTAATAACAAAAAATTTACTTATTAAAAATTAATAAAGAAATTAACTACCTAAATTAACTACTCAAATAAGGGTGAGGGTTGGTTTAACTCTGTTAATTTCTTTATTTTATTTTTAAAAATCATTTTCATTTTCTTTTTTGAAATATATTCAAACAATATTTTTGAGAAAAATATAATAAATTTTAAAATAAAAAATATTTTAAAGAGTAAAAAATATATATCTTCTATTATATTACAAAAAAAAATTAGTATACAAAAATATTAAATAAGTAATATACTAATAATTTCTATTAACAATATAATTATACTCTCATTTCCAAAAAAATTATAAAACTGGTAAATGGAATTTGAAGGAATTACCTATGGACTGGTTGTCATGAAACTAGTCATAAGACTCCAATTGCCTGGGAAACACTGTGTAAACCAGAGGCAGCAGGAGGTTTGAACATTATCTCCTATGAAAGATGGAATAAATCAGCTCTATCAAAACTTCTATGAGCCTTAATGTCTAAGAAAGACAAACTCTGGATCAAACGGATCCATTGTCACTGCATAAAGAAAAAAGACATTAATACTATGGATATACCTGAACAAGCTAGCTGGCTTGTTAGGAAATTGTTTGGAGCTAGAGAATGGTGGGCAACTGATGGAACAGGAATGCAACATGTACCAAAAATGGGCAATTTAGCATCAGGAAGGCATATATGCATACCACTCCACAATATCCCAAGGTTCGATGGAAAAAATTATTGATTGTGACTGGCATGCTCCCGAAACAAAAATACATCTTATGGATGGCACTAGATAGACGTTTGGCTACAATTGACAGATTAGCTAAATGGGGAATTCAAATTAATCAATCATGCATTTTATGTGGAAGAGATATTGAAGAAACACACGACCATTTATACTTTGATTGCTTATACTCCCGAGCACTGTGGCAAGGTATGTTACAATGGTTGAAGTATCAAAGAACGACAGGCATATGGGAAACAGAAGTGCAATGATTAACTGCTAATGTTAACAACAAAAAAACCATCTTAGGTGTGGTGTTTGCAGCAGTAGTTTACAACATCTGGATGGAAAGGAACAACAGAAGGTTTCAACAATCGAGCAGAGACGTCAAAGATCGAGCAAAGGAGATTACACTTCAAGTGCACTTTACTGGAATGAAGCTACCTAAATGGTCACTCATTCTGCAGAATATTAATAGTTATCCTTCGTGCGAGTATTCACAATTGTAACAACACTCATTCTGTGATAGGATATTAGCTTAACAACAACTGGATCTTTCTTATTCAGACAATCTCCAACAAAAAGCAAAGGAAATGGTACAGCAACTGGAGAAATGGTCACTTGTAGAAGAGTCAGCCTTACAACAAAAATCAAGAGCTAAGTGGATCAAGCTAGGGGATTCCAACAATAAATATTTCTCAGCAGTTATGAAGGAGAGGAATCAATATAAAAAGATCATTGAACTATCCACAGAAGGAGGTCAGAAGATAAATGATTCTGAAGAATTGAAGAAGGAGATCAGGGATTTTTATCAAGCTCTGATGGGAACAGCAGCCAACACACTTCCAGCAATAAATAAGCTATATATGAGGAATGGACCAAAACTATCTCAAATTCAAAGGAAGGAGCTTATAGCTGATATATCTGAAAGGGAGATAGTTGATAGCTTGAAGGCTATTGGAAATGATAAAGCTCCAGGTATAGATGGGTTCAATGCCATGTTCTTCAAGCAGTCTTGGCATATCATTGGGAGGCAGGTGATGTTAGCAGTTACAAATTTTTTTCAAACTTCCAAAATGTACAGTCCAGTCAATTGTGCAACAATTACTTTGTTACCCAAGGTTCCCAATCCCCAAACTGTGAAGGAGTTTAGGCCAATAGCTTGTTGTTCAGTCTTGTATAAGATCATATCCAAACTGTTGGCTAATAGACTCCAAAAAGTGATGAGTAGTATTATATGCAACTCCCAGGCAGGATTTATACCAGGAAGAAGAGTAGCAGATAATGTGATATTAGCTCATGAGCTAATAAAACAGTACTCCAGACAACACATCTCTCCCAGATGCATGATCAAGATTGATCTCCAAAAAGCCTATGACTCTGTGGAATGGAGCAGTCTACAACAGATTATGGAAGAACTTGATTTCCCTAGCAGGTTTATTAAATGGATCATGGAATGTGTTCAAACTGTTAGCTACACTGTTGTAGTTAATGGTGAAACAACAAAGCCCTTTCAAGCTGCTAAAGGATTGAGACAAGGAGATCCAATATCTCCCTTCTTGTTTGCTATCATTATGGAATATCTTAGTAGAGCTCTGGCACAATTGCAGCATACTAAGAACTTCACATATCATCCAGGATGTAAGAAGCTGGGAATCACTCATTTGAGCTTTGCAGATGATTTGTTATTATTTGTCAAAGGGGAAACTCAATCAGTAAGTGCTATGTTTCATTTCTTCTCTCAATTTCTAGCTGCTACTGGGCTGAAGGCTAACCTAAACAAAAGTGCAGTGTATTTTGGGGGGGGGGGGTTGCAATTGAAAATCAACATCATATCCTCAATCTTCTTGGTTATGTTAAAGGTGATCTTCCTTTCAAATACTTGGGAGTCCCATTAACTACCAAGAAACTATCAGTTACTCAATGGCAACCTTTGGTTGATAAGATCACAGCAAAAATAACATCCTGGACAGCAAGATATCTATCCTATGCAGGCAGATGCCAACTGGTTCAATCTGTTATTCTTGGAGTCCAAGCTTATTGGGCTCAGCTATTCATTATGCCTTCTAAAGTTGTCAAGCTATTGGAATCTATCTGCAGAACCTACATTTGGTCAGGGTCTGTGACCATCAACAAGAAAGCATATGTAGCCTGGGAGAAAATGTGTATGCCTAAATCTGTTGGGGGACTTAACTTAACTAACATCTCATTGTGGAACAAAGCTGCAATAGCTAAGCTAGGATGGGATTTAGCTCACAAGAAAGACCTGCTATGGGTCAAATGGATTCACAGTGTGTATGTTAAACAACAACAACTGGACAGCCTCACTATTCCAAATAATGCTAGCTGGATGGTAAGGAAGATTGTGGAAGGAGTAAAGCTACTGCAACTTCATAATTTGCTCAATGAAACTGCCTGCACTATAAGGAAGGTGTACTTGCAGCTGCTTGGAGATTCAGCCAGAGTTCCATGGAAGAATTTGGTTATGCAAAATGCAGCTAGACCAAAGGCTATCTTTAGCGTATGGTTACTGCTGCAGGATCGACTGCCTACCAAAAATAGACTGCTGCAATGGAAATTGAATATCTCAGGGATGTGTGTTATGTGCCAGCAAGAAGAGGAAACTAGAGATCATGTCTTCCTACATTGTATATATGCTACACAACTGAGACACAAAGTTCTACAATGGCTGAATATGGATGACTTCAATGGACATAACTGGATGCAATTCTGCAATTGGATCATTCTACAATCCAAAGGGAAATCTGTCCAAGCTCTCACATTCAAGATGACCATCACAGAAATGTTCTATAGTATATGGTTGGAAAGAAATGCAAGAATCTTTGAAAACACTTACTGTAATTGTGACAAACTCCTAAGTAGTATAGCCTATATTTGTAATGTTCGAGCTCATCCTAGGCTTAGTATACATATTCAGCAGTTCATGATATGAATACTGAATATTAGAGTAGCATAGATTTCGTGTTTTTATTAGATAGGCAGTTGAGTTTAAAACTGTCTTTGATATGTAAAGACCTTTTGGTGATTAATAAAAATTTTAATTACCAAAAAAAAAAAACAACAGTTGTAGAGTTTCTAATTGATTGTACTTTTGAGATATGTTCTAGAGTCCAAAAGAACAGATGATGTAAATTTGCCAAATAGTTGAAATAAAATAAAATTTTCTTCTAAAAAAATAATAATATAATTATACTAAACATTGAATGATATAATAAATAATAATACATAACAAAAAACTTATTTGATGACTTTATAAGTCCCTTTAATTTAATAGATATTTTATTCAGAAAGAAACAACAAATTCATTTATCTGAAAACAGGAAAACCATCTTCTCTTCCTCTCGGAGCACGTTAGTATACGTACGCCAAAGGTGGTTTCCATGGCAAGAGGGAGGGGAAGACCTCGGAAAACTCCGACTGCTCTTGTAGACTTCGTCCTCCCCACTGTTAAACAACCAGAAAACCAAATCGATTCTGCCCCAATTCATCCCAATACTGTTTCATCGAGTGATAATACCAACACTGTTCCATTGATTTCAGAGGCTAACATTGTTCCATTGATTCCAGAGGCTATTACTGTTCCATTGCTAGTTTCTGCTGCAGAGATGCCCTCCTCTTTTGACTCTCAAGGACCGTCACAAGTGCCATCGACTCAGGGAGAGATAACAAAGGGTGGAACTGAGCACATGCAACAGCATCCGGTTGCAGATTTAGAAAAGGAGGCCAAAGAGGAACCACCTAAGGTATGGGCTAGTTTGTTCCAAAAAAATAGACTCGCTGCTAATGGCATGTCCCTGGAGTATATCCCACCGAAAATTATCAATGGTAAACCAGTGGGTCAATTGCTCAAAGAAGAAGTTGAGGATGAAGAACAAAAAAGGAAGTGTGCTCTAGTTATTTTTGTTCTAGGTAATGTCCCGGGATACAATGCCATGAAAAGATTTATAAACCTCCATTGGTCTCATGTGACTGAACCAGATCTATACTACCATGAAGAAGGCTAATACATTGCAAAATTTAGCTCTCTTGATGATGCCAAAGAAGTCTTATGTGCAGGGCCCTACACTATTGCAAATAGGCCTGTTATCTTGAAGCAATGGTGGACTGATTTTGATTTTAAGGCTGCTTTCCCTACAGAAATTCCGCTGTGGGTAAAATTCCCCAATCTGCCTATGTCATGCTTGGGTAGTAGAGCTCTTAGTCGTATTGCCAGTGTATTGGGTAAGCCTATCTTTGCTGATGAGTGTACGACTAAACAAACTCGAATCTCATATGCTCGGATACTTATTGAAATGAATGTCTCAAAAGATCTTCCTACTGAAATTGAGCTAATGGATCCAGATGGGAAAGTGTTTTTACAGGATGTCACCTATGACTGGAAACCTTCTTTTTGTGGGAAATGCCTAACAGTTGGTCACAACTGTTTGGCTAAACCTACTAACATGCAGAAACCTAAGGTGACTCAGGAATGGAGGGTTAAAGCTTCAAGTCATATAGATCAAGTTAAGCAGGACACTCCTGTCCAACAACCTCTTCAGACAGACCAATGTTCCAATGTGATTGCAGCCCAGGAAAGAAGTAAACAGAAAGGTATCAGTACTCCTACTGTCCCAGTTTTCAACCCTCAAAACTTTCCACCCTTGTCTCCCATAGTGATGTCAAATATATTTGAGATAGGATCAGTGAGTTGGGCAGATCACCCCTTGGATGAAGGGGGAACAAGTCATACCATATGAAGTGGATATTTTGGAACATTAGGGGTGTAAATAAAAGGTTCAAGCAGAAGGAAACTAAAGAATACTTTAGAACCAATAAATTTGACCTTGTTGGTCTAATTGAGACAAAAGTTAAACAAGAAAATGCAACAAAAATTTCTAACTTCTTATTACCTAACTGGGGTATACTGGCTAATTATAGCATTGCCATAAATGGTCGAATATGGATCTTATGGGATGTAACCAAATAATTGGTTATTGGTGTTCAGGAAGAGGCACAATATATCCACTGTATTGTTAGGAATCTTAATGATGATCTAATATGTTACCTTACAGTGGTATATGGCCACAATGACATTATTCTAAGGAAATCACTGTGGACAGCTCTTCAGAATCTTGCTGCTAGTATCACTGACCCTTGGCTGATAGCAGGGGATTTTAATGCCATCATGGCCAGTAATGGTAGAGAATCTTGTCACCAAGTCAAGCAAGCAGAGGTCACTGACTTTCTACAATGTGTCCAACATGCTGGTCTAACTGAACTGCCCTGGAAGGGAAGTTTTTTTACCTGGACTAATAAGCAAAGTGGTGCTGACAAAGTGTGTAGTCGATTGGATAGAACCTTTGGTAACTATGAGTGGATGCTAAAATGGTCCCATGTGCACACTGTCTATGGAGTTCCTCTAATTTCTGATCATAACCCTATGCTGCTAACCTTGACAGATCAAAAGTCTAACAGGAAAACTCCCTTCAGATTCTTTAATGCATGGATACAGCACAAAGACTTACAACACCTAATCAAGGTATCCTTGAAGACCAATGCTCAACCTACACTTCAAGGGGTGTGGAACAACCTCAAGGATCTTAAGCCAGTTTTGAAATCTCTAAATGCACGAGAATTTAAGCCAATTTCCCAGAAAATAGAGGTCAGTCGAAAGTCTTTGGAAGAGTTGCAACATCAGATGGCTATTTCCTATTCTGATTCCTTACTACTTAGATAAAAAGAATTGTTACTCCAAGTGGAGAAATGGTCCATGTTGGAAGAATCAATACTCCAACAGAAATCTAGAGCTAAATGGATTCAGTTGGGGGACTGTAACAACAAATACTTCTCTGCTGTAATGAAAGAGAGAAATCAACATAGAAAGATCACTGAATTGATCACAGATGAAGGCTTGAGGATTACACAACCTGAGGATCTGAAGAAGGAAATCATCACCTTTTATAAAACACTTATGGGGTCTTCAGCTCATTCTCTCCCAGCGGTTAACAGACAGTACATGGCAAATGGTCCTAAACTATCTTACCAACAGAAACTGGAGCTGGCTGCAGACATTAGTGATTCTGAGATCTTGGAGAGTTTAAAGGATATAGCTAATGATAAAGCCCCAGGTATTGATGGTTTTAATGCTCTATTTTTTAAACAAACTTGGCACACTACAGGGAAGCAGGTACTGCAAGCAGTCAAGCACTTCTTTGCAACCACAAAAATGCATAAGCCAACCAACTGTGCCTCCCTGAAACTGATCCCTAAAGTCCCCAACCCACAAACAATCAAGGAGTTTAGACCAATAGCCTGCTGTTCAGTTTTGTATAAGATTATTTCTAAGCTACTGGCTAATAGATTGCAAAGAGTTATGCCCAACATCATATGCAATGCACAAGCAGGCTTTATTCCAGGGAGAAGAATTGCTGATAATATCATCTTAGCCCATGAACTAGTCAAGCATTACACAAGGTCTCATATATCACCTAGATGTATGATCAAGATAGATCTCCAGAAGGCCTATGATTCAGTGGAATGGTACTTTCTACAGCAAGTATTGGAAGCTCTGGACTTCCCAAGCAGATTCACAAATTGGATCATGGAATGTGTACAAACTGTCAGTTATACAGTGCTAATAAATGGAGAAACTACAAAACCTTTCCAAGCAGCCAAAGGCCTGAGACAAGGTGATCCTGTCTCACCATTCCTATTTGCTATAGTTATGGAATACTTAAGTCGATCTTTGGCAGAACTGAAGAAAACTAAGGAGTTAAAATTTCATCCAGGATGTAAGAAACTTGACATTACTCACCTCAGCTTTGCAGATGACTTACTATTATTCTCAAAAGGGGACAACCATTCTGTACAAACCATGTTTGCATACTTTTCCCATTTCACTGCAGCATCTGGAATGAAAGCCAATATGCAGAAGAGTGTTGTATACTTTGGAGGTGTACATCCTGACCAGCAACATCAAATCCTTGCTCAGCTTGGGTATATACGTGGGGAACTACCCTTTAAATACTTGGGAGTCCCACTATCAACCAAAAAGCTGACTACTTTCCAGTGGCAACCACTGATTGCCAAGATCACAGCAAGGATTACATCCTGGACAACTAAACAATTATCCTATGCTGGTCGACTGCAGTTAGTTCAGGCAGTCATTTCTGGTATCCAATTCTATTGGGCTCAGTTGTTCCTGCTCCCCTCCAAAGTGATAAAGCTCATAGAGGCAATGTGTAGATCTTTTATATGGCCTGGATCAGTTAATATTACTAAGAAAGCCTATGTGGCATGGGACAGGATTTGTCTACCAAAATCTACTGGAGGCCTCAACTTAACCAACCTGCTGCTGTGGAACAAGGCTGCTGTAGCAAAGCTGGCCTGGGATTTGGCACACAAAAAAGACCTCTTATGGATGAAATGGATTCATGCAGTATACGTCAAACAACAACATCTGGAAGACATGAAAACTCCTGCTCAAGCTTGTTGGATGGTTCGAAAAATTATTGAGAGTGCTAGGCTGCTTCACCAATACCAGTTGCTGCATAGCAATACATGTTCTATCCGCCTTATCTATTTGCAACAAATTGGCCAATTGCCTAGAGTTTCGTGGAAAAACCTAACCATGCAGAATGCTGCCCGCCCCAAAGCTCTCTTTAATCTCTGGCTGTTGCTTCAGGACAAGCTTCCTACTAAAGAAAGACTGATCAAATGGAACTTGAGTACTGATGCTAACTGTGCTATGTGCCAACACACATTGGAGACTAGAGATCATTTGTTCCTGTCCTGCCCCTTCGCTGTGCAACTGAGACAGCTCATCTTGAATTGGCTTGGCATAACTCAGCCTTCTGGACAGAATTGGCAACAATATGTGAACTGGATTGTTGGCAAATCTAAAGGCAAATCTCCACAAGCTCATATATTCAAAATGGTTCATGCAGAGATGTTCTATGCTCTTTGGTTGGAAAGGAATGCACGAATCTTCAGAAGCACCACTGTCCCAGTGAAATTATACTTAGGAGCATTGCTTAGATCTGTAATATCCGAGCGACCCCTAGAGTTAAGATATACCTCCAACAATATTTTTTGTAATGCTTGAACTTTAGGTATAGTCGAGATAGGTTAACTCTTTTTTGTGATAGGCAGTTTTGTATATAACTGACCTATGGTTCTGTAAGATGAACACTTTGGTGATTAATATAAATTTTTAATTACCAAAAAAAAATAGATATTTTATTCATTAAATTTAGACAATATCTATACTATTTATATAGGATAGAAGAAGCAAATTATTGTGATAATTCTAAGTGTAACATAAAGAAATTAATAAAGTGACAAATTTTAGGACAAAGCTCCAAAATTTGGAGATTCAAAATCTATTTAAAAAAAGAATTATAAAAAAGATACAGCAAAATTAACTACTCAAACATGGGTGATATAAAACAGATAAAGTATAAGAAATTTATTAGATGACTACATAAGTCCCTTTAATTTAATCAAGAATTTATTCATTAAAGTTTTTATAATATTATTGAGAACAATAGAATAAAATTTAAAATAAAAAATTATTCATGAATAATAAAATATATATCTTTTTTATATTAAAAAATAAAGTAGCAGAGAAAAATATTAAATAAAGTAATATATTAATCAAAATTTCTATTAACAATGTAATAAAGGAAGGGGATGCAGAAGAGGCATAAAAAAGAGGCACAACCCACCGAAGCTGGAGGTTGTAGGTTCGGCGGGCCCCGACCTTAATGGTTGCTCATGCCACTTTACCCCTTGGGAAAGAAAAGAAAAAACCCGAAGGATGAAATTCCATATCAAGCCTGGGTAGGAGAGTGAGCAACGGTGCATAGTCTGAATGTCTGTCTACAAAAAGGGAGAATCGATTCCCTGTCTATCGTCATCTCGGGCCAATAGGGATAGCTGCAGTAGATGCAATAACAACCGCAGTAGCAACATAACAGTAAGGTCGAACTCTAGCAAAGGTCCACGATACGACTTATCGAAATGATGCCAAATGACCTTGGGGCCACAAACCCCAAACATGATCCTCAATGATAGAGGAAGATGGTAAGAAGAAATGGGCGAATGAACAGGTAAAAGTACTTGGGAAGAAAAATAACGCCAGAGCACTCCCCTTTTATAAGGGGTAATGACACAGTCATCGAGGCTTTGGAAGACTGACCGACATATGCATTTACTACATTCTTGAAGAACTAAATCAATGGCGGTACTTTCTCCTTGGAGAGCGGGAAAGGATAGTGCATTGAGTGATGTTGAAAACACAAGTCTATGAGATGTGTTGGTCGTCACAAAAGATCGCACCACAGGTTTAGTCATCAGTATGATGTCGCTACAAGAAACTTGAGGACCGAGTGTCATAATTATTTCTCATCGCTTTGTTCTGAGAAACACGAAAACTATCTGTATGCGGTGAAATCAGAGGGCCTAATTTCTTGCTATAAAGTCATTTTAGAAGGATACCTCAAGACACCGAGGACGTGGAGTTACACCCGAGTTCCCTTCCTTGGAGCTCGTTGAGGCCCGACTCAAAGAAGATAAAGACTGAGATTGGGGAAAAAAGGGGACTTCCTAAGGCATGGCTAAGTCTGATAGAGCCGGCCTATCTAGAGCCTAAATCGAAGCGTCATGTCTAGCCGTTCCATCTCCATGCTTTCATAATATAAAGGGGATCCCCGCCACTTTGTACGGGGTAGTTGTTGATGTTGATAACTAATTTTTTCCTGTATTTTTTTAAATGCAAAATACCTTTCAAATCAGCATGTATATGCATATATAGGTATGTCCCAATGTCCTATTATTTTTCCTTAATTTTTCAAGGATTTTTAAATCAATTTACTGTCCTGTTTTATCAACAAAAAAACCCAATAATTATCTCCAAAATTATCATTTTTTGTGTTTCATTTATTGGAGTCTCATGTTTACACAAAAATATAGCTAAGATATTTTTTACATATTGTTTTACAAATTTATTGTTATTTTAAGGATAAAATTGCATAATTGAAATTAGGGGTGTTCATCGGGCGGATTCGGCGGCTTTTACTCTTAACGGTTTGGCTTAACGGTTATCGGCTTTTAAATGTATTAATCCGTTAGCCACCCGATAAGATATCGGGCGGATATGTATCGGATTAGCTCTTATAGGGCGGTTATTGGGCGGCTTATCGGCCTAACATACATGTTTACTAAAATTTGATAGATCTCTTCAGGCAATTATAGATCAAACACCTATTCCAGTATACCTTCATATAAGCTAGCTTGTTAATGTCTTTTCAGGGCACTCATTTTATCCCTGAGGTAGTATAGCTTTGCCCTCCTCACTTTTTTCTTGACCATCACCTTCATCTCCTTTATGTTGGGCGAGTACCTGCAAATCATCTAGATTCCGAGATTAAAAATGCTTAGAAGTAGAAATAAACTTTTGTTAATCATTTTTAAGGGTTTTAGTTTTTTTATATTTAAAATATATAAATAAAAATAAATTTTATATATATATATATATATATATATATATATATATATATATTTATATTCTTAACGGGTTAACGGGTTAGCCGTTAAGAAAATTGAATAATCCATCCCCAAACCGATAAGCCGTTAATATAAAAAATTCAATCCGTTCCCCGTCCGTTAAGCCGTTAAGCCGTTACCAGTAAGCCGTTAAGCTTCGGTTTGGATTGGTTTTCGGTTTCGAATCGGTTTTGGACACCCCTAATTGAAATACTAGCCATTTTTAGTTTTTAAATTTGTCTCAAGTTTATAAAATGGGATCTTATATTTTAAAATTGTTCAATATATATTACAAAGAATTTTGGTTCTTTTAATTTGTTTTCAAAAATTTATTTACTATTTTCTATAAATTAAATGGGAAAAAGGGGCTATTTAACTGGTAGCCAAATTTGGCTTTCAAATTTAGCCTAAAATCAAACAGACTCCAACCCAAATTAAATCAGCCCAATCGCCTAGTCAAAACAGGCCAAAGACCCAAGCCCAATCCCTAAATCTACCCGGCCCAACCGGATTAAATTTTGGTCGTTGATCAATCTCATATTTATTCTTACCAAATTAATCCAAACGAACTCCCTCCCCCCCAAACCCCTCTCATTCCTCACTCAATAAACTCTCTTCCCTATCTCTCTATCTCTGGTTCTCTCTAGAACCTTTCCCCTCCCTCTCCACTTCGATGAGCTTCACTCACCTTCTCTGACCATTTTCTTGCCTAAATCCATGGTGGTTTCACCACCCACCAGCCTTCTATGGATCATCCATGCTTGGTTACTGAAGTTTCATTGCCTTATCACGAAAAGCTGGGTCTAGACCTTTGTTTGATTCAAGTTTTATGGCCACCTCTGACCTTGCTCCGACAAGCTATGTCTGTTCGAGCTTGGCCTCGACTCCTCCTGCATAGATCAACGACTATCCAAGCCTTTCTCACCCGTTTGGGTTCCTCTGAAACTCTAGTTTTTGAGCTTCTTCTGATTTCTTTAGATCTATACTAGATCCATGTTTTCTCTAAACTTTTAAATGATTTCTTGAGATATCTTTCAAAACTATGCTTTCAAAACCTTTATTTTTTCCGATCTAGGGTTTTTTTGAGTTATTTAGATGTTTCTCTGATTTTCTTTTTCTCTTGTGTGTTTCTTCTACTATGTTTCTTCTACTGTGTTCTTCATGTGTTTCTTCTACTATGTTCTGGTTAAGTTTCTTCTACCATGTTCTTATCATTTTCCTCTACTGTGTTTTTTATATGTTTCTCCTACTGTATTCTTATTAAGTTTTTTCTACTATGCTTCTTTATATGTTTCTCCTACTATGTTCTTATTAGTTTCTTATACTAGGTTTCTTATTAGTTTCTTCTACTATGTTTCTTTACTGTGTGTCGCATGTTATTTTTTTACTATGCTTCTCATAAGTTCCTGCTACTGAAAGAGCATTTCAAAGGCCTTAGTTCCTTTCTGAGACCTCTGAACATGTCTCGATTAGTATATTTTTCCTTGATTACTTATCCTCTTGTCTCCGCACTCTATTGACGGTAAAAAAATCCTAAAATTTGGGGGTTCATCCGAATTTTGAGACCATTGGCTGCACGATTTGCTTGAACTTGTTTGATTCTAGAAACCCTAACCCCTTTAGACCTATTTCGAGTCTCTGAATTGAGTCTTGAAATCTCTATTGCTTTAAGCGATTATGATTTTCTACTAAACTCTTCTAAGGTCTTCATACTGGACCTTTTGTATGCTATTCGGTACTATCTCTATTCTACATTACTAACCTATGTGACTACCATGATCTTACAGTCTATTACCTACTGATTTTGCAATGGCATGATGTTTTTTTTGCCCTAAATTCAGCGTAGCATATTAGTGTGCTTTTTATATGTGCTGAACTCCCCTCTAAAAATGGCTTTCAATTTTGATTTATTTCAGACTTCCTTTTTGTAAGTTTGATTGATTTCTTTCCTTGTTTGCTGACTTCCCTGTTACTCGATTTGATTCAAAAACTTTCCTTAGCTTTTCTCACTTGGCTCATTCATGGACCAATACATACAAAATCTTTGAACCATTGATTTACTGTATATTGGTTGATCCTTACCTGATTTGTTTTAACCGTGTATTTTCAAATTCTTCCCTTAATTAAAACTCCTATGTATTTACCCATAATTGCGTACTTTGCACAAGATGCTTATTTGATTTCTTTCCTTAAATAACTTTTACCGTTTAAGTCTAAATTCCTTAATTAAAGAAAGTCTTGCATTGATTGATTTTTTTAATTGATATCCAGTTCCTTAATTGTTTTCTTACCTTATTTCTGCTTTTTTTTAACACTATAAATGCACGACTCTTTCATTAACAAAAAAGCGATCACTCGTAGTCTTTCTGAATTTACACTTACACTCAATAGTATTCTCTCTTATTGCTTGTACTGTGGCTTGTTTACAAGGCCTACTACCTGTCTTTCTTTATTTACTTATTTGAAACCGGTATGTCCTGATTTAAGCTTTTTAGCACCACGACAATATGTGTATTTACTGCTTTTGTATTCATGTCTGCTTACTGCTTCTGTGTGGTTTAACACTTCTTATTTCTTTTTGCCTGTTCTATTATGAATCCCAACCCCTTCCCCCTATTTGTTCATGCTATGGTTTGAGGCATGGCAATATGCAAATTATTGTACATGAATTAAACTTGATCCCCTGGGATTCTAGCCTCTAATAATGTATGTTCTAGCAGGCTTATGGGTATGCTAGTACCCTCCATTTTTGGGCATGCCTAAATCCTGCCCTTGCCTAAGCAATAGGCTCTTTACAATCTCCATATTCCCCTGAACCCCCCTCCCCCATGTGTATTTATTAGTAGTTGTTTCCCTCTCCTTTTCCCCTTTAGCATTCTATTATGTACTTGCACACTTTCTTAGTCTTTAAGTTCTGCCCCCCTCTTGTGAGCCTTGTCTTGGGACTCTTTGAGTTCCTTTTGAACTTGTACACTTAAGGGTTGGCCCTTCTACACTGCCCTTATCCTAATCTGACAATACATTTGGGTGTGAGCATTGCCCGGAGTCCCTTCGAGGCTCTTAGGGAACTTTGCCACACTCAAATGGGAGAAAGGATTTGGATCGTGATCTCATGGAGTTGGCTTACCTCATATTTCAGACATGAAGTCTGAATCAGGATCTCCTTTGGTTGTTCTTTTATTTATGTTTTCTGATATATTTTTTACTTTATCCCAAGCTATAATAATTTGTAAAAAACCTTTGGGGATGGTTAGTGAAAATGGCAGGTAACTATGTATACAAAAAATGGGTAGATACCATGTCTATAGGAATTTTTAATATGCATCTAGAAATCATGCCTATAGGTGTTTGGAAATCTGCATATGCAAATGCATATAGAAATAATGCCTATAGTTCCTTTTGACTTATGTATATCCTACATTCATATAGAAATCATGATCATAGGATTGTCTAAATCTGCACGATCAATTGCACCTAGATATCATGTCTATAGGTCTTAAACAAATTTCTCCACCTAGATATCATACTCATAGGACTTAACATTCAATTGCACCTAGATATCATGTTCATGTCTTAAACATAAGTCAGCATCTAGATATCATGTCCATAGGTTTAAAACGTTTCTTCCGCATTTTTATACCATGTCGACAAGACTCAATATCAACTACACATAGAAAGCATGTTTATTGGAATTCCTAATCGAAGTTGAATCGCTTCATTCACATATAGAGATAAAACTAGTAATAACGGGTATCATCAGTTGCAGAACTTATAACCTTCGTCTTTCTTTTAATAATTTTACTTCCTCTTGTAATCTAGTAAGTATTCAGTTTATTTTAGACTTCTTACTTCATTATTTCCTGAATTCAGTAGATATCAAGCCTATAGGATCTTTGTCCAAACGCTTAGGCAAGCCATAGGGTAAAACTATAAACTGAATCTGTTCTATTAACTATAACCAGCATGCAGGCATGATTCGGGCTTCTTATCTGAATTATGTAATAAATCAATCTGCCTCAACCCTTAAGTTCTTCGTTATTGTATGTGTAAGCCATGATAATTACATGGTTCTTTGTTTAAATGGGGTATATCTGAGCCTTTTTCTTCTTAAGTGATTTCCCCAACTTGTTATACATGTTTTGTGTGTCGCCTTAGAATTTTGCCTTTGAAACTACAAATAAGCCAAACACCCCTCCCCTTTAGGATTAGTAGTCCTAAATGCCTCCGGAACTAATAGGATTGGGTCGGGTAATAGCACGCAATAAGTAATCGAGACCATTCCGTGCTTTAATACCTTAACAGGATAGGAATGGTAGATATGAATATGATGACCACGCGATAATGTTACATCTAGCCCCTCATTGAGGAGTGATTACCAGGCATTGTGTGGGGTGATCGATATTATTAATTGTGAGCATGTGATTTTTACACCATTGAGATGACTCCTACAGGATTCTCAGGTTTAGGAGTTTTTCTCTTAATTATTTATTTTTAGGATTTGATTTTTAGGATTTAATTGCTCATATCAGTGTGTTTTCATTACTGCATCCATAAAATCGTATAAAAAGAAGAATAATAATTAGTACAGAATTACACAAACTTGTAGGACTCAATTTCATAATTATGCCAGATTAATTGGGTAATTAGGTTTATTTTTGCAAATACAAAAATCATAAAATTAAGTAGTATTTCCAGCATTTTAATTGTTTTGTATTTTTGTGTTTTAATTTATTGCATTTTTATTTATTTATTGCATAATAGGTAGTTATTAATTTGTCTTAAGTTTAATTAGGATTTTTTAAAAATACAATTAAGAATTAAAATAAATAGGAAAACAAAAAAAACTAGATTTTTCTCATAAACCACACTGGCTGGCCACAGTTGGGCTAGATCCGGGTGGCCCAAACCCATTAAACCCTGTAAAAATGACCCATACCCAGCCCAACCGGCGTCTCCGACCCAGTCCACAAAGAGACGCCCCAAAACGACAGCGTTTTGGGGGCGATTCATCATAGCGGTTGATCACAGTCCATCCAACGGCACTGAAGCCATGCCCAAACTCAGATATATATGTCCAAACGTCTCTGTATACTCAAAGACAAACACACCTTCTTCCTCGTACATGTACCTCCGGTGTATCACCACCTCGTTACCTCCATAAGACCACCAATGACCACCCATAAAACACCCTAACGCCGCCTCTAAAAATCGCCTCACGGCGGCGTCTGGTTACCAAACAACCTCAGATTTACACCACCAGACCACCTCGACCCCCTATTTCCCTTCCTGTGGTTAGTTTTCCTCGAACTAGCGCCTAACTCCTCGAATATTCGAAAGAAGGTTCTCCGGCACCACCGTCTCCGGCGACCCATCTCCAAACCAACCCAAAACAATACCCCTGAACCACCTCCCCTCCCTCTTTCCACCATTAAACCACACCCTTCGAATCGTAACGGATCGACTCGAATACCAAATCAAAATTAACCTTAAACCCTAAAACTCACCAGAACTCGGTCAAATTGGTCCCAGATGACCCTCCCCTATCCCTATTCACAACCCTACCACCCACAACCCTCAAACACAACTAGGCACAATGAAAAACCAAATTTGAGACCTCACCTTATCTCAAAATCAACGAACACCTCCCCCCTTAAACCCTTTTTCCCTCTTCATTATGAGAGGAAAAGACCTTGGAAGGTCCAAGGACCTCAGAATAGGTCAAGAATCCGAAGATTTGGAAAAACCCTATATTTAGGTTTGCGATGCTAGATGCTAAGTCTCCGTGTGCTTTACTCTTTGTGTGTGCTTTCCTATTCCAATTGATTTTAGTCGATATTTTATTCGCTTGAGTTCATCTGTTCATTTTTGAAATTATATGCCTTCTTCTGCTTGATTGATTGTTATTTGTTCTCTATCTCTCTTCATTTTCAAAACATGCTGGATAGTCATTTCTGTCTAGAGGCACATGTTCTTGAATTTCATTGGTTGCGTTTGTGATTCTGAACAATTACTATGTGTTCATCCTGGATTCCTTTAATTTCATTTTTTATACATATAGCTATTTGTTCATCTTCTGAAACCCTGAGTAGTTGTCCCAGTAATCATCTCGCCCCTTTTTCCTTTTATTGTTGCATGTTCAAGTTCATCCGTTCATGTTGTCATTTCTAAGGTACTGTAAATAGTGGTGTCCATCCAGAATTACATGTTCATCCTTCTTTTCTTGATATTCCTGATTTTCTAATAGTTGTTATACATTTGTTCTTGTCCTCCTTTGTTTTAAGCTTCTCTATTTTTATTTCTATTTTTGTGTGGAAATCTTGGTTTGGTATTGTCATTTAGAGTCATTATTCTCGCACTGTTTCTCTTTTCTACTTGATTTTTTGATTTTCTTATCTTCATTTGTTTCATTTGTTCATCTTTGCAATGTCCTGAATACTCACCTCCTTACTTGTGCTTAAGGCTGGATTATTTGTCTTGAATGGCCTGGTTAACATTTGAACTCATAGCCCATCATTGTTGACATTTTTCTTTTGAGCTTAGAATTAGTCATATTTGGTCAAGTAATTTACATTTCTGAAATTAGTGTGGATTCAGTTTTGTATTTTTGCCTGAGTATGAAGGTTGCATGTTTTGCCTAGGTTTTCAATTAAATTGGCCATGATTACCTTTTCTAAAATTGATCCTAGTTGATAATCTTATTGTATGAGGTTAAATAACTAACTAGGGTCAGATTTGATTAAACAAATGAGATCCAAGGATAAAAATCCTTAGGTCAGTAATTAGGAAAAGAGATAGGGGTATTAAGGGTATTTGAATATAGGGAATCTTGTAACAAACTCCTAGAACATTCTAGTGAGGGGATTAAGTATAATTTCTGCCTCAAACACAAGTCAGAAAATCAAGGACTATTTAGGCAAAACTGAAAATTGGATAAGGGACTAAAAGGAAAACAAATGAATTGATGTTTCCGTGAGGCTTCAATTATAAAAGAAAACAATCTAATCATTTCAAGGGACTTTTAGATTTTTCTGGAGCAGATTTTTCTTCAAGCTCTTAGAGAATTAGAATAGATAAAATACATATTATTCTTCAGAAATCCTCTTTGAGTTATTTTCTTCTAATTGAATTTTCCTTGATAACAAGTTGACAATGGACTGTCTGAATATGTATGTTGAGCTGCTGTAGAGATCAGTTCGTATTATTTGCCTTGTCTCAAAGTTTCCTGAATTTTTGAGTTCTTACTGGTTGATTGGCTGTTGTTTGCTTGCTATTTGCTTCATTTTACTCATAGGCTTTCTTTCCTGCTGAAACTCCAGGTATCAATCCTTACCCCAAAATCTGAGAAGCAATAGCCCTGTACATTCGAGATTACAAGTTGATAATGAAGACAATAATTTTTTTATTTTTTATGTTATGAGAGTAATTTATCTTTCAGTAGCCTTTCTGATGATGTAATGTCTGTAAATTTTTAAAAAACTGGACTGTATGTGAATTTCGACTTCATTGGTTTAGATTAACATAGTCTAGTTCATGGTTTTATTTAGGATCCATGAATGAGGATGTGATAACCAATCAAAAATTGTATATAAATATACTCTCAACGATGAGTGCTTCAGAGTTCCTTATTAGAATAGAAATCTCAGTTAGGACCTATTAAATATGAAATCATGCTCGTCATTTGCTTTTAAAACACCTTCAGTATACTTCAGAATAACCGGTTGTATAATTTTGCGACTGTAATAGAATCAGTGGAAAAGATGCTGTTATTTTCCAACAACGGACTCATTAGTCCAACATTTATGGGCCCAATTGGAAGGCCCAATGGCTGTCAATTGTGGCATAAAGAATACATATTCCTTGGGCTTGCTATAAAAATGAAGCCCAGTGCGTATAATCAGCCATGGATGAGGCTGGAAATGCAAGTACTGAATTCCTCTAAATATATTACTCATGTATAAATGATTAGGACATTTTTAGATACAACCATGATAGAAAACTTAGTGTGTTTTAGGTTGCCCTTATAAAATAAAGGTGAGCCACGTTAACATAATCATACACTACGCGAGGCTCCCTAACTTAATAAAATTAATAGTAAATTGGATTGTGTTATTTAGCGAATTTTATGGCCTTCCACGAATTTCTAAAGGCGTAGTTGCCATAGGCGTGAATGTACTAATAAAATATGTTCCTAAACTCGGGTGCGCATTTATGTGACGCAAATCCAAGTCTCAACGATATTAAAATATGTCGAGAACCGGGGTGATGTGGCGTGGTTCGAAGCATGGTTTAATGACGTTGTAAACATTCCTAAAGTGACAACAAGCGGTTAATAATTTTAAGATTGCACTAGGTTGGAACATGTATAAAAATCAGATCCCTAGCCATCAATTGTAGTTTAAGCGATCGTGCTAGAACCATTGGATCCGAGGGTGCCTAACACCTTCCCTCGGGTCAACAGAATTCCTTACTCAAGAAATTCTAGTTCGCAGATTCCATTTGGGTAGTCGAAACATTTTCTTCGATATGGGATTCTAAATAAACCGGTAACTTGGGACACCAAAAGCCAAACCTATCCCAAGTGGCGAATCTTAAACAAATAATTAACCCCATTTCGAATAATATCACTTCAATTGGAAAAACTCCCTTATACGTGTCATCCTTCGGGTAGCCGTGTAAAAAAGGAGGTGTGACAGCTCTGGTGACTCTGCTGGGGAAAGAGAACCCACAATCTCCGGTTCAGGATTCAAGAATTTGAGCTTAGAATAACTGTTATATTTGGCTTTTATGATTCATTACATGTTCTGTGCTAAGTGCTAAATGCTTTAACCGCTTTGATATTATCTAAGCTGTACAAATAAATCGAAATCCTTCATTTCTCACCTCCGGGGATGTGCTTACTGGCTGACACTCTCTATTCTGTTAGTGTTTTACCTTGAAATAAGAAACTGGCCGCAAACGTTACTAAGCCGGATGGCCTTTTGGTTCCCGGTACGTAGCCCCCTCCTTGACTCGAGTTATCCGCTCGGGTGCACAGTCTAAACCCTGTACCAAGGTTCTAATTTAGTATAACAAAACTTCATGCCGGATCCCTAGTAGGAACGTTTGTTTGCATCACGTGCATTTGACTTAAAGGACTCAACACAGGGGTTGGGTCCGTGTAGGACAGCTAACCTGAAATATACGACCATCCTAATGCATTTTACGTGCTACTTGTGCATTTATTTGCTTTGGATTCGTATGTTGACCGGCTTAAGGAGAAAAATAGCAGTGCTAGGTTGACCACTTTAAAACCAATGCTCAAAATAGCCCCGAAAGGCTATCGGATGTTTCGAAAAAAAAAAAGTACAAAACAAAAGAAATTGGGAAAGTTTTTCAATAATATTTTGGGTTTTTGAAAAACTGTTTTGCCGGGTCTAACCATTCTTTTGCAAAACACCAAAACCACAAACACGAATTTCCTTTTATTTCAAAATAAATCAGGTGGTGCAATTACTGCCGGTAATAGTCAAACGTTACCGCAAGGGACGCCACAAGGTTGATATGGCACAAACGGCCACTTCTGAGTCTTATTTTGACTGGTAAGCAAGCACAGCCAGAAAAACCTTCTCTCCGAAGCGTTGCAAGGCCGTATTCGCAAAGCCGGTATTTGTTTTAAGAAATAAATTTCATAAATATCGGTTTTAATATTTTGAGAATACTAATTCACCTTAATAAATATGCAGAATGAGCATGATAATGAACAAAATTCCCTTGGAGTTGCGACTATGGTGGAATGATCTCGGGGAAGCACGACAGAAAAGTGTCAATGCATATCTGGGAGGCCTCACTGGTTTATTGAAAGATAACCCCAGGGGAGACATCATAAAACCCTTAATCACTTTCTAGGACCCGGCCCACAATGCCTTCCACTTCTCGAACTTTGAGCTCACCCCAACTTTAGAGGAAATGACCGGATATATCGGGACCCATACAATCCCTTTGAGACACCGATAGTTGATTGCACCAAGAGCCCTCGTTGTGCAAAAATTCCTGGATTCCTTGAAAATCAGCAGAAAAGTTCACAATCCCGACTTATCAGTTGGCTTTTACACCCTGCAATTTATATATCAGAGGTATGGCCACATTAGAGGATTCTACAACCCCGAAAATCTTATTTGTAGCAAGGGAAATCGGCTCAAGTGGGAGGAGCAACGATGTTTTGCGTTCATGGTGTATTTCTTGGGTCTTTTAGTATTCTTGCGAAAGGACAGGAACATCAACATACGGATATCGGGAGTCATTAGCACTTTAATGACCCAAGCTAAAAGTACTCTCGCTCCAATGATCTTGTCTGATATCCTTCGTGATCTTACCATCTGTAAAGCGGGAGAAGATTTCTTCAAGGGTTGTAACTTGATGCTGCAAATATGGATGATTGAGCATATATCTCATAGGCCTCGGTTCATGAATTACATGTTGCCAACAAATAGCTGCATGGAAGAATTTGGCAACAGGGTTGGTGGGTTTAAATTACTGGAGGGTGTCACAGAATGGGTGTCGCATCTCCCGGTCATCACTGCAAATCAAATAGAATGTATATTCGGTTGGCTCTCTATGGACGAAGTTGCATATATGACCGGCGCTGGACCCCATTTCCTTTTGATGGGCATCTGAAGCATCCATCCCTATGCACTGTATTGAGTATTAAGACAATTGGGTAGATGCCAAATGATCCCTAGAGACGAAGACATTAGCTGTCATGTGGTTGAGATAAGCCCGAATGGTCAATTCCCTGAAGCTGTTGTACGCCAAATCTGGAGCGAATGTCAATACTTGACAACCGATAATCGAGTACATGACGTATCTAAAAGTGAGGTTGCACTGGGATATGTTGCTTGGTACAAGAGAGATATAGAGCCTGGAAGGCCGGCAAAGAGACCCCATATCCAGGGATTTGCTGAGACATCACAAGAGCAGTGAGATTGGTTACCAAAAGAAAATGAATATTGAGCTACTATAGGAAGGCTGTAAAAGCAAATTCAAGAATTGTAATTTGAGAATAGTTTGCAAGATGCAACCAGTAAGGGAGAAAAGAAGGTATTAACTAAAGTAAACGAAGCCCTACGAACTCAAATCCAAAAAATGAAGGTAGCCGCAGAAAATTCTCCTAGGAGTACAAAAGATGAAAAGCTCATAAAAAACCTGCGGCGATAAGTAACCGAATATGGGTTTGACCTGAATAAGGTGGAGGGTGAATTCTCTAGGGTTCGGAAGCAATTAATTAAAAGTGCAGAGGAACGAGCCCGCATACCTGAGCAATTAAAATAAGGAAGTGGCAATGAGATCGTCGGTTTAAAATAGAGGGTTGTCATAGCTGAAAACAAAATGGCCAAACAAGCCATTGATTTCAAAGCCGAAAGAGAGCATTGCTATGCGATAATACCAGGATTAGAAAGGGATTTGCGGCAATTCGAAAAGTTGAATCAAGTACCCGAACGAACTCTAGAAGCAAATTAGAAAGGGACCGAGCAAATTGGGCGTCTATTACAAGAATAAGAGGTTATCAACAAAAGGGTGCGGGCAATCGGAATATATTACCACAAAGTGCAACCACTGTGAGGACATGACAGAATCTATGTTCTTTGCTGCTGCCATGACATTTGTCCGTCACGTGATGGAAGATCTCCACTACCTCCAGGGAAGTTTAGCACCCAAGCCTGCGGCAAGGCCGGACGATGCCCCGCAAGCTCCAAAAACATTTGAAGTTTTAATGTACTTATAAATTTGTATTTTTCTTAAAAGGGTCTCTCTGTATGTTCTTTTACGCACCTTTTGAGTCTGGAAGATTATTGAGTAACAGTTTGGTAATTGCCTTTCATGATATTGTAATCACAGTTTATGTCTTAATAAAATATTGAAAATCCAAAAAAAAAATTATTCTGTTTTGCACATAACATTTTTCCATAAACTACGCTCGGTCTGATTCATGCAATGTCATAATACGTAGGCAATCTCTATAGGATTCGACGGTATTCTTATAAAAGGGAAAGCTAACAAGGAAATAAGAAGCAGAAAACAAAGGGAAATTCTGAGTAAATGCCGGAACGACACATGCGACCATTGCAAGCATATAGAAAATCTGTTAACTGCGTAGGTGCATCATACCCAACATGTGATCTCCTGTTTATTATCTACCTCAACCTAACAGTTTGAAATTCCATTGTCAAATCCAGGTGTTTTAAGAACAGTGGTTGGTTTGCGATAAGCTGGCTTCGCACGTATACTATACTAGATCAAAAGGGAGCGGAGAGATGTCGACCGAAATGACTCTAGCAGCAGTCCCTATCCCAGAGAACAACCCAAATATAGGAATCCCAGCCTCCGAATCTGTGGCGGCTGAAGAGAATAAGATCCTTCGACTCTGAGTTATGGAGATGTGGGACGCCTGGACGAATGGGAAAGAACCTCCAAGTGTTATCCCCTGATTTCCCGAGCTTTTTCCAAGGTCAGAGGGTACCTCTACCATCCCTATCAGTCACCCAAATATCCTCCTGGGGCAGCCCACCATATCAGTCAACTTTGTCAGAGCGTCTTCTAAAACCCTCCCTCCGATGTTCACATCTGGTCCAGTTCCCAACATTTTTACGGCTCCTCCGTGCCCAGCCACCACACAGCCTGTGGTGCCGAGGCCCATGTTTGAACCCACAACTTTCACATTTCAAACTCCCAATTACCAAACCAAGCCTCCCCCATACCCCACATACAACTACCCTCAACCAGCATATGAACTCACACATGTGCAAGATAAAACTCTAAAAACACCCGAACAAGATGAAACAACAAGAAGAATGAAAAGCCTCAAACAGTCTGAAAAACATGCAAGGATTAAGTGGGCAGAAAAATGTATCTTACTCAGACCTATGCATGTTCCCACACATACACCTCCCTCTAGGGTTCAAAACGCCGAAGTTTGAAAAATATGATGGCCACGGCGACCCCATCGCTTATTTGAAAAAGTACTGCAATCAACTGCGTGGAGCAGGTGGAAAAGAAGAACTTTTGATGGCATATTTTGGGGAGAGCTTAGTGGGCATTGCTCCTGAATATTACATGGACCAGGATATTACCCGATGGTATATCCGGGATGACCTCGCCAGGGATTTCATAAGGAAATTACAGTATAACATTGACATTGGCCTACAGGAATTCCTTAGCCAACTTGAAAAAGAAGCCTTTAGAAAGTTTCAGAGAATATAATGTTAAGTGGCGCAAGCAAGCGTCGAGAGTAAATCCACCCATGGACGGGATATAGATGGTCACCGTCTTGTTACAAGCGCAAGAGGCAGATTATTTTCAAAATATGATGTCAGCAATGGGCAAACCTTTTGCATAGGCAAATAAGATTGCTGAGATGGTAGAAAATGACCTGAAGACGGGAAGAATTCTGAGCCAGTCTGCCATAAGAGCAACCTCCTAGGCCATATAAGATGGGACAGGAGGTATCACAAGAAACAAAAAGAAAGAGGAAGTGTCAATGGCAGCCTCCGGAATGAGAAGACATAACGCTCACAGACCTGCATTCTCAAAAAGGGCCTCTCAACATTACTAACCCTACCAAGACATGCATTATGTTCCTCAACCTTATGCAATCATGATTTCCCAGCCCTTTGCTCGACCACAACAACAGGGCAACAAAAACCAAGCCCCAAGAAATCAGCCTCCCCAGAATCACTATAATCCCCGCCCTCCACAAAATAATTACCGCCGTAGGGAACCACTCAGGAGACAGAACTTTACTCCAATAGGGGAATCTTATGCCAGCCTATTCCCAAAATTGGTCCACATGGGTCTCCTGCAGCCCGTGCCCCCGAGCAGGAAAAATCCCGAGTCGCCTTCCTATCAAAGGAGCGTACATGGTGCTTATCATTCCGGGGCAGAAGTTAATGACACCGAAAACTGCTGGACTCTGAAACGAGCGGTGGAGGATTTGATAGAATAAAGGAAAATAGAACTGAGAGATGAAGAGGTCCCAACAGTAACCAATAACCCATTGCCGACTCACAACAAAGGGCCAGTCATCAGAATGATATGTGAGGACAAAGAATTTGACCCTGCCTTAAAAGCCATAATAGCCATCACTAAGGCAAGCAGAAAACCAAAAGTTATCTTCGAGAAGGTCGAAGAAAAGAAAACAGGTGAAGCTAAGCATCCAGGAGTAGAGAAGAAGCCTGAAATCAAAACTGAGACGACCACTACCAAGGAAACAATACTTTACATCCCACGAGGGCGTCAAGAAAAACAGCCCACTTTGAGTCCCCCAAGAAGGTTTGAGCTGAACAAAACCATGTATGCACCCAAGAAAGCTTATGTGGTACGGGGACCGATTAAACCACCGGTGTTGAATGAGCCCGTGTTAATCGGTCGCGCACCTCAGAAGCCAATGACAAATCCTTCTGTAGTCCCGTGGAATTACCAATAAATCATAGTCACATACAAGGGCAAAGAAATCATCGGGGAAACTCAAAAAGGTCACCCCACAAAGAAATATTCAGATATTGAAGAGGTGAATGCTGTTACCAAACAGCGATTTCCACCTAAGAGGCCAGTGAATGCTGAAGAGGCAGAAGCCTTCTTTAAAACAATGAAAATGCCAGAATACGAGGTGGTGGACCAGCTCCAAAAGTCTCCTGAGCATGTCTCTTTATTGTCACTCTTGATGAAATCTCCCGATCACCAGCAAGTGTTGACCAAAACCCTGAATGAAGTTTATGTACCGGCTAGAACCTCCATATAGCAACTAGAGAAAATGGCGGGGAGATTCTTTTCCATTAATTTACGTTCAGCAAGAATGACTTACCTCCAGAGGGAGCTCCCACAACAAAGCCTTGCACCTCATCGTCAAATGCGAGGGCTATTATGTCAAAAGAGTGATGATAGCCAGAGGTTCTAGGGTAGATATATGCCCACCGTCAACATTGTAGAGAATGGAGATTGGGACAAAGAGGATCCATTCTAACAACGTGTTTGTCCGAGCCTTTGATGGAATCAAGAGAGACACCATAGGTGAAATTGACTTAGTGCTGACCATTGGTCCAGTCGACCTTGAAGTGACGTTTCAAGTATTGGACATGGAAACATCCTATAACTACCTCCTAGGAAGACCGTGGATTCACACAGAAGGAGTGGTGCCCTCTACTCTCACCAAATGCTGAAGTTCGAACATGAAAACCAGGAGATCGTAGTTTGCGGAGAAGTGAGCAGTCAATTTACCGGGACCCCTCTGTTCCCTGCCTCGAAGCCAAAGAGGGAAGCGAGCACATAGTCTACCAAGCTTTTGAAATAATGGTAGGCGATCAACATGAAGGAGGAAAGCTACTCCCCCAGCCTTTCCTCTTAAATAATACAATTATGGTGGCAAAGAAGATGACGCGCCAAGGTTCTAAGCCAGGCAAGGGACTCGGAAGCTCCCGACAAGGCATAACTGAGCCGGTTGCTTTGCCTGCCGCAGAAAAGTTCTTTGGTCTAGGCTTGCATCCAACACCAGAAGATATCATCTAGGCCAATCGCAGAAAGCATCATGGATGGGCTTTGCCACAACCCCTACCCCACTTGTACAAAACATTTGTAAAACAAACATACAGTGAGGAAGAGGAAGAAGAGACCTTCACATCAGAAGAAATTGATGAGATACATGGAGCCATGAGGGAGTTATTGTACGAAGCCAACATGGTCTAGCCGGGAGAAGGCTCAAGCACTGATGAAGTGCTCTATATGGGACCGGAGGCCAAGCTGCAAAACCGGAAGGCCACGCCTTTCCCAATCAGGCGGGAGGCCGGTAGTCCCGCCTTGCTACCTTCCTTTGAATTACATAGATTTAAACAAGGCGAGTCCAAAGGACAACTTCCCTCTATCCAACATCCACATTATTGTCGATAACTGTGCCAAACACGAGATTCAATCCTTTGTAGATTGCTACGAAGGATACCACCAAGTGTTGATGGATGAGGAAGATGCTGAGAAAATCGCCTTCACCATGCCTTGGGGAACTTATTGCTACAGAGTTATGCCTTTTGGATTGAAAAACGCCGGGGCAACATACATGAGGTCCATGACCACTATTTTCCATGACATGATGCATCAAGAAATAGAAGTATATTTGGATGATGTGATTATCAAGTCCAAGACTCAGGGCGATCATGTAAAGGACTTGAAGAAGTTCTTCGAAAGGATTCACAAATATGATTTGAAATTGAATCTAGCCAAGTGTGCATTTGGGATCCCGTCAGGAAAACTTCTGGGGTTCATTGTCATCCAAAGAGGTATCGAGTTGGATCCGACCAAGATAAAATCCATTCGAGTGCTGCCTCCGCTAAGGACCAAAAAGGATGTAATGAGTCTATTGGGAAGATTGAATTGCATAAGTTGATTCATCACCCAGTTGACTTCCACATATGATCCCATATTCAAGCTATTGAAAAAGGATGTGGCAGTTAAATGGACTCCCGAGTGTCAAGAAGCTTTTGACAAAATCAAACACTACTTGTCTAACCCTCCAGTATTGGTTCCGTCAGAACCAGGAAGGCCACTATTTCTCTATCTAACAGTCTTGGAAATCTCTTTTGGTTGTATTCTCGGGCGGCATGACGCCACGGGAAAGAAAGAGCAAGCCATTTATTATCTAAGCAAAAGGTTTACCAGTTACGAGGCCAAGTACACAATGCTAGAAAGAACTTGTTGCGCCTTGACGTGGGTGGCTCAAAAGTTAAGGCATTATCTGCAAGCTCATACCACTTACCTCATAACCAGGATGGATCCACTCAGGTACATATTCCAAAAACCAATGCCCACAGGCGAATGGACAAATGGAAAATCTTACTCACCGAGTTCGACATAGTTTACGTCACTCGTACTGCAATGAAGGCTCAAGCATTGGCAGATCATCTGGCTGAGAATCCCGTTGATGATGAATATCAGCCTTTAAACACCTATTTCCCTGATGTAGACGTGAATTTAGTGGAAGTAACAACTGAATACATCCCCGTCTGGAAAATGTTATTCGACAGAGCAGTAAACGCAAAAGGCGTAGGGATTGGGGCAATTTTAATCTCACCCACAGGGAAGCATTATCCAATTGAGATGTGTTGACAACAAGGAAGCCGGGAGAATTATGCACGAAGTACATGCCGGAGTGTGTGGGTCCCATATGAATGGCTATGTGCTGGCAAAGAAGATACTCCGAGCTGGCTATTACAGGATGACCATGGAGAAATATTGCTTCAGCTTCGTTGGGAAATGTCATCAATGGCAGGTGCACGGTGATTTGATTCATGCACCGCCAAATGAATTGCATCCTATGTCAGCACCCTGGCCATTTGCCGCCTGGGGCATGGATGTCATTGGGCCGATTGAGCCAAAAGCCTCAAATGGACACATATTCATATTGGTCGCTATTGATTACTTCACAAAATGGGTTGAGGTCGTCACTCTTAAGTCTGTTACCAAGAAGGCGGTGGTGGATTTTGTGCATTCCAACATCATTTGTCGTTTTGGGATTCCCACTATTATCATTACACACAACACAACTAATCTAAATAGTCGTCTGAGAGGAGAAATATGTGAATAATTCAAGATAACACATAGAAACTCCACTCCTTACCAGCCCAAAGCTAATGGTGTTGTTGAAGAAGCTAACAAGAACATCAAGAAGATCTTAAGGAAAATGATTCAAACCTCAAGGCAATGGCACAAAAAGTTTCCTTTTGCATTGATGGGATATCGTACCACGGTACGCACATCGGTAGGAGCAACTCCATATTTACTGGTCTATGGGACTTAAGCTATTATACCCTCCGAGGTAGAAATACCTTCGCTCTGAGTGATTGTCGAAGCAGAAATTGACAATAGTGAATGGGTTAAAACTCGTTTGGATCAGCTGGCATTAATTGATGAAAAACGGATGGCTGCGATGTGCCACGGGCAATTGTACTAACAAAGAATGGCCCGCACTTACAACAAGAAAGTGCGCCCTAGGAATTTCGAAGTCGGGCAGCTGGTATTGAGGCGTATACTTCCTCACCATCAGGAAGCCAAATGAAAATTCGCTCCAAATTGGAAAGGTCCGTACATTATCAGAAAGATGCTGCCTAAAGGAGCATTGTACCTAGGCGACGTTGAAGGAGACTAGCCTGAGGCACCAGTAAATGCAGATGCAGTAAAAAGGTATTACGTTTGAACTCCTGCAGCAATGAATCCGTTGGATTGAAATGACAAAGGCTTTTCTTTCCCGCTACCATAAACACTATTAATCACTCACAAACCATTCGAGCCGGTTACGTTTTTTTGATCACCCTCTTTGGAACGCGAAAATGCTGTTCAAAAAAAAAAGAAAAGAAAAATGAAAGAAAAAAAACAAACACAAATAAAAGAAAAGAAGAAGAAGAAGAAACACAAACAAATTAGTTTAGGAAAAACTTCCTGAACTACGTCTGACTTGATTCCGAAAGGATACGTAGGCAGCCTCTCCCTGAGGTTCAGTCATATCAAAATAAAAACCTCATTTCCCCAAGAAAAACAAAACTGGGCAAAAATATATTGGTTTGGTTATAAATCTGCCCGAGTGGTTCCAAAGTTGTAGATTCTCATCCAAATTCCTTTACTCAAGAAGCTTAGTCCAAGTCCTTCAGATCAGTTGACCAGAACAGGGACGTGAAAAACACCTTGGTTGGGATTCGGCACAACTCAAATTTTTGAGAGAAATAAAATGAGAGTCTTATCGGTGAAAGCTCCGGGAACCATAAGGCGATGGCGAGCATAGAAAAACAAAATGAGAGAGTCCAATAACCGAAAACTCGCAAAGAGCGCTATCGGGCGACGAGAGAAGAGAAATGAGAGAGGCCGATTGGAGAAAACCCACCCGAAAAAGGCGTCGTCGGCCGAAAAAGAGGAAATATTGCCGCTCAAGTTTGAATAAGTTTCTTGGGTTCTGAAAGATTTGAAATCAGAAAGCAAAAATGGATCTGGGCCGGGTATTCAGTCCAAGAAGCATGTCGTTTCCAATTAAAGCCGGTACACACTCCCATATAAGTCCTCACTTCTTCCTCTATAAGAGACATACCTCTCTAATATTCATGCTCCATTCCTTTCCCCTTTAACTTTGATGTCCTGACCATTCCTTAAGAAAGGTAGCAGGGTTGGTTTCACGAGATTTTCTCCTGGAAAGAACTAAAGGAATGTTCGGCATCGTCAAGAGCATTTAGCCAACCCCGGCTTACCATGATGGCTAACGCTTCGAAAGTAGGAAAATAGAAAGAAAGGAAATTCAAAGTTAAAAGCCCATGAAGATGAAGCAAAATCGGAAGGTTTAAGCCAAGCATGACAATGGTTCTTATCAAAGATCCCAAAGGCAAGCCCTGAAATCAAAATCAAGACAAAACTCATGACCAAAGGCCTGGAAAAAAAACCAACCCAAAAAAAAGGACCCCCCGGCCAACCTACGAGGCAAAGATCGAAAGTCAAGGGTTTTCCTCTAACAGAAATGAAGCTGAAATCAAGCAGAACAAGGCCTCAAACCCAATCACTGTTCAAATTAACAGTTTATTTTATTTTTGAATTAAAATAGACGCAGGTGTAATCTAGAAAAACAAAAGGAACACGGGGTAAACACAACTAAAGGAATGGCGCAAGGACCAAAAATGGTGTTGCATCAATAATAAAAGGGAAGTTTTTCTTTTCATTCTTTTCCTGCAAACTCATAAATAAACATGATAGCATGGGGATTCCAATCCCTAGCTTCCCCTTGTGCAGCTTGTTGATTTCCTCGGCATAACCCGAGGATTGCATTCCACCCTCTCCAGCATAGACCAAGAAATTTCCTTCCTTGGCTCTCCAGCATAACCCGGAAAGTTTCTCTTTACATCCCCAGCATAACCTGAGGATCCCTTTTTCTCCCACTTTCTACTCCCCAGCATAATCTAAAAGTTAACTCCTCTATCTTTAGCATAACCTAAGGGTTTTTCCTTCTCTTCTCTATCCCCAGCATACTCAAAAGGATCTCTGTGGTCCTTCACTTTCTTGTAACTCCCTAGCATAACCTAGGAATTTTCTTTAAATCCCGGCATAACCCGCGGATTTCCCCTGGCATAACCCGGGAATTTTCCATTCATCCCGGCATAACCCGTGGATCTCCCTAGCATAACCTAGGGTTTTCTTTCAATCACGGCATAACCCGTGGATTCCCCTAGCATAACCTAGGAGCTTTTTTCAATCCCGGCATAACCCGTGGATCTCCCTAGCATAACCTAGGAATTTTCTCTCAATCCCGGCATAACCCGCAGATTCCCATGGCATAACCCAGGAATCTTCCATTCATCCTGGCATAACCCGTGGATCTCCCTAGCATAACCTAGGAGTTTTCCATTCATACCGGCATAACCCGTGGATCTCCCTAGCATAATCTAGGAATTTTATTTTAATCCTGGCATAACTCGCAGATTCCCCTGGCATAACCCAGGAATTTTCCATTCACCCCGGCATAACCCGTGGATCTCCTAAGCATAACCTAGGAGTTTTCTTTCAATCTCGGCATAACCCGCAGATACCCCCCAGTATAACCCATGAATTTTCCATTTATCCCGGCATAACCCGTGGATCTCCCTAGCATAACCTAGGAGTTTTCTTTCAATCCCGGTATAACACGTGGATACCCCTAGCATAACCTAGGAGTTTTCTTTCAATCCTGGCGTAACCCGTGGATTTCCCCGGCATAACCCAGGAAATTTTCCATCATGGATTAACCCGTGGATCACCCTAGCATAACTTAGGAGCTTTTCCTTCAAAATCCTGGCATAACCCAGGAACTCCCAATTCAAATCCCGGCATAACCCGTGATTTTCCTTCCATCCCGGCATAAACCACGGATCTTTTTCTTACCCTAGAAGGGACTTTCCTCTCCGGGCATAACCCGTGGATCCTGATTCTATCCCTCGTAAGGACCCTTTTTCCTTCCCAGCATAGCTTGGCAATCAGTCCAAAGGATACGCAATCCTGACTTTTATTGTTTTTAGTAAAAAATAGTTTAATTTTGTGTTGCCGCTAACTCACGTTCAAGTGGAATCTGGGGCAGAAAATTTTGTTCCTTTGTTTTTTGGTGTACGAGCAGGTTGTACTCCAAGGCACAAAATTCGAGATAACCGGAAGAGGGAGTTTCAATCCAAAATAATGAAAAGAGGAAAAGAACAAAAGAGACCCACCTGTCCTGCTTTGTTTTAAAATTGAAGAATAAACCAGCAGTTGTATCTAACGAGCATCAAGGTTCATATCAAAGCCTGTTACAAGATCTAGCCAAGACTGGAGATCAAGTTTGAAGAGACTTATGAATATGAATTTTGTAACCCGTAGATGATAGACCTAGCCAGCTTAGCTTTCTTTTTCTTTTGTGTAATAAAGAGTCAGTAAGCAGTAGCAACAACAACATCAGCGAAATCACAGCCACAATAGTTCTAGCTACCAAAACTTCCAGAACTACACTGACCTGATTCATTTATCGCCAAGGATATGTAGGCAACCCTCGACGCGAGGTTCAGTCAGAAATTTTTCAAAATGTTTCACACAAAGTATTCAGTCGAATGAAAATCACTCATGTTCGCTCACTTGTCTTTGCACGAAAACTCTTCGTGTTTCCGCGTAAAAAGGGGCAGCCGTGAGCATATGATTTTTAACCCATTGAGATGACTCCTACAGGATTCTCAAGTTTAGGAGTTTTTCTCTTAATTATTTATTTTAGATTTTAATTGCACATATCAGTGTGTTTTCATTAATACATGCATAAAATCATATAAAAAGAATAATAATAATAATAATAATAATAATAATAATAATAATAATAATAATAATAATAAATACAGAATTGCACAAGTATTTAGAACTTAATTTCACAATTTTTCCAAATTAATTGGGTAATTAGGTTTATTTTTACAAATACAAAAATCATAAAATTAAGTAGTATTTCCAGCATTTTAATTTTTTTTGCATTTTTTGTGTTTTAATTTGTTCCGTTTTTATTTATTTATAGCACAATATGTAGTTATTAAGTTGTCTTAAGTTTAATTAGGATTTTTTAAAAATACAATTAAGAATTAAAATAAATAAGAAAACAAAAAAATAGATTTTTCTCATAAACCACCCAGGCTGGCCACAATTGGGCCAGACATGGGTGGCCCAAACCCATTAAACCGTATAAAAATGACCCATACCCAGCCCAACAGGCGTCACCGACAAGTCCACAAAGAGACACCCCAAAACGACACCGTTTTGGGGGCGATTCATCATAGCCGTTGATCACAGGCCATCCAACGGCCCTGAAGCCATGCCCAAACTCAGATATATATGTCAAAACGTCTCTGTATACTCAAAGAGAAACACACCTTCTTCCTCGTACATGTACCTCCGGTGTATCACCACCTTGTTACCGCCATGAGACCACCAATGACCACCCATAAACCACCCTAATGCCGCCTCCAGAAATCGCCTCACGGCGGCGACCGGTTACCAAACGGCCTCAGATTTACACCACCAGACCACCTCAACCCCCTATTTCCCTTCCCGTTGTTAGTTTTCCTCGAAAAAGCGCCTAACTCCTCGAATATTCGAAAGAAAGTTCGCCGGCTCCACCGTCTACGGCGACCCAACCCAAAACCAACCCTAAACAACACCCCTGAACCACCTCCCCTCCCTCTTTCCAACCATCTAAACCAAACCCTTCGAATCTTAACGTACCGGCTCGAATACCAAATCGAAATTAACCCTAAACCCTAAAACTCACCAGAACTAGGTCAAATTGGTCCCAGATGACCCTCCCCTATCCCTATTCACAACCCTACCACCCACAACCCTCAAACACAACTAGGCACAATGAAAAACCAAATCTGAGACCTCACCTTATCTCAAAATCAACGACCCCTCCCCCCAAACCCTTTTTCCCTCTCCATTATGAGAGGCAAATACCTTGGAAGGTCCAAGGACCTCAGAAGAGGTCAAGAATCCAAAGATTTGGAAAAACCCTATATTTAGGTTTGTGATGCTAAAAGCTAAGTCTCCGTGTGCTTTACTCTTTGTGTGCGCTTTCCTATTCCAGTGATTTTAGTCGATATTTTATTCGCTTGAGTTCATCTGTTCATTTTTGAAATTATATGCCTTCTCCTGCTTGATTGATTGTTATTTGTTCTCTATCTCTTTTCATCTTCAAAACATGCTGGATAGTCATTTCTGTCTAGAGGCACATGTTCTTGAGTTTCATTGGTTGCGTTTGTGATTTTGAACAATTACTATGTGTTCATCCTGGATTCCTTTAATTTCAATTTTTTATATATAGCTATTTGTTCATCTTCTGAAACCCTGAGTATTTGTCCCCAGTAATCATCCTCTCCCCATTTCCTTTTATTGTTACATGTTCAAGTTCATCCGTTCATGTTGTCATCTCTGAGGTACTGTAAATAGTGGTGTCCATCCAGAGTTACATGTTCATCCTTCTTTTCTTGATATTCCTTATTTTCTTATAGTTGTTATGCATTTGTACTTGTCCTCATTTGTTTTAAGCTTCTCTATTTTTATTTCTATTTTTGTGTGGAAATCTTGGTTAGGTATTGTCATTTAGAGCCATTATTCTCGCCCTGTTTCTGTCTAATTTGCCTTCCTTCGGGTAGGAAGTCTTTTCTTTCCTTCCAAGTTCATTTCGGGCAGAGAGTTAGGGAATTCTTTTGTCTTGGCCATAGGGTTGGCTTTGTGAGCTTGTAATTGGGGCAGGGAGTCAGGGGAGTCTTTGTCCTGGTCATTGTGTGGCCGAAAATCTTAGTGTTCTTGTATTCACTCTAATAATACAAGTTGGGAATTAGGATTCCTGTAATCTCGTGTGTCTTACTGTTTTGTTGCCTATTTTTCATTCTAAACTCAAAACGGTCTAAATAAAACTAAGTGTTGGGAAGGCTGAGCCAAGTTCGGAACTTGACTGCCGTGCGGAGGTGAAACCTCGGCCAGAATCTAAGTGGCTAGAATCGCCCCCGTGACAACTGGTATCAGAGCGATGTTGATTCGGGACAACGACACAAATTTCATCGGGTTGAAGTTTGTGAAAGAATGGCTGGTGGCAATGCGGAATTGTGGGAAAAGGTTTCCACTCTCGAGGCACTCGTGGGTCATGCTGATGGGGATCAGTTTTTAACCATCATGACTCGGCTTTCTTATCTTGAGGGCGAGTTAAACAGACTGAGCCAGGAATGTACAGAACTGAAAACGGAAAATGGGCTACTGCGTCGGGCTGTTGGCAATGATGAGACTCAGCGTGGGGCAGATCGGACCAAGTTCAGAATCCCGGAGCCGAAAGAGTTCACTGGCACAAGGAGTGCCAAGCAACTCGAAAACTTCTTGTGGGATATGGAGCAGTACTTTCAGGCTGCCAAAGTTCGTGACGAGGAAAAGGTCACTATTACAACTATGTACTTGGTTGACGATGCAAAATTATGGTGGCGAACACGGGTGGCTGATGATGCAAGTGCTGGTAGGCCAAGGATCGACTCTTGGGAACGGCTCAAGAAAGAGTTGAAGGATCAATTCTTTCCTAGCAATGCGGGCTGGATTGCTAGAGACCGTTTGAAGAAGCTGAAACAAACTGGATCAGTGAGGGAATACGTCAAAGACTTCAGTTCTTTGATGCTGGATATTAGCAACATGACAAGTTGCATAATTTCCTTTACGGGTTGCAGTCGTGGGCGCATATGGAACTCCGAAGGTAGAATGTGAAAGACCTTCCTAGTGCCATTGCGGCTGCGGATGCATTGAGCGATTTCCGGTTGGGACAAGGGTGTTCTGATTTCTCTACTTCAAAGTCCAAAAATGGGAACAAGGACAAGGGAAAAGAGTGGGGGAGAACCGGGAACGACAAAGACGATGCTGTTGAGGGCAACGGCTATGAGAAGGAAAAGCATGGGGCTGGACCTTCGACAAACAAGGAGCAAAACAGGAAATTTGGTGGCTGTTTTCTCTGCAAAGGGCCACATCTGGCGAGGGACTGTTCCAGAATTGAAAAGCTTTCGGCGTTGTTTGCTGAAGAAACAAAAGAAGAAGAAGATCAGGAGCAAACACAAGTATATGTGAATCCTTTGAGGGTGTTCCATAAAACCGAAGCTAGTTCGTCGAGGGCGACGAATCCTTCTGGTGGGGGTGGTTTGTTAGACCCCTAACTTTGATCCTCGGAAGATGCGGGTTGTGACAAGGATTTGCATGATGGACTTGTTGCACGACCCTTAAAATAGGGGCATCATCATGACGGCAGCTCGGCATGACGGACTATGCGGGGCATGACAAATGCGCCTTGGACGGACTCAAGGGCATTTCACTTGGACAAGGCGGGACAACACACTTGTGCGGAAAAGCTATGTCAAGCAGGGGCAAGACATAGCAAGACAAGGTATGGCAAGGCATTCGATGGCAAGCAATGTGGGCAAACTCGGCATCGGCTAGTGGCGGACTTGTTCAGCCAAAGTGACTGACAATGACGGTCAACTGCGGCGGCGGCAATAAGCTGAAGCAATGACATTGAGTGAGAGCAGCGTCGAAGGCTAAGGCTGGGTGTAATGCCACCTTTAGGCGCGGATCAGCTCGGCCAAGGTGCACATGCAATGCACATGGAAGCAGTTCGGCGGTTACTGCCACTACTACAGACATGCTGATCATGGGGCAAACATGCTGATCATGGACCATGAAGTGTTCCCACGTTTTAGGCATGATAACCCATCGGTTGGGGCTTGTCAACCGAAATGTAGCCTATAAATAGATGCCTATGTCAAGCCAAGAAAGGCATGAGAAAGAGTATTGTACTTAGCCTATAGTATTTGAGCAGGGGCCAAATCTGTCTAAGTTGGCTTCCTTCGGGTAGGAAGTCTTTTCTTTCCTTCCAAGTTCATTTCGGGCAGAGAGTTAGGGAATTCTTTTGTCTTGGCCATAGGGTTGGCTTTGTGAGCTTGTAATTGGGGCAGGAATCAGGGGAGTCTTTGTCCTGGTTATTGTGTGGCCGAAAATCTTAGTGTTCTTGTATTCACTCTAATAATACAAGTTGGGAATAAGGATTCCTGTAATCTCGTGTGTCTTACTGTTTTGTTGCCTATTTTTCATTCTAAACTCAAAACGTCCTAAATAAAACTAAGTGTTGGGAAGGCTGAGCCAAGTTCGGAACTTGACTGCCGTGCGGAGGTGAAACCTCGGCCAGAATCTAAGTGGCCAGAATCGCCCCCGTGACAGAAGCAGAAGAATTAACTGAAAATAGAACAAAAGGATTACTGAATACATGCTTACAATTACTTGAACTTTAAGTTTACTTTATAGATTCAAAATAGGCATATCCCATTACAAGATACCTAGCACAACATTAATTTTAGTCTTTGGACAGAAAAACAACTTGTAAGTGGTACTCTTGGTGTAGTGATCAAACATAGACAATAAACTCCTGTCATATATCAAACCTTCCTTCGGGCCGATTTAATATTCACATGGAAAACCAAATAATTGTCTCATATTTATCACCACAAGCATGTTTGAATTCCTGCCAAATAACAACCTTCCTTTGGGCCGGTGTTAAATGCATGGAAGACTAACATCCACAGTCATCTTATATTTCAAGATTAATCAATCTACACAATAGAGGTTACTTTGGCAACATAATGCTTCAATTGATTAATTTAAAATATTAGATGCTAAAAACTTCAGTCCTTAAGCCATATTATGAATCTTAACTTAATATGTTACATGTTTTGACATGCAACAACTGAATATTAATTGTTATTATACTTGAGAGGACAATTCCAAAAATATGAAAATTGAAGGACTTTAAAACAGTTAATATTCAAAACTTAAATATTAATGTATAATACATTAATAATAAAACTTAAATATTTCAATTGAATAATAATATGTCAATTAAAAACTGAAGCTTAAAAGATTTGAAACGTTTTTTAACCTTACTGGTCCAGGATAATCGATTATCTTAAACAGATAATCGATTATTCTGGCATAAAAAAAAATTTCATAAGTTAGTGGACCAAAATAATCGATTATCTAAACCAGATAATCGATTATTCTGGTATTAAGAAAAATTTTCTAAGTTACTGGACCAGAATAATCGATTATCTGAAATAGATAATCGATTATCTGGTATGTCCTGGCAGAACCTTTTGTGGCGACTGTTGCCGTCACTGAAGGTTAAAAAAGTTTCTGTCTTTATTGGCAGAACCTTTTGTGGCGACTGTTGCTGCCACTAAAACCATAGAAGTCGCCGCTAAATGTATTAGTGGCGACTTTGTCGTCACTGAAGGTTAAAAAACGTTTCAACAACTTAATATGGTCTTCAACAAGAAACTTAAACAAGAAAACATGTTTCTCATCAACCAAAATCATGCAAAATTCAATGTTTCAATTCAAGTAATGATAACATGATATTAAAACATCAAAGTTCATCAAAAGCATAACATTCATAAAATCATGCTATTTCATGGCACTAGAATTTCATAAACAAAATTCTAACTTAACTTGAACGTGAACTTTATATAACATGAATCTTATGAACATCCAAATTATCCAAATATGAAGGTGGCTCTGATACCAATTGTTTGGATTATGATTCCTACTAAAGACAATAACCTTCATATTGAACAATTCGGAATTAAACTACATGAGCGGAAGCTAACCTGAATCCATGTGTGGAAATTGTTGAGCCTCCTTTGATGATTGCCTTATTGTCCTTTTGAAGAATGCTCCTTGATCCTTCCTTCAAGAGTGTCTTGAAATGTATGTATCCACAATAATTCTTTACAAGACTTAAACAATATGTGAGTAGTATCACCACAATAATATTATGACAATAATCAAAGGTTGGTGTATGATTTTCCACAATTATTTGCAAGACAACAATGGAGTTTTTGGCTCTTGATTCAATGGGAGGAAGAAGAGTCTTGTCTCGCACTAATGTGAGAACCATAACCCCCACTTTATAACTTCATGAGTTACATAACCCAAGAGTCACAAGAGTTACATAACTCAAGAGTCACAAGCATGTAACCATGGTTACATATATGTAACCTTAGTTTTGGGTATCTACACATTAGTCCTACACTTTATATGACAATATATTGCCCCCCTTAACCTTATGTCCATAAGACCACTTATTTAGGCCAAACCAAAAGATAGCACATAACATATAATTTATCTTTATATTGTTCATATGTATGTAGATATAAATCCATATATCTAAATATAAATTCATATATCTTACACATCATTCTCTTACTTCAGTCAATAAAAACATCCTTGCACTATCCAACTAGTAAAATTCATCCCTATCGTTAAAAGATTAACGCCACCCACAAAAAATGTAATAAGCACGTGACTTACCCCTACATTTCCTAGTATCTATATTCACTATTGTCTTCCACCCTCTGGGAAGCAGATCGATGATTCAAGAACTTTTTCTTTAATACTTGAAGGCCTACATTTTTTGGGAATAGAAATCATCCACCTCAGCTCTTCTTCACTCACGGGCGTATTTAGTCTAGAGGTTACGGGTTCGATTAATTCCATACCTTTCGTTTGTATACCATATTGAATCTATAAAATTAAAATATTTGAGTTCACCTGTGTCTACACCAATACCAACTTAAAGGGCTATTATTATTTTTGACGAAATTTGTGTTCATATGCTGTCATTGCGCCTCACAAGACACGGTAGAAGTCCATAAGCTTTTCTCTTCTTTCTTGTTTTGGGAGAGCTGTAATTGGTCAACTTTTAGAAATTACCAAGATTTGCTAAGTTAGTGTTCAGATGTCCCTTACTTGTCTGTTGAAATGTCAGAAAAAAATTGCTTATTTTATTTATTTTCTCATACTAGGTTATGGTAGTCCCAATGTGGCACTCATTTGGCAATACTTAATGAAATATCATGACACTAGATAGATTCAAATGAAATCTTAGTAGGATTAAGCCGAAGTTGGGAATCCTAGATTAGAGAGACACCTTCTCTACTGATACTGAGATTCTCATGTGAATTTATATCAATAGTAGGTTGAATCACTTGGTCAATTTGTTAGTTTTTCAATTACTTTCTGTTAGTTTCAGCAGTAATGGTATATAACTACATATTCTACACCAAAACAAAATATTTAGCATGTTAACTATTTAACTTAGAAAATGATATTTACAATAATATTTGATTGTGGTTCTAAAAATATGTGATTTATTTTAATACTAGTTATTGGGCAATAAATACTAAGTGTAAGTAAAGAGAATAAGATATATAAACCAATATTATCACAAGACTGGGCCTCGAAATCTAGCTAGGGCACTAACATTTGATGAAGAATCAATGGTAATGAGGGCCTAAAAGATAGTATTTTGCGGTTAATGATGGACAATAAATAAAGAATAATAAATGAACAACGAATGAATGATGGATGAACAAGCAACAAATATGTGAAATAATTGTTGAGCATGTTTAGGCAAGAGAAACAAAGAATATTCTATTGTATTCAATAATGTGTCCCTTGCAAAATAACAAGGGTCCCTTTTATATAGGAAGGGTCCCAATATAGTACATGTCTAATAATGACGGGCAAATGCTATTGGTACAACTGTCTAATGGCTTAGTACGATTTGTACTATCCTTGCAGACCTGTAAGTTCTAATCATATGCTCTCAGGAATTTCCTGTCTTTCCATGACGGTCGTCGATTTTCATGCTGCCTCGAGGTATGCTATGATGAGTCTTCGATATACCCTTTCAAGGCGAGCGCTTTAGGGACAAGTCTTAGACTGTGCTTCGAGCCCATCGAGTTCGAGCTTGAAATACCATAGAAACCTTAAACTCGGCATTCCCTGATTTTGACCGTATACAGATAGTCTCCGCGTTTTTTGGAATGAAATAACAAAGAATGATTTGAATTCTTCAACTCTTCGATGCCTCGATCATTATGTTAGTCATGTCATGTGAGCGATTGATGTGACAAAAAGGGATGTTCAAGAGCCACGTTCGCACGACTCTTGAAAAGCCTCGAATTGATTACGACGGATGGCGGTCCTTTGGATTTTCCCAACGCGCACTACTGGCCCCTATAAATACTCCAATCCTTCACTCCTTCCTCTTCATCATATCTCTAAACCTTCAACAACTCCTCTTAGTTCTTTCTTGTGTTCGTCTCTCATCTAATTTTTCTCTTTTCCTTTGAAATCTTTTAGTAAAAATGGCGAAGACCTCTAGAACTGCTCCCTAAGATGACAAAGCTTCTTCATCTCCGCGCTCGTCTAAGGACAAGACCATAGTACCTCCTCGCTTTGAGGAGTGCATCCCCCAACCCCGTGAAACAGCCTCTGATTTCACGGTTGACAAGCCTTCTTTGGAACCGGGGCGATGCGAACCCATGTCCCGGTATATTAGCCTGATATCCCACACTAGGAAGGTGAAAGCTGATTGACGCTAGGGAGAGGCAGTGCAAGTGGAGATTCCTTCTCAGGAGGAAGACGTAACAAAACACAAACCCAGTTTCCTTAGCATATACATTAATGATAGGTTATAATTACGTATTTTAGTCGATTATTACACTTTAATTTACTGCACTTTAATTGAGTTTGAGCTTTAGTCGCTAGTATTTTGCACTAATTATGTGATGTATACCTTGTAGGAGTGATTTCGAGCTTTATAGATGCTATGGAATGAATTCAAACGATTTGGAGCTTTGAAGTCTGAGTAAAATCCCAATTAAGTAAGCTGGGATCATGTTTCGGGATCAAATTTGATAGTTAAGAACGAACGAAGACTCGAGTAAGTATATTGCGTACTATCTAGTAAAATAGACATAACTCTTTTCTTTGAACTCCATTTGGGCTATACAATATATAGTTGAAAATCTAACTCAATGGTCTAAAACTTTCTTGTTTCACGTTTTTTCAAATTCCAAATGGAATAGGGTGAAAAATGCGTGAACCGGTAGAATTGCAAAATGCCATGGCCCGGCCGCGACGGCGACCGCGAGCGTCCAGACCCGAAAAATTATCCTTTTTGCGAAGGAGAAGGTATAATTGTATGAGCGCGACCTTACCTGCTATATATACGTAAAAAAATGGTATTTTGAGGAGGTTAGATAGATTGTTGAAACATATTCGACCTAAGGAGGCAGAGACACAATATGAGCAAGGCGGGGAATTCTTCTACGAGTTTTTTCTTCCTCTTCCTATTTTTCATTGTTGGTTATGACTTTTAGTATTGTAGTTTTACATACTATTATAAATAGCTAATTTTTATCTAGGGTTTTGATAGAACCTTTTGTAGGATAAATACTTGTTATATTTTTATATAATTGAGCTGTTGGATTTCTCTACTCGTTCAACTACGTGTTTATTGTTGTTGATTGAATGACCATCGATTGACTGTGCCTATTTATTATGTGTTGCTTGAGAAAGGATGCATATTTAGGTGGTTGTTGAATAATGTCACTCCTAACGTATGTGAGAAATCAATATATTGAGTTTAAAGTCAGGTTTAGAAATAACAAAACCTTGACGTGGTCATAATGAGCAGTTAGATAAAGCCAACCAGAGTAGTTCGAGAGAATATGTCTAGTAAATTATTGCAGTTGTTCCAGAGAGAATTACGACATCTAAAGTGCTCACGATCAGTAGAGAATACATTGGCGAAAATTGTAGGGAACATAGCTAGAAGGATTCCGACAATTGTGAAAATCATAACTCTAAACCTCTTTAATTTAGTCTTCAACCCTTAGTCTAGTTAGTTGATAATTTTACCGTTTTCTAGTATTTTTTAGTTAATTAGTTAGAAATATAAATCTCAATATTTATAATTTAGAAAATTATTCAATCTTGTCTTCTTAGTGATATTAAACAGATACAGCTAAGCTTCGTTCTCTATGGGATTCGACTCTAGACTTTTAGACCGGATTATATTTGCAGCGATCGCTTATCTTTTTTAGGACAAATGTTGGGCGTGATAAAATTTTGGCGCCATTATCTGGGAGCTAACGGTATAGTTGTAGCTGTATATATAACTAGGTTCAAGTTTGAACTTTTATGTTATTTTATTTTTTCTATAACTGTTGATTTGGGAAACATGACATCTTGGATTTATGGGAATTTAGGTGTAGATAATTCTACTATTGGTCTCCATACATATTGTGAAGGAAACCACCCGTATCAAAATTATCAAAATATTTCCGAGAGCGAGTTATGTGCGACAACTCAATCTTATTTGTGGAATATGTGCGATGTGTGTGGTGGTAATAATGGTCACTTTTATTTCTAGAAACATGGAAAGCAAAGCTATTGAAAGGATGCAAGAACAAGCCAAATGGTTAGAACTAAGTGTGAGGTACCGCACGAAGGACTAGGCTTGTGAGAAATCTGAGTACCCCATGAGATGTTAGTGCTTCGGCCTTTGGCGCACTAGGAAGTCTCTTTTACCCTTTTATTAGTTATGGTGTGTATTGGGGACAATGCACAATTTTAAGTGCGGCTTGAGGAGATTGTCTGGTGACTTTCTATGCTATTTTAGTTGTGTTAATTTAATTGAATGTATATTTTTTATTTTTTAAAAAAATATTTGGACTTTTCCCGACGATGGATCTATTAGACAATTTTCTTGAGGGATTTAAGTATGACGAATAAGACAAATAGATTTTATGTTATTATGTAGTGTAGAAATTACCCCTTAGTTTTTCTTTGTGCCACAGTTCTTTTCCAACGGTTTTGTTTGAACCAGGTGTAGTTAGTTTTCTATTAGGAATAGGAGCCATTGTGTTGTGTTTTAAATTTTACCAATATCTCTGGACTTTGTTATGCCTTGAAAATAGTGACTACTTTGGTTGTGATGCTTAGGCTCAGTTTTTTACTGTTGTATAAATACGTTAAATTGTATGATCTTAACTTTGCTTAAATGCTTTGACTAGTGTGTCTTGATAAAATCAATCCTGAGTGAATTATGTGCCATTTGTGTGTAAGGTTTGGGTGTTATTCTGTGCATTGCATTTGATGCCTAGAACTTGCCCCCTGTGTTTGCAAAGCAAAATAGTAGTTTTGCTCAGCTTGGAAGTGATATAGGAATTTCTTTGTTGAGCCAGATATGTATATTTTACCCGTCAAATTATTATATATCGTAGTTAACCCCTTTGAGCCTATAATCTTGTTTATTTAGCAACCATATTACAAGCCTTACCCATTTGTTTGAATTAACTATCTATTTGAACCATTGTAACCTCTCATGAGCACTTGAATTATTTATGAACTGTGTAAAAGTTAAAGTGTGGGGTTGCTAGTTTGGCTTTTGAGTGGAACTAATAAAATAAGGAGAAAGGAGAATTGTTTTGAAAAAGCAAGAGCCACTTGAATTGAAAAAAATAGTTGTATTGCTGTGAAAAAAAGTATTCCTTGATAAGTGGCGACTTTTGATATAATTATGCTTAAACAAGTATGAGGCAATATACAGTGATATGAAGGTGGAATTTTGGTTTGACATAAGTATGGGACTGAATGTTAAAGTATATGTATTAAAGTGCTTAGGGAGGTGAAGTCACTCCTATATCTAAATGTATCCTACCCGTCCCATACCCTACATTACAACCAAATAAAGTCCTACTTGATCCTAGATTCAATGAGCTCGATTAGTAGAGTAGTACACTACGAGCAAGCATATGGTGCATCTTTTGTGGCAGATGAATGTTATTTCTGAGAGTGAGTGAATTTCTTCTATCTTGAGTTCCTAGGTGTTCTTAAATTTTATTGTGTGTAACTACTATCTTTTGTTGTGCGAGGGCACTTGATTCATGAAGGAAATGTGATGTCAGTGAACTCTATGTTAGAGTAAGTGTGTGATTTGTGAATAATGCGTGGTAATTGTGAGTCAAATCTTAAGGTGAAGATGTTACGCTTTTGTGCTTAGTCTATTTAAATTCTCTTGGTGTGATGAGTTAGGAGAATTATTTAAAAAGGTCGTGTTTATATAAGGTGTAGTTTGATTGCTCGAGGAAGAGAAATAGTTTAAGTGTGGGGTGTTGATGATAGGCTATTATTACGTATCTTAGTCGCTTATTATACTCTAATTTACTGCACTTTAATTGAGTTTGAGCTTTAATCGCTGGTGTTTTGCATCAATTGTTTGGTTTATTCTTTGTAGGAGTGATTCCGAGCTATATAGATGCAATGGAATGAATTTAAGTAATATGAAGCTTTTAAGTCTGAGTAATAGCCCAAGAAATTAAGTCAGGATCGTATTCGGGGATCAAATTTGATAGTTAAGAACGAACGAAGACTTGAGTAGGCATACTGCGCATTGTCTAGTAAAATAGACATTATGCTTTTCTCCGAACTCCATTTGGGCTATAAAATATATAGTTGGAAAGATAACTCAAAGGGCTACAACTTTCATGTTTAAGTCCAAATTCTAAACAAAATAGGGTGAAAAATGCGCTAAATAGTAGACTTGCAAAATGTCCCGGCCAGGACGCGACTGCAAGCGTCCAGACCCGAAAATTGTCCTTTTTCGTGTAGGAGAAGGATAATTCTTTGGGCCCGAACCTACTTGGTATATATACATGGAAATGGGTATTTTGAGGAGGTTGCACAAATTTTTGACACAGATTCGACCTAAGGAGGCAGAGACACAATAGGAGCAAGGCAGGGAATTCTTCTACGAGTTTTTTCTTCCTCTTCCTATTATTCATTGTTGGTTATGACTTTTAATATTGTAGTTTTACATACTATTATGAATACCTAGTTTTTTTATCTAGGGTTGATAGAACCTTTTGTAAGATAAATTCTTGTTATATTTTTATATAATTGAGCTGTTGGATTTCTCTACTCGTTCAACTACGTGTTTATTGTTGTTGATTGAATGGCCATCGATTGACTGTGCCAATTTATTATGTGTTGCTTGAGAAAGGATATATATTTAGGTGGTTGTTGAACAATTTCACTCCTAACGTATGTGAGAAATCAATATATTGGGTTTAAAGTCAGGTTTAGAATAACAAAGCCTTGACATGGTCATAATGAGCGGTTAGATAAAGTCAACTAGCGTAGTTCGAGAGAATATGTCTAGTAAATTGTTGTAGTTTCTCCAGAGAGAATTACGACATCTAATAAATACGACATTGATTGACCATGCCTATTTATTATGTGCTGCTTGAGAAAAGATACATATTTAGGTGATTGTTGAACAACGTCACTCCTAACATATGTGAGAAATCAATACAACAGATTTAAAGGCAGGTTCTGAAATAACAAAGCTTTGACATGGTCATAGTGAGCGGTTAGATAAAACCAACTAGCGTAGTTCTATAGTATATATCTAGTAAATTGTTGTAGTTGCTCCAGAGAGAATTAGAACATCTAAAGTGCTCACGATCAGTAGAGAATACATTGGCGAAAATTGTAGGGAAGATAGCTAGAAGGATTCTGACAATTGGGAAAATCATAACTCTAGACCCCCTTAATTTAGGCTCCAACCCTTTGTCTCATTAGTTGATAATTTTACCGTTTTCTAGTATTTTCTATTTAATTATTTAGAAATATATATCTCAATCTTTGTAATTTAAAAAAAATTTCAAACTTGTTTTTTAGTGATATTAAACAGATATAGCTAAACATTAGTTCTTTGTGTCATTCGACTCCGGACTTTTAGATCAAATTATATTTGTAGCGACCGATTATCCTTTTAAGGATTATAGTTGGGAGTGATCATACATATATCCTTTTACCCTAGGTCCGGTATAAACATCCTCGCCATCAATAGACCCTGTAATCCTCGATTTCTGCGAACAATATTGGGTGAGACTCGGCCAGATATATCCATCATTTTGGCACATTATTTACATGATTAGTCATTTTGTGAACATGGTCAAGGGGATTCCTTTACCCTTGACCATTTGATTAGGATGTATAGTCCCCGACATTATCGAGGTGGTTTAATTAAGCTTCAATGTGGGCCCATGAATGTTCTCTCTTCTTGCACCGATAAAGGTAAAGACAGAGGGTCGATGAACTACTTTGTCCAAGTTAGGACCTCAGATTTAATTCCCGCTGAAAGGATGCCATTCCCCAAGGAATAGAATATGTGTCGCAAGAGAATATGTTAATTAATATTTTGTCTTTCCTTTGGACCACCTTCTCCTTGAATTGAATTTCTTCGAGGGTGCAGCTGTTGAGTGGTACACTAGCGTAGTTAAGGATCTCTCGGGCTGGGTTCGTCAATTTGATTCAACTTTCCCCTATGCTAAGTTTGTCTGGCGCGATCTGGACAAGGCTCGATTGGAAGCTAAAAATCATAGTGAGGTTTTTCTTCTGACGTGTTTGAGCTTTTTATATGAGATACCCCTTGACTGTATTCTTATTTTTTGTATCTAGCTTTTGTTTTTGTGCAGGCCTCGGAGAGGCCTCTTTGATGAGGGAAACATCCTCCGGGGAGGCAGATGCCCCAAAACTTACCAAGGAAAAGAAGATAAAGAGAAAATCTCCAACTAAGTCCCTGAACCCTAAGAAGGCTAAAGCTCAAACGCCTGAGGTCGATTCATCGGTCTTAAATTTGGAAGCAACAGAGAGTCCCCAAGCTGGGGGCGGAGAGAAAGATGACTCCCTGCTAGCACTTGGGGAAAATGAAGAACATTTACTTCTGATCTTACTGAGCTGATGGTTGTTGAGCCGAAGGCTTCTAAACCAGAAGTTGCTGATGTCGTCCCGCCTCGGGTCGAAGAGGCTCTCGAGAGTGGGTCAGATGATGTCCCCGAGCAAGTCGACAGCCAAAACATTTCCCAAATCGAGGGGCATTTGGTTGGTGCATTAGGGGGGCACAACTCTGAGGTTCCCTAAAGGCAAGAGAAGGCTCCGATTGATCCAGCTGGAGTTATTGATGTGGGTGATTCCCCGTTGGGCCCGACATTCTCTCTGAGGGAGATGCAAGATGCACATAATAGAGAGACTTCCGATGTAGGGGCATTCCTCGGGGGGGGGGGATAGTGTTTGAAGGATTCTTTATCGGGGTTGAAGAAAACCCCGAGCTTAATGCCTCGCTCATTTTCAATGAAGTTGAGAGGCTACGTAAATAGGTAATCTTTTGTCGACTATGCTCTAAGCTTTTATCTACATCTTCTTGATTTTGTTTTTTCATGTTTTCAGGCTATAGTGCTTTACAATCGGGCCTTTGCTAAGTCCCAAGTTGAGTTGCCCTACTATGGGGAAGAGTGTATGAGGCTCTCATCAGAGGTTGGCGAGCTTAGATGAACTTCATGACCTTCGGGCTCGTTCGGAGATGGTGTCTCAATAGAGGATCGATCTTGCTGAGCATGTAATATAGTCTTCGTATGTTTTTATTTTCATTCTTGTCCAACTTCAACATTAACAAATTTAGGTTGATTTTTTTAGCTCAAGAAGAATGTTTTGTTGATGAGGGAGGGGCTCAGAGAACAGGACATTGAGATTCTCGGATTCAAGCAGCGTATAGACGAGATAGCCAGGGGAAATTGACCTCGTTTGAGATCCATCTTTAGGATGCAAGGGTGGATAGTAGTAAGTATAAGTATCTCCATGTTGAATCGTTCGTCGCGCTATCTGCAGCCAAGTCCGAAGCCGATGCGCTCATATCCTCGTACCGAGAAGATATTGTTGCTGCAAGCTCAAGCCAGGAAGGTATCCAAGGAGGTTGAGCTTGAACGTACCTGAACCCTGGAGTATTCTCGATTAAGATCTCGGAGATAAGCTCTCGAGGATGTACATGCACGTGGAATCGATTTATCTACTGAGATCGAGAGGATGAAGGCCCTAGAGGAAGAATCAGCAACTCTGCTTTCTTCCGACGATGGTTTGGCCAGTGCTCGGAGGATGATGAAGATGAAGGTGAAGTACCCGATGGGAGGAGGCCGTTGATATTCCGGGGATCGAGGGCCACATTGTTGAAGTCACAACTCCTGAGGGAGCTCCATCCGGTTAAGTGACCCCAGCGGTAGATTAGGTTTTTTTTGTTCCTTTTTTGTGTGAGGGGTCTAGGTGTGAACCTTGTAAATATGTCTTTGTGAACCTTTATTACTTATACAAGGATATTTAATTTTCGTCATTTATTGTCTTCCATTTGGCTTTGTGGAATAAATTTTTTATATTTGTAGCTAACCAATCCAACGTGTCGGACTTATAATTTGAACCTCATATTTTTCATGATCAATAGTAGTTGACCGTTTGGGTTTGTACACGGCTAAAATAAACAACACATTACGCAATCTCGCCTCGAATGTCCCAGAGGGTAGCCCAGGGTTTGATTCCTTCGGGAAACCTTCACGTTCGATATCAAGGAAGAACGGACTAGTTTTTATCGTTGATAAGTGGGAAGTTCCCTAGAAACAGTAGTTTTCCTGTAACTTCTGCTTAGATAGCGACAACCTGCGCCATGATGATTGAGTGATTGTACTGGATAATTATTTAATATATGCACTTGTACCGTATCAGGGCTCCCCTCATCTATAAAGGGGGTCCTTACCACTTTGTAAAAGCATCTTATACTTAATATTCAATATAAGAACATTCCCTCTACTCTCTAACTTAACATATTATCTTGCTCTTATTGCTTCATTTATTACTCGTTATTGACCATAAAGATCCAAAATCACCACCCACATTGCTGTTAATACCCCCTCGATGCCCTTAGCCAAGTGTCCGTCTCGACCTCGAGGCCTGCATACGCCAGCTCGAAGCCCTAATTTCAAGCCTTTCGGTTTGGTCATTACTCTATCTACAAGCTCTTATCGTATTCTCTAAACTCTTACTTAGAATCTATTTCCTAACTAACTAGCATTAAAATAGATCACGTATTTTTAGAACCAAAAAATCAAATCTAAGTGTAATTACTATTTTCAAGGTAAACAGTTTGGCTCCTACCGTGGGGCTAAAAGTAATAGTGATTATTTTCTTGCAGTCCACTCCATAACCCAAGATTATCTTTCACACTTTTTCTTGTCCAAGATCTTTGATTTCAAGTCAATATGTCTAACTCCGTAAATGGATATGGAAACAACGGTCTTGAGAACCACGAAGATAATAGTGTAGCCATTCCAGCTATTAGCGTACCACCACTAAACCCTGAAGGCGCACCAGAACCAATTCCCATAGACGTGGTGCCACGCAACTCTTAAATCAATTGCAAAAGCTCTCACGTCAACAGGAGTACACACCGGGAAAGTCAACGTGACATTCGGAAGAACATCGCCCGGGGAGAAATAAGAACGAAAAGGGGAAGCGGAGTAGGAAAACCTCAGCACCTTATTCATATGATTATCAGAGGTACCGATGTTCCCAAGGGTCCAGGATCAAGCAGATAAAAGTTTCTGCAGCAATGTAGGGGAAATCCCAGGGTCGGGTATTTGAGGAAATCCTCGCGTTCAGCTCGAGACTCTGTCTCATCCATACAACGACGCATTGGTAATCTTCTTTCTCTGAGATAACATCCAATTAAATGTGTACTCATAGATCCAGGCAGCTCGACCAACGTAATTAGGTCGACGAAGGTAGAACGGCTCGAATTGCTCGATCAGGTCATACTTACATTCCAAATCCTCAACAACTTTAGTATGGCCGCGAGGCAGCGGAGTGTTGATGCTCTCCTAGTGTAGACCAAATTAAGGAATCTTGAATACCATCATCACCATCCATATTTGTTCCAAGCGTTGAAGAGTTATTTGAAGGAATATTTGCATCAACAACTGAAGAAACATCAACAATATTAGCATAATAATTATATAAAGTTTGTAAATGTGTGTGTAGATCAGAAATACAAGTGTGAATATTAGGAGTTTAAGTTGGTCCAATATCCATATAAGTATATAAAGCTCTAATTAATTGGCAATACTTTATCATTTTGAAAGTAGGATTTAAATAGCACCAATTAGGTAAATTTGGGGAATAGGGTAGAAATATTTTTTAAACTTATCTAGTATAGATTCAACAACATAAGCATATCCTTCTTTCTTCTTCAAATTGTGTAGTAAAAGAGAAATTTCAACAATATGAACTAATTCATATGCAATAGTAGGATAATAAGCTCCAGAAAACTCAAGTGTATCCACATAAAAGTTCCGTAAAAATTGTATAACATCATGAGTGACATCCTAAGCTCTAGATGTTAACAAATGTCTAGGATTGGTACAATAAGAATGAGCAACTTCAGTTATAGGCATTCTATATTTATAGCAACATTTTAAGAATAAATAAGTATAATTCCACCTAGTAACTATTTCTTCAGGAATGAGTCTTGGTTTTATCCATAGTGTACATATTTTTCCTTAAATACATTTAATCTAGCACTTCTATTATTTCCTTAAGTTACACCAATAACTCTCTAAGTAAAGTAACTTTATCTCTTAATAATTCAAGGTCACTCTTCACAATCAAGTTATGAATATGTCATGCACATCTATCATGAAATATTTCAAGAAGTGGTGGGTGTACATGCAGTTTTAATATTGTAATAGCAACATTGTTTTTAGAAGCATTATCAAATGACATACACAAAACTTTTTCTGCAAGATTATAAAATATAGAAACTCGATGGATAGTATTACTTATAAATGCACTAGTATGACTTTCATCATATTCAAAAGTAATAATATATTTTTGCATACAAAAATTATCATCTATTTAGTGACATGTAACAATATCATTTCCATTTACAGCACGATAAATATCAGAAGTAAGAGAAACTCTACAAGGATGACTTGCGAACAAATAACATATATATGTCTGATATTTTCAAAAAAGCCTAAAGATATCAGCTCTACAAACACTTCTAGGAATACCTTTAAACATAGGGTTATTAATTCTTTGAATATAATTAACAAGATACGGTGAAGAAGCAAAAATAAAAGGTAAAAAACCTGAAATAATTATTTTAGCTAATTCTTACCGATCTTTCTTAATATCATATTTACCAAATAATCCCCCAATACTCAGGTCAAGTTTTTGTTGCCCAAATTCGTCATCTACTCCCCAATCAAGAGGGTGTTTCTCTTCTATATGCCTACAAAGTGGACCTGTTCCCCTCCCTTACCGGGCTTATGTTTATAATGTTCATTACAAATTTTATATTTTACATAATGTTTTTAGCTTTCTAGTCTTTCAAAAGACATCCAACACTAATATTTTGAGTTTAACTAGCATTACCAGGTGTAAGTGGTGGTGTTTCAAGATTATCGGGTGATTGAATATCATGTAAAATATCACCTAGATAATCATCTATACCATAGTTTTCTTGTATTTTCTCATAATCTATCTTTAAATTTTCAGGTAAACTTTCAGTAATATGTGTAAAGCTACTCGAAGAACCAACATCACTTCTTGATCTTTTGGAAGTTTTCTTACTACCACCTCTACTGGTGCACGTTTTTTGGCTACTCTAAATAAATACATTATGTAAATTAAATTAATAATTCTAAATAATAAATAAGTGAATAAGAGAAAGAGAAGGAATAAGTGTACCGACATTTCGGAAGCCGCACTAATTTTGGTATAAAAATTAAACTTCAATTAATATACCGAAACTTGATAGTTGATACTTGATAGCACTTGATACCATACTTCTTCACTTGAATACTTGATATTTGATAATAATAATAATTTTGTAATGGCTAATCTAAATAATTGATGAAACTTGACATAATATATAATTGATAATTTGAGATTTGAGAAATTAAGAACAATAATCTCAAGAGAGAATTGAGAGAGAATTAGAGTAGTAAGAGAGTGAATTTTGAGAAAAAGATGAAGAATAAGCAGGGTTATTTATAGGTTTTAAAAGGTTAAAATTTAATATTTCAATTATGTCACGACCCTAGTTCACCATCTGTGAACACGTCATGACGGCACCTAGTCAGGATGACTAGGTAAGCCTAACAGTGCGAAAATAACAACATTTACGATAACAATAATAACTTAAAACTAAGTAACTTAAAGAAATGTATATAATTCGTCGTCTGGCACATACACTTCACACCACATGAAGCAGAATCCCAAAACCCGGAATCTTACGGGCAACATATGCTATAGAAAGTATATAGTACGGCTCTAACTCCGGAAATGTCTGCATCAATGAAAAACAGGAACAACTAGCTAACTACAGGATAGAATATGAAGGAAACTCTTCGGTCTGCGGACGATGCAGATATACCTCGATTCTCCGCTAGATCTCTCCGACTCGATGATTGTGAGCCTGATATGAGGTACCTGGATCTGCACATGGAAAATATGCACAGAAGAGGCATGAGTACACCACAACGGTACTCAATAAGTGCCAAGCCTAACATCGGTTGGGTAGCGACGAGGAAGGTCAAGGCCCTATTGAGATAAATATACTATATGATGAGATATAAAAGAAACAACATATGTAAAATCTACAGCGAGAATCTAAACAGGATAAATAAGGGAAACATCAGTAGGAAAAACGGAACAAAACAATACATGGAACACTACTCACAATAGGAAATAATAACCGGGGATATCTTGGTATCCTCATATATCCAATAGGGATCTTTTGGTATCCCGAGGATCTCTTGGTATCCTCATCATATTCACTAGGGATCTCTTGGTATCTCGAGGATATATTGGTATCCCGAGGATATATTCTTATCCTCATCATATTCATTAGGGATCTCTTGGTATCCCGAGGATCTCTCGGTATCCTCATTATCAAGTACAGGGGGATCTCCCGAGAGGCCAACCCATAGTCCAAATTTAAAAACACACAATAGCAACCCAAACATTAGAAAAGATACTAAACCAGGACAAGAGATAGAAAATATTAGCCAAACATACTATGCGGAATACAAATAGGACACTTAACACTTAGGCAGCAAGTCAAACGAATATACCTCTCTAATCTAGCATAGAATAAATTCACAATTTAAAATGAACAGGTAAGCAAGGAAATTCAATTTAAATGCTTCAAGTGAAAACGAATTTTCAAACAATTTGCTAAAGTACACGCTCGTGACCTCACGTACGAGGAATTCAATTAACAAACATCATATCCTAAGGGGAAGGTCCCCCACACAAGGTTAGACAAGCTACTTACCTCAATCGGCTCCCAAAATCAACTTGAAATCTCTCCTTTGCCACGAGTACCCGATTCCAAATGACCCAAATCTATTCATTTCAATTACATCTTGTAAATAACATCTCAAGCAACTAATTCTACTATTAAATTTATATCTAAGACGAAATTTAGGTAAAATGACCAAAATGCCACTCGGACCACGTGATCAAAACCCAAGTTCGAATTAAAATCCGGTTACCCATTCCCCAACGAGTCCAATTATGTGATTAGTTTTGAAATCGGACCTCGACTTGAGGTCTAACCCCCAATTTAGCAAAACCCTAGGTCCTACCCAATATACCCGAATTTGCCCATTAAAAGATTTGATTTGATGTTGAAATTATGTAAAAATGTGTTAAGGAGTGAAGAAAATGAGTTAAGAACCACTTACCAATCGTTTTGAAGAAGAAGTATTGCTTAGAAAATCGCCTCTTAAGTTTTGGGGTTTTTGAAAGGTGAGAAATAACTAAAGAATAATGTGTATATATATTCCCTGAACCTCCAGCGTGAACCGCGCTGGTGTAGCTGAACGTTGCAGGTCTTCTGAGATCGCCAGCGCGGCCCGCACGAAGGTGACTGTGGGTGCGCGGCTCATGCCGCGGATCGCACAAAAATGGAACCGGCAGCGTTAGAGATGCAGAAGGTTGCAGGTCCTCTAAATCGGGCTGCTTGGACGCTCGAGGACGACTGTGGCCACGCGGCTCACGACATGGACCAAGCGATGGTGACCGCGGCCGCACTGGAACCTGCAGCTCGCACCCAACCTGTAATATGTGGTGTTTTATGTCTAAGACACTCCTAGAACCTAAGCGAAACTCACTCAAGACCTCGGGGCTCCAAATCAATTATGCACACAACCTCAAAAAGACCTTACGGACTTGTCCGTGCGATCAAATCACCAAAATAACATCATGAACATCGGATTGAGCCTCAAAACTCATGATTTTCTCCAAAATTTTCATAAGACATAAAAATTCCCATTTCGGGTCCGAAACACGTTAAATGACGTCCGTTTTCAACCAAATTTTACAGGAAAAGCCCCAATCATATATAAGACTTGTACCGGGCACCGGAACCAAAATACGGGCCCGATACCCTAGTCTTCTAATGAAATCTCGTTTCCATTTATTTAATTATTTCCAGAAAAAAATTTCACATAAAAATTCATTTTTGGACTTAGGACCTCGGAATCTGATTCCAGGCATACGCTCAAGTGCCATATTTTCCTACGGACCCTCCGGGACCATCAATTCATGGGTCCGGGTCCGTTTACCCAAAATGTTGACCGAAGTCAAATTATTTAATTTAATATCAAAATTCATCATTTTCACATAGAACTCATATATAAGCTTTCCGGCTACGCGCTGGGACTGCACACGCAAATCGAAGCAACTCGAGAGGAGGTTTTAAGGCCTCGAAAGTACAGAACAGAAAATAAATAAGTGATGACCCCATTGGGGCGTCATTTACTCCACTACTAAAACAATCGTTCTACCTCGAACGGACAAAAGAAAGAAGTACCTGAGTCTGGAAAAAGGTGAGGATAACAGCCCTGCATATCAGACTCGGACACCTAGTAGATGCCTCAGGAGGCTAACCTCTCCATTGGACACGAACAGAAGTAAATCTCTCGGACCTTAACTGACGAACCTGCCGGTCTAGGATAGCTACCGGCTCCTCCTCATCGGACAAGTTCTTATCCAACTGGACAGTGCTGAAATCTAACACGTGGGCTAGGTCGCTGTGATACCTCCGGAGTATGGACACATGGAAAACTGGATGCACGGCTTACAAGCTAGGCGGTAATGTGAATCCATAAGCCACCTCTCCCACTCTATGTAGAATCTCAAACGGACCAATGTACCTAGGGCTAAGCTTTCCCTTCTTCCCAAATCTCATCACGCCCTTCATCGGCGATACGCGGAGCAACACCCGCTCCCCAACCATAAATGCTACATCTCGGACCTTGCAATCTGCATAACTCTTCTGCCTATTGTGAAGCCTATCCTGAATGATCTTGACCTTGTCCAAGGCCTCCTAAACCAGATCCGTATCTAGCAACCGAGCCTCCCCCGGCTCAAACCATCCAACCGATGATCGACACCGTCTACCATATAAAGCCTCGTAAGGAGCCATCTGGATGATCGAATGGTAGCTATTATTGTAGGCAAACTCCGCTAATGGCAAACTGGTCCCATGACCCTCCAAAACAATGAAACATGCACGGAGCATGTACTCGTGTATCTGGATAGTGTGCTCAGACTGTCCGTCCGTCTGGGGATGAAATCCTGTACTCAATTTCACCCGAGTACCCAACTCCTATTGCACGGCTTTCCATAACTGCGATGTAAACTGAGTACCTCTGTCTGAAATAATAGAAAATAGAATTCCATGAAAACGGACGATCTCCCGGAAATAGAGCTCCCCCAACCGCTCTGATGAATAAGTGGTACACACAGGGATAATACAAGCGGATTCGGTCAGCCGATCCATAATGACCCAAATGGAGTCAAACTTCTTCAAGGTCCGTGGGAGTCCCGATACAAAATCCATGGTGATGCGCTCCCACTTCGACTCTAGAATCTCTATCTGTTGAAGCAACCCACCCGACCTCTGGTGCTCATACTTCACTTTCTGACAGTTGTGGCATCTAGCTACATATCCAATTTTATCATTTTTCATCCGCCTTTACCAATAGTGCTGCCTCAAGTCCTAATACATATTCGCGACACCCAGATGGATGGAATACCACAACCCATGGGCCTCTGCTAGAATCAACTCCCATAGCCCATCAACATCGGGCACACAAACACAGACCTGCATCCTCAACACCCTGTCATCTGCAATGGTCACATCTATGGCATCACCATGCTGGATCTTTTACTTAAGGGAAAGCAAATGGGGATCATCATACTGCCGCTCCCTAATACGATCAAATAAGGAAGACCGGGAAACCATACGAGCTAGAACCTGGCTGGGCTCTGAAAGATCCAATCTCACGAACTCACTGGCTAAGGCCTGAACATCCATCGCCATAGGCCTCTATGAAGCTGGTAAATACGCCAAACTCCCCAAACTCTCTTCTCGGTGACTCAAGGCATCCGCTACCACATTGGCCTTGCCCGGGTGATACAGAATAGTGATATCGTAGTCCTTTAACAACTCTAACCACCTCCTCTGGCGCAAATTTAGGTTCTTCTGCTTGAACAAATGTTGCAAATTCCTATGATCAGTATAAATCTCGTAAGGCACACGGTGCAAGTAATGACGCCAGATATTCAAGACATGAACAATAGCAACTAACTCGAGGTCGTGGACATGGTAGTTCTTCTCATATATTTTCAACTATCTGGATGCGTAGGCAATCACCCTACCGTCCTGCATCAACACCGATCCAAGGCTGACTCTCGAGGGATCATAGAAGACAGGGTAAGACCCCGAACTGGTAGGAAATATCAAAATGGGAGCTGTAGTCAAAGCCGTCTTGAGCTTATGAGAGCTCGCCTCACAACACTCCTCTGTCCACTGAAAAGGGGCGCCCTTATGGGTTAACCTAGTTATAGGGGCTGCAATCGATGAAAATCCCTCCACAAGGAAACTGCGAATCTATGCAGCTGAGGAGGTACTGGGCCAACTCTGTACGTCTTCTATCTTCCTCGGATCTACCCGAATGCCCTCGCTCGAAATCATGTGGCCTAGGAATGCCAATGAATCCAACAAAAACTCACATTTTGAAGACTTCGCATATAACTGCTTTCTCTCAGGATTTGAAGCACGGCTCTCAAGTGCTGCTCATGATCTTCCCGACTCCGCTAATACACTAGGATGTCATCAATAAAAATAATAACGAATGAATCGAGATATGGCCTGAACACACTGTGCATCAGATGCATAAAAGCTGCTAGAGCATTGGTCAGCCCAAACGACATGACAAGAAACTCGCAATGACCATAACAAGTCCCGAAGGCAGTCTTGGGATATCTGTCTCTCGAATCTTTAATAGATGGTACCTTGAGCGCAAGTCAATCTTAGAAGACACACGTGCGCCCTAAATCTGGTCAAATTGATCATCAATACGAGGCAAACGATAACGGTTCTTCACTGTAACTTCGTTCAACTGGTGGTAATCGATGCACAAACGCATAGAACCATCCTTCTTCTTCACAAACAAAAGAGGAGCACCCCACGGTGAAACACTGGGTCGGATAAAACCCTTATCAAGAATTCCTGTATCTTATCCTTCAACTCCCTCAACTCAGGAGGGGCCATTTGATACAGAGGAACGGAAATGGGCTGAGTGCCCGTAAACAAATCAATGCCAAAATCAATGTCTGTATCGGGCGGCATGCCTGGAAGATTAGCGGGAAACACATCAGGATAATCCCGTACCACTGGAACAGAATCAACATAAGGGGTATCCACACTGACATCTCTCACATAGCTTAAATACGCTACACACCCCTTCCCAACCATACGTTGAGCTTTAAAAAAGAGATAACTCTACTGGGAGTGTGGTCTAAGGTGCCACTCCACTCAATACACGGAATGCCTGGGATAGCCAGCGTCACGATTTTGGCGTGACATCAAGAATAGCAAAAGGGGTGACAACCAGTCCCTGCCCAGAATAATGTCAAAATCAACCATACCTAGTAACAATAAATCCGCTCTACTTTCAATACCACGAATAGTAACTAAACATGACCGATAGACATGGTCCACAACAAGAGAATCTCCCACATGAGTAGAAATATAGACGGGGGCACCTAAAGAATCTAGGCACGCCTAAATGCGGAGCAAAATAAGAAGATATATAAGAATAAGTAGAGCCCAGATTGAATAGAACCGATGCCTCTCTGTGAGAAACCAATATAATACCTGTGATAACAGAATTAGATGCAACAACCTCGGAACGAGTAGGAAGGGCATAATATCTGGCCTGGCCTCCCCCTTGAGGGTGACCTCTACCTCTCCGGCCTCCGCCTCTAGCTAGCTGAGTGGGTGAGGCAACAATTAGAGCCGTGATCATAGCCTGAGAACTCTACTGAGCACGCTGGGACTAAGAAAGTTGTGGGGGTGCACTCCTCCCAAGTCTAGGGCAATCCCTCACCACTTGGAGGGTATTTCTACACTCAAAACAAGTTCTAGGAGGGCACGGTGGCTGTGACTGACTAGGGCTAGGTCTGCTGGACTGACCTCTGGGAACACCCCATCCAGGAGGCGCGCTAGAAACTGGAGGTGCATAGTAAGGCTCCTGAGGTATAGGCAGAGCTGGAGCACTGCCGCCTGCTTGAAGAGCTGAATGAATGGGGCGACCTAGAAAACCCCTACCATGTCGACCCTTACGGGCACCAGAGTAGTGGCCCGACTTTCGAGACCTCTTGGCCTCCCTCTCTTCTTGCTCCCTGGCAATCATACTCTCGATCCTTCTAGCAATTCTAACTACTTGCTGATAAAGAATGTCCATCTCCAACTCTCGAGCCATGCTAGATCTGATGGGTGGGGTAAGACCATCGATGAACCTGCGAACTCTCTCGCGGACTGTAGCAACCAAAGTCAGTGCATGCCTGGCCAATCTGGAATAACGGACAGCATACTCCGAAACGGTCATAACACGTTGGCGCAAATGCTCAATCTCTACGCGCCATGCATCTCTGAGGCTTTGGGGAAAAAAACTCTTTCATAAAAATATTCGAGAACTGGGTCCAAGTCAGTGAAGCAGCCTCGACCGGACTATCTATCTCATAAGTGCACCACCAATCATAGGCAACTCCCCAAAGTTGGAAGGAAGTAAAGGAAACCCCACTGGACTCTACTATGCCCAAGTGCGGAGAGTACAGAGGCACTCCTCTAGAGATCCCAAGGCATCATGTGTCGCCAGTCCATTGAAAATCGGAGGATCATACTTCTTTGACCTCTCCAACCTCCGCTGCTCATCCTTAGAAGCAGCTTCCCCATCCACGGGCTGAATTGGCACTATAGCCGGAATGGGAATGATCCCTGGGGCCTTCTCAACATGCACTCGAAGCTCAGGAGTACGGAAGGCGGGAGTATGTGCTCCTCTCCCGGCCTGGGATGTAGCTGTAGCAAGGGGAAGCAACCCTGCCTGAGCCAAGGTTGTGTACATGGACATGAACTGAGCTAAGGTCTCCGGAAGGGCTGGCATAGTAGTGGCAGTAGAAGGCGTGCCAGGTGCTTGGGCTACGGTTGGATATACTGGTGGTGCCTCGGCCGTAGCTCGCGCAGGTGCTCTGTCCACACCGCGTACGCGTCCTCGACCTTGGCTGCGGTAGGGGGCGTGGTTATCTGATCGTCTCGAGTAGCGCGTGTCCTCACCATATGTGAGAGAGTAGAAGTTAGAAGTTTAGATTTGACATCAAAATATTGCACAACAAGGAAATCAATGAAGTGAAGATTCTTCCTAAGCGGTTACATAGCCTCTCGTAGATAAGTGCAAACGTCTCCATACCGATCAGTGAGACTCTAATAAACCGACCTGTGTTCCGTGACTCCTATGAACCTAGAGCTCTGATACCAACTTGTCACGACCCTAGTTTACTATACGTGAACACGTCATGACGACATCCAGTCACGAGGACTAGGTAAGCCTAATGATGCGGAAATAACAACATTCACGTTAACAATAATAACTGAAAACTAAGTAACTTAAAGAAATGTATATAATTTGCCGTTTGGCACACACACTTCACACGACAACTATGAACCAGAATCCCAAACCCGGAATCTCACGGGCAACACAGGCTATAGAAAGTATATAGTATAGCTCTAACTCCGAAAATGTCACATTAATGAAAAACAGGAACAACTAGCTAAGTAAAGAATATAATAAGAAGGGAACTCTTCAGTCAGCGGACACTGCATATATACCTCGAGTCTCGGCTAGATCTCTCCTCCTCGATTATAGTGCACCTGAGATGAAGTACCTGGATCTGCACATGGAAAATATGCACAGAAGACGCATGAGTACACCACAACGGTACTCAGTAAATGCCAAGCCTAACCTCGATTGGGTAGTGACGAGGAAGGTCAAGGCCCTAGTGAGATAAATGTACTATATGATGAGACATAAAAAAACAGTATAGATAAAATCTACAACGAGAATCTAAACAGGATAAATAAGGGAAACATCAATAGGAAAAACGGAACAAAACAATACAAGGAACACTACTCACAACAGGAAATAATAACCAGGGATATCTTAGTATCCTCATATCTCCTCGAGGGATCTCTTGGTATCCTGAGGATCTCTTGGTATCCTCCATCATATTCACAAGGGATCTCTTGGTATCCCGAGGATATCTTGGTATCCTCATCATACTCACTAGGGATATCTTGGTATCCCGAGATCTCTTGGTATCCTCATCATATTCACTAGGGATCTCTTGGTATCCCGAGGATCTCTTGGTATCCTCATCATATTCACTAGGGATCTCTTGCTATCCTCATTAACAAGTACAGGGGATCTCCCTGGAGGCCAACCCGTAGTTCCAATTTAAAAACACACAATAGCAACCCAAACATTAGGAAAGATACTAACCCAGGACAAGAGGTAGAAAATATTAGCCAGACATACTATGCGGAATAGAAATAGGATAGTTAACATTTAGGCAGCAAGTCAAACAAATATACCTCTTTAATCTAGCATAGAATAAATTCACAATTTAAAATGAACAAGTAAGCAAGGAAGTTCAATTTAAATGCTTCAAGTAAAAATGAATTTTCCAACAATTTGCTCAAGTACGCGCTCTTCACATCACGTACGAGGCATTCAATCAAGAAACATCATATCCTAAGGGGAATGTCCCTCACACAAGGTTAGACAAGATACTTACCTCAATCGACCCCCAAAATCAACTTGAAATCACTCCTTTGCCACGAGTACCCGACTCTATATGGCCCAAACTTATTCATTTCAATTACAACTTGTAAATAACATCTCAAGCAACTACTATTAAATTTACAACTAAGATGAAATTTTAGGTAAAATGACCAAAATACCCCTCGCACCACGTGGTCAAAACTCCAGGTTCGAACTAAACTCCGGTTACCCATTCCCCCACGAGTCCAATTATGTGATTAATTTTGAACCTGGACATCGAATTGAGGTCTAACCCCTAATTTAGCAAAACCCTAGGTTCTACCTAATATACCCAAATTTACCCATTAAAACCTTTGATTTGATGTTGAATTTATGTAAAAAGGTGTAAGAAGTAAAGAAAATGAGTTAAAAATCACTTACCAATCGTTTTGAAGAAGTATTGCTTAGAAAATTGCCTCTTAAGTTTTGGGGTTTTTTAAAGGTGATAAATAACTGAAACATCTTGTGTATATATATTCTTGAACCTCCAGCACGATCTGCGCGAGGGTGACCGTGGCCGCGCTGGTGTAGCTGAAAGTTGCAGATCTTCTAAGGTCGGCAGCACGGGCCGCACGGAGGTTACTGTGGCCGCGCGGCTCATGCCACAGACCTCACAAAAACGGACCCGACCGCGCTAGAGAAGCAGAGGGCTGCAAGTCCTCTGAAGCGGGCATCGCGGACTGTGCGAGGACGACTGCGGCTGCGCGGCTCACGCCGCGGACCGCACGATCATGACGGTGGCCGCGCTGGAACTTGCAGCTCGCACCCAATCTGTATGGTGTTTTAAGTCTAAGACACTCCTGGAACCTACTCGAAACTCACTCGAGCCCTCGGTGCTCCAAACCAATTATGCACACAACCTCAAAAACACCCTATAGACTTGTCCGTGCGATCAAATCACCAAAATAACATCATGAACACCGGATTGAGCCTCAATACTCATGATTTTCTCCAAAATTTTCATTAGACATAAAAATTGCCATTTCGGATTCGAAACACGTCAAACGACGTCCATTTTCAACTAAACTTTATAGGAAAAGCCCCAATCATATATAAGACTTGTACCGGGCACCATAACAAAAATACGGGCCCGATACCTCAGTCTTCTAATTACTTCCATTTTCTTTAATTTTTTCCAGAAAACACTTTTACATAAAAATTCATTTCTCGGACTTGGGACCTCGGAATCCGATTCCAGGCATACGCTCAAGTCCCATATTTTCCTACGGACCCTCCAGGACCGTCAAATTATGGGTCCGAGTCCGTTTACTCAAAACTTTGACCGAAGTCAAATTTGTTCAATTTAATATCAATATTCATCATGTTTCACACAGAACTCATATTTAAGCTTTCCGGCTACGCGCCGGGACTGCACACGCAAATGGAGGAAACCCGAGAGGAGGTTTATAGACCTCAGAAGTACAAAATAGAAAATAAATAAGTGATGATCTCATTGGGTCGTCACAAATTAATAGAGGTGGGAGGGCTATATTTTTAATTAGGGAGGCCGAGATGGCCATTTCTGTAAAATCTGGCCGTTCCCCAAAGGTCATTTCTCAATTTGACCATTGGCAATGATCCAAATAATGAAAAATAACCAGGCTGATAATGAACTGTAACCCGATAACAACCCGTTAACAGGTTACGGGATTAGCAGGTACGGTGCATCGTTATCAAAAACATGTTTGTCCAAAACCTACCCCTCGACCAACCCGTCCCAGCTCGCACATTAAGCAACAATAACGGGCTGAACCGGGCTGATCCGAGTTGAAATGAGTTGAAAAGAGGTCAGCCCGGCCTGATTAACACCTACAAACTGGATCTCATCATCCTCAACTCTAGGAGTTGCTGGGTTTGTGAACATCTGGCGCACCGCCTCGGTAGTGTCGGCAGCCAGGTCTGGCTCCTCTGACTGGCTAGCTGGTGACACTAGAGCTGATGGTGCTGCTAGATCTGGATCCATCAGCATATCAAATGAAAGATATCCAATTGCTGCAATCTTGGTCTCCCTGCAACCTGAAACTAATTTCTTGGACGCCTTGGATTTTTTGATTTTCTTTACTTGCTTTCCCAGCTGCTCAATCACTGATCCATGCTCTACCAAAGTGTTCAATATGGTGGCCTGGTTCTCCAAGAGCTTCTTCAAAGTCTCCTCCACTGTTGGAGGAATCTGGGGTGCCAGAATGGATGACTGTGCTGTTACAGTATTGGATATGTTAGACAGGTTTCTAGTGGCTATCTGTATCCAGTTGTTAAGGCTCACAAGTTTCTGTGAGACTCGTAGCACAAAAGGGGAGCAGTAGTCATAGGTACCGGCTTCAAAGCCGAGATGAAAGGTACTAGGGCTGAATGTGGGGGCATAGTAGCTACACTAGCTGAAGGCTCTACTGAAGTGGATGACGTATTAGCTGTCACTGCAGGTACCATTGATGCCTCATCAGACTGGCCAATGATGGTAGTCAGCTGAACCTTTCTCTTAGGGTTGTGTGCATCCATCACAGAATACCATTAGAAGGGCCTCTTCGATCGCACCTTCGTATCAAAATCTTTTGGCTCCACCCGTACGTCTGTAAGGTACTCAATGTTGGTGTTAGGATATGGGTAGGAGGTATTAGCTTGCCTACCGACCACAAACATGTTGGCCAATATCATGGCACCCACATTGATCTCGTACCTAGTCATAATGGAGGCGACTAGAACTGCCCGCAGTATAGGAAGGTTTGTTTCATTTTAGCACAGATCTCGTCTGCTGCATACAAAAGTCTATCCTCCGTTCTCCTCAAAGTTTAGGGTGTTCCGCTGAACAGGTATTCCTGCTATGATCCATGGTGGTGGTGGACCCTAGGCTGCAAGAATCTCAGCGAGCCATGGGCAAGCTACAACTCCCATCGCTAGCTTTTCCAAGTACTGTGCAGGCTCAACATCCTCAAACCTCAAGTAGGTGTTCAAGGTGGCCTGGCCAAACTGCACCATCAAATTCCTCACTTTGGTCACTTTGGTCCCTTTTTTTATGTGCGCCACATTCACGTAGAACTCTTTGACCAGATACTCCTTTGCGTGCACTACACTCCGGGTGAACCACATCCACCCCTTTTGCTCTCCGAACTATCTTAAGACTACTGGATTGTACTTATCAAGGTCTTTCAATTGGAATTTCCGCTCAAGAGTGAGCAATCTCACTGGCACCACTCTTGGAAGCTAGTGAATCCATCTAAACTAACAAACTGATCCTCCCAAACCTCTTTCTTCTTCGACCTCACAAGGCCGGTAACTGTAGTATCTCTCGCTCGGCCATCATCCAAATTATCATCAATTGTAGTCACCGGTGCCTCAGGGATAGGTGTAGAGGATGGATCTGAAGCCTGACTGGCACTCTTTGACGCCTCGGAGGTGCTAATATGATACGGAAGGTTCTTCCCGGAGTTGACACCTCCTCGATAGTTTTTATTTGATAGTTGGATGATCTTGAATCGAGTCGCCCTCTAATGCTTCCCTATATGGGGCATAAGAACTGGATTTGGAGGGCTCTGCATATCTTCCTCGGCGGGCTGTAGTCTTCTTGGTGATTAGTTTTTTGGGGGAAGAAGGGTAAAGTACTTTTGCTTCAGCCTCTAGAAGGTTCACCTCTCCTCTTTGAAGTATCTCCGCGGCTTCAAGATCTAACCATTTTCTATAGCAAGAAACATCAGGAGTCAGATGTAATTCAAGTGCAAACAGACAATGAATACACCATGTAAAATTTGATTGTAGGGCGAGCGAGTGCAGTCCACACAATTATGAGTGCTACCGCAAGAAGAACATTATGGACCACACAATATGATCTTGCGGCCACAGAACTGGATCTACGGTGTGCATAATTATTACAGTGACCGTAGAGCTAGAGTGCAGTCACCACATTTTCTATCATGGCCGCACATCAGATTCATCAGAGTTCCAACTATCTGAACACAGTGACTGGGCTATTTTGTTGCCGCACTCACTTTTCTGCGATCACGATGGGATTTTTGCGGTCCACACAGTTTAAAGTGAGGTTGCAGAATCATGTTTGACACAAGAACCTAATCTCAACTTCTGCGGACCGCACTATTTCTTGTGCGGCCGCAGATTTCAAAATTTTAACTAATAGAGTTCAACGGTTAACAATTTTTTGCACAATTTATAAATGGTATTAACATTGAAGCATGAAATCAAGTTACCCATTTCCCATGAGCAATTATCAATCTACCCACAACATATTCAACCCACAACATTACTCAAATAGATTCATAGACACATGGTTCAAAATTTAACCAAAAATCTAAATTTAAAGAAGTTAATCAAGATGATGAAGTATACTAGAGAGTAATGAATGCAAGGGATGAGTGATCAACATTTTTTAGGCTTGTGAGCAACAACTTTAACAAGAAATTTCAATTATAGAACTGTGTGAGCTCAGAGAGAGAAAAAAAGGACCAATAGCCCTAAGTCTACTATTTATACTTGGACGGTCTGACTAAGGGAAAAAGGGCTGTGTGCAGCCGCATAATTCTTTCTACTGTCCGCACTCTGCTACCGAGATATCAAAAGCCCTTGCTGATAACGGTCCATAGATTTTGTTGTCCAGCTGTAAATTTTTTTTTGCGGACCACAGATTTTTGTTTGCGGCCGCACTTTGGCTATTTCTCTAACAAACAAAACTTCAAAGAATATGAATTTTCCCTTTTCAATTTGTGCGATTCGCACTGCAATTGTGTGGTCTCGGTTCCCATTCACTGTAGCAATCACAATTATGCATTCCGCATAATAAACATGTGGTCTGCACTTTTTTCATACTTATCCAATTTTCGGGGCACAATTCCTAAAACACACTTCAAATGCAGTTAGCACAAAAATAATACCTAATTGTAAAAGAACAAAAGAAATGAAAAAGAAATATGGGTTGCCTCCCAAGATAAGTTTGATTTAACATCGCGGCACGACGCAGATTACTATCACTTGAAATGAATCACCACCACAACATGTCCATCACCAACTTTTCGCAAATAATGCTTCACCCCGTGACCAATGACTCGGAATACCTCATCATTTTTATTTTTCAAGTTCAATGCACCAAAGGGTGTCACACTCGTAACTTCAAACGGGCTACTCCGTTTAGACTTTAACTTTCTGGGAGACATCCTCAACCATGAATTGAACAACAACACAAGATCATCCTCTTTGAACTCTTTGTTCCAAATGTACTTTCCATAAAGATATTTCATCTTCTCTTTGTATAAGGATGAACTTGTGTATGCATGGTACCGGAACTCATCCAACTCATTCAAATGTGCCACCCTTAAGTTAGCGGCGGCATCCCACTCAAGATTCAACTTCATTAAAGCACTTGGCTTTATTTTCAAAGTTCTACAAGAAGATGACAAGATTTTCCGAACACCAATTAATATCGAGACATAATTATGGGTGTTTCGTAAGTTGTCCTATAAGCCCATAAAGCACCATCAAGTTTCTTGGACCAATCTGTCTGGTTAGCATTCACTATTTTGGACAAAATACTTTATCCGGTTTGACACTTCCACGTGTCCGCTTACTTGTGGATGATGGGGAGTCATGACTTTATGAGTGACACCATACTTTGTGGGTAAGGTGTCAAAGGCATTGTTGCAAAAATGTGACCTCCCTCCACCCAATCATTAATGATAGCCCGTAGAGTACCAAACGTTGTGAAAATATTCTTTTTCAAGAACATTGTAAGCATGTGATTTTTTTCCTACATGATTACTCCTATAAACTCCAAGTAAATATTTTTTTCCAATTATTTGCCATTTTATATGAATTATGTGGGATTTTGTTTTTTTAATTGTTTGTATTTTAATGCACGTTTAATTTTTATTAAAATTATGAAAATGCCAAAATACCACGCATTGCATTTAAGTTTTATTTTTAAATTTTAGGATTAATTAGTTAATTATTTATTTTATTAAAAATAAAAATCACAAAAATAGCTCATTTTACATTTTTTACCTTTTATTTATAGATTATTGACTTTTCTCTTTTAATATAGGAATAAATAATTTTTATAATTAGTTAATTCATTAGATTTACAATTTAGCTTAATTTAGGATTTCAATGTAGGATTTTTAATTAAAGAAAAGAAAAAGAAAATAAAAAGAAATTAAGGAAAGGGGTTTTCTAGATCTGAAATTGGGTTAATGCTACACCAAAACCAGCCAAAATATTTGCCCAAGTCCAAGGCCTAATATCTAAGTACCCGGTCTAGGGCTGCCCTACCCCTAATCGACCCCGTTTTGCCCTTCTTTCATCACAGTCGTTGGATCAGTGTGATCCAACGGCGTAGAACTGGCCCTCTTGTTATTATAAAACTATCCGGAGAACTTCCCCCAATTCGAAACCCTCATGTTCATCTCCTTCAACCAAACCTAAAGAAACCCTACCCGCCCTAAATTCCTTGTTATCTCCCTGCCAACCGCCACCAGAAATCGCCTCACGACGGTTTGGGTGCCCTAGAACACCACCAATTTAACACCCTAGAACCTCTGTCATCTCCTTGTTCCAAATCTCTAATTGAGTTCTTTCAAATCATCACAAAACATCTCGAATTTCAAATTCGAGTTTCAATCCCCAAAAACCCTAACCTCTCCAAATCAACCTAAAACTTCACCATGCAATCTCCTCTTCATTCTCTTCCTAAACATCCCCTTGGTTCCCTCGAATCACCCCCAATCTTATCGAATCTTAAATCTAAGATTCTATAAAAACCCTAGTTTTCCCTTTCTTCTTTTTTAATCAGTGTTTGAAACATATGAACCTAAAACACTCATTAGCCGACTTTTCTTGACAAAGAACGATCGATTAATGGTTGAAACACGTTCATAGCCTTCCCTTTGATGTTTGGACGAGTTCTTAACTGCTCAACTTTTGAATAAGTTTAGGTAAATTTACTTCTCTTGTTCTATTTGTTTTATCTTTACTGCATGTTTAATTGTTTTATTTATGGCCGCATGATTTAGTTTGGTAATTTTAGATTTTCTTTCCTTTCATTCACAACTCTTTAGTTTCGTTTAGTTGTTTTATCTATTAGATTAATTAAAATATGATGGAATCCTAGTATTTGAAGTTTATCTTTAATGGCATCAATTTAGTTTAATTAGGATTCACTTTTAGGTTTTGAAATGATTTTGCTGTGTTTTGTCCTATGTTCTTTGTTTGTTTAGGTTAATTTTCTAGTTTGTCTTTGCGGTTTCATTCTAATTTTGGATTGAATATAGTGTAGGTTCATTAAGTTAATTATTAGATTTCATGTGTATTGCCATGTTTGTTTCCTTATTTTCCCTATATTTTGTCTAAATTCAATTCTTGTTTAGGTTTAATTAGGTAAACATTTCTATTTATTGATTGATTTAGTTTTTAGATTTTGATTGTAGCCTCATGATTCTGTTAGGCAGTTTGATTTGAATTTTTCATCCCTTCTGATTTTGTATTTTTGCCTTAGTTTGCAAAATGGTACGATATTGTAGGGCTTATTTGAATTTATAAGAAACTTGGGATATAAGATAAAAAATATCTAAGAGAAAGAACTTTCTAGAAAGTGTCCAGCTGCCCTAGCTGTTATAAAAGATGCTAAAATATAAGATAAAAATGGACAATTGTACCAGGGCTGTAGAAAAAGGAAAACACTATTTTTTGCTATAGGATAAGGAATATTCCAAAAGAATACCTATCCTAGGAAGCTTATATATAGATACCATTCCTCAAAAACAGATCAGATTTGGAAACCCTAAGAAATACACTCTAAAAAGTTCAGCTGACTTATTTTCTTTGCTTTTTGCGAAAATTGAAGAATTCCCTTGAAGATTTCTGATTTCTTCTGGATCTACTTGGTTGCTATTCATTGTTGTGTTTTTAATTAAAAGACCTTGGTTGAACTCCAAATCTGTATTTGATCTCTTATTCTGATCTTCTGTTTTTCCTCTTTCCTTTTCTGCACTTAGGTATGTTTCTCTTATCCTCTGTAATCATTTGTCTGGAATAGCTGAATGTAAAGCTTTTGTTTGTTAAATGACTCTTCTCATTTCCAGTTTGTTTGTTCTTTATATCCATGATTCTTTCAAATGTGTTAATGTATTACTTCACTAGCATGTTTGAGAATATTACTTAGCCAAGTTCTTACATGAATAAATGCTAGAAAAGTTTGAACTTGATTAACTTAGCTGTAACTTGAGGGCCTAGTAGTTCCAGTTTACAAAAAAAATGCTTTGTTTATTTCTATTGCCAAACTCTTGGTTATTAATGCTGATTATGAAGTGTGTTAGTTATGCTATTCCTTTTTTCTTTCATGTGATGGCTTCCTCCTTACTTAAAACCATTCATTTTCTTTCTTTGTCTGTTTGGCTATAAGATGTTGCTTGCAGATTCGGTCACTCTGTCACGACCTTAAACCTAGACCCGGTAATGATGGCGTCTCTCATGAAGACAAGGCCAGCCGACACATTTTCAATCACAGTTAAACAAAACAACAATAAAACCTACTTTAACATGATTTAAAAATACTAAACAACAGATAATATTATAACAATGCGAAAGTATAACCCAAACCCAGCCCGACATCGTGGTGTCAATAGTCATGAGCATCTATTAAGGTCTGAATACAACAAGAATATGAGAATGTACTAAATACAATAATAGAAATGAGAGGAAGGAACTGCTGCCGTGAACATCGTGCAACTACCTTGCTAACTCTGAAGATTCCGTGTCTGAGCAGTCAACACCCACTACCGAATTTCGAATACTTGAATCTGCACACGAGGTGCAGGGAGTAATGTGAGTCCTCCAACCCAGTAAGTAATAAGATTAAATAAAGACTGCGCAGTAGGTAACAATGAATCCACATTTTTACATTAGGCTCAATAAGCACAACAGGCTTTCAAATCATAATACGAGTCAATCGTCTCATTTTAAGTTCAACTTTTTGGTAAAAATCATTTAAAATAGCTTCCATCAATTTCAATAGGGGTTCAATATCATTTGTAATAAAAAGGTTGAAAACCATTATCGTCCCTTCAGGCAAAGCATAGTTCGTAAAACAACCTCTCGTGCAAAACCACAATCATAAACACCTCGTAACTTGAAAATCTTAGAGGAAATAACCAATGCTAAATCAATGAGTAAATTCTGAATATCTCATAGACCCAGTTTAAATAAAAGTTATTTTAAAAATATTTGCTTGATATTTTGACTGAGGCTCAATATTAAAATAAGTGAAAACAGTCTCTAATTCAACCTATTCAATAGAACTCACTTTAAAGAGGAGTGAATTGAACAAGTTCATAAACATGTCTCTCAAACAAATCATAACTCATGTGCATGTATATGTCTAACGCCCTCGGGCTATCCTCTCCGTGACTCGTGACTCATCTCTTACCAATCGATACTCACACTCAGCATTCACGCTCAATAGGTACCATATAGTAACCATTGTGGCGTGCAGCCGGATCCATGTATATCGTCGACGGTGCTCACTCGGGGTGTACATACTCGGGGAGGGGCTTCTACAGCCCAAGTGCTATATCGCTGCGGCGTGCAACCCGATCTAACATATCATTGCGGTGTGCAATATATATATATATATAAGCTGCGGCGTGCAGCCCGTTCCATAGATATATAATCTTCACAACTAGGCCCTCGGCCTCTCTCAGTCATTTACCATTAGACTCTCAATCTATATTAGTCATCAATCTCACAATCAGACCCTCGATCTATCTTAGTAAAACCGGGAACTCAGCCCATAATAGTTTCCACGTTTTTTTATAAATATAGTGATAAAGCCGGATTTGAGTAATAACCAGGTAAAACATGACTAAGGATATGCTTTTAAACAAATAGAGTGAGGAAGATAGAAAAATACCGCTAAGGGTCTCAACAAGTCGGCACATGGCCCCAAACATGGCATACAACCCAAAAATATACTAACATCAAACAATTAACTATCAAATACACATTAAAATAATCATTCGGGATGGACTATGTCACAATTTCCACCGGTTCTCTACCCCAGGCTCGTCATCTAGCGTGCAAGTTACCTCAAAGTAACACATCAATTTAAAATTCGAGGTTTCAAACCCTCAGGACAGTATTTACAATCATTACTTACCTCAATTCGAGCACAATCTAACTCCACAAGGCCTTTGCCTCTCAAATCAACCTTCAAATACCTCTAATCTAGCCCTAATGATTCGATTCAGTTAATAAAAAAATTATAGGAATCAATTCCATATAAAATTCTACATTTTTCACCAAAAATCCGAAATTACACTCAAAATTCGCCTGTGGGGCCCACATCTCGGAACCTGGAAAAAGTTACAAAATATGAAATCCCATCCAACCACGAGTCCAACCATATAAATTTTACCAAAATCTGACAACAATTCGTCCTCCAAATCTTGAATTTTCATCTTTGAAAAGTTTACAATATTTCTCCAATTTCATCCATTTGATTCATTAATACTTGATAAAAATAACCATGGAATTATTAAATATAATCGCTTTTGGATATAGAAAACTTAAAATTGCTTCAAAAATAGCTTCAATCCGAGCTCCATAGCTCCAAAAATGAGAAAACTCTCGGATTGCGAATTATATACTGTCCAGAAATTTTCGCATCTGCGATACTGTTCACCGCATCTGTGATTCGCGGTTTTACTGTTCGCCACCGATGCAGTACTGTTTAACGCAGATGCGGGATTACTGTTCACCGCAGTGCGGTACTGTTCATTGCATCTGCGAAAATACCAGCAAATGCCCAGAAAATTTAAGTAGCTTTTTATTTCATTAATAAAGCTCTAACTCCATCATACGAACCCAATTGCGACTTGATGAAATTAGGCCAAAATTTACAGATCACTCCTATAATTCCTAATTCACCAAACAGAGCTAACCAAATCATAAAAATTCTGATCCGAGATCATATACAAATAAGTTAAATCTTGGTCAAACCATTTAAATTTCAAGCTACAATTGAGAACTGTTCTTTCAAGTTCATTCTGATTTTCGCGAAAACCAAAATCTACGATTTATATCAGTCATAATACATCACACATGGCAAGTCATGCTCGAGAACTGGCGATCAAAATACAAATCTCAAAATAACCGATCAGATCGTTATATATCGGTTGCCCAAATCAGCAGATTCAAAGCTAGAAAGTGGGAATCAGGTTGCCTTAACAAGAGAAGACCAAGTTCTAATGGACAAGTGATGTCCAAAAGAAGCATGGTTTTCTCATGATATTAACTGTAGTAATTTATAATAGCTCAGCTTTTTAATATAGTTAAGTTATCTAACGAGTCTTAATGTAATGTGTTTACTTTTGAAAGTTGCTTATTCTACTTTGAAAACTGTAATAAATTAGATATTAGTGTCAATGCACTAGGGGCTTAATTATGTGTTTGTCATGTTTTTACAAAGTAGAAATGGTGATGGGTTTTGCGCCCACTCAGCAGACCCAAAGGCTGCTCATTTGATGAAAAAAAGGGTTGAATTTGTAGCCCATGTGACAGACCAACCTCAGATGATTTGGGCCTGGTTTATAGGCCCAAACTTTGAGTCAGTCCAGGAGCCTTTAATTATGGATCATTTTTATGTCAAGTGATGATTTTTCAGTACTCAACATGTATATATTTTTAGAATTTTAACATGTTAGAACAATGGTATATGTAGACTGTAGTAGTTGAATAGTTTCACAGTTCAAATTCATGTTGTTAGCATTAATAGCAATGCAATAATTTCAAGGTTTATAATATGGTTGTTAGTGTTGTAATTTTAGGATTTGCATAATGGAAGGGTTTTGTTCTTAATTCTGAAAATTTGATCATGGTTTAGTACTTGGCCCTTTCAAAATTTTGGTGACCTCTTGCCTTTGTCCTCATCGTTGGGCTTAACATTAAGCCCAACTTTCCTTGTTCTTCATTACAAGATCTTTAAATAATATGGGCATACTGCTGGCCCAAAATTCCTTTAAATAAATAGGTGCCTAATATATTAACCAAAACATACTTATAATCAGGAGAATTAGATTAAATTCTGATTCGGATTAAAATCTGAACCTCTTTTAGACATCCTTTAGTTAAGTATAATTTTTAAAATAACAAATTGAGGTGTGCCATACACAATCAAAACCCATAACTCAAGGCCCTCCTAAATTAGATTAAGAGATAACATTTGTAGTTCCCATAGTTAAATACATTTTCTTTAAAGAGAAAAAGGTTGGAGGTGTGTTATCCATGGCTTCAAAAATACTGTAACTTAGATATGAAAAAGGAATTTTTTGCTTTAAGCGCGCTACATTAATTTATTATGGTTACGGGTTTGTGATCGCTACAATTTGGGTGTACATTTTATGTGACCTGACTTCAACTTCCAACAATGTTAGATAAAACTTGTTGCAAATCACGGGTGTATTTCATGTAGCGTGGTTTTAAGATGTGTTTTAAATAATATTGAATTTTCCTAAAAAAAAAGGTAAAAGCGGTTAAAAAGTCGTAAAAAAATGCACATAGGTTCTAAAATGGGTAGCCAATCAGGTAATCGACTAATATTAATAGTTTAAGCGACTGTGCTAGAAACACGGAACTCGGGAATGCCTAACACCTTCTCTCAGGTTTACAAAATTCCTTATCTTGAATTTCTGGTTCGCAGACTCTAAAAAATAAAAATTTCCTCGATTTGAGATTTTATAATAAACCGGTGACTTGGGACACTAAATTATTCCAAGTGGTGACTCTGATAAATTAATTAATCCCATTTCGATTAATATCAGTTTAATTGGAAAAACTCCCCAATACCCATCCGGGATATAGAAAGGACGCATGACAAGCGCCACCACACTTCTCGTCTTATTGTTGGGTAGAGCAATGGCCTCAAACCATATAGACACATAATTAATTATCGTGCCCCATTTTTCCCTCCTTGCATTGGGAGAATCGGGTAAATGACATTTTGGGTAGGACAACTCGCTCCTTTTGGGAACTGAATTTTGCATTTTGAATAGTCGCCACCTGATGATTTATGATGCATTGGTATACCTACAAGATTTATTTTTAAATTTTCTTGATAACCCGAGAGAGTGTAAGGGCTTGAAATTATCCTAAGAGTAAGTTGTTAGGCACCCCTCAAGATCCACTAGTGTGGTTCCCGGCCAGATAGTTCTTTGTGATTTGGTGCAATTAACATGTAAAAAGATAAGGCTCAAATAAGAGGGAATTTTAATACACAAATGTTTAAAAAATAAAACAAAGTTTGAAATAAGAATCATTAAAAGGTTGATTTTGACAAGAACTTATAATGCATTAGAGGAAAAGGAAAGCGGGGGTGTAGGGTCTTAGGTTTATTTATAATATGGATCACATCAATGCAATACCCGGTAATCACTCCTCAAAAGAGGGTCTATATGTGGTATTAGCACACCGGTAATCATATCCATATCTACCCTTCCCACCTCGTTAAAGTACTAAAGCGTAGATTGATCTCGACCACTACTGCATGCTATTACCCGCCCCATTCCTATCAGTCCTGGAGGAACTTAGGACTACTACTTCTAAAAGGGACGGATATTAGGCTGACTTTGAGGTTTCAAAGGTGAAAAATCTAAGGAGACATACAAAAATGTATTGGACTGCACATTAAAGGGGAAGCACATAAAACACTGAAGGCTCATATATACCTCCTCAAACAAAGCAATCAAATAGCATGACTCAAAGACAATTAAAGTCTGAATTTTTAAAAGTCCTAAAATAGGGGATTTTAAGTCAGAGCCAGATCCATCAGATATCTTAAATAAGAAGTCCAATAAGGCCTGCCTTCTGGTTTTAACAGTTGCTAATTAAACAAAGGCGGTTCCCTTTTTATTCACGTATTTACGTAACGCTTGCCTAGGAATAATATTGTTATCTTATGAGCATGTTATCTTGAGCAATGGTGTGGCCAGTGATTAACTTTAAAAAAGCGATTTGGATCCTATAAACATGCTTTCTAAACTGTATTGATAAAAGGAGTAAGTTGTTTGAGCTGATTTAGGACAGTACGAGTAAAATCGATTTTTTTTAACTAAACTGGTTTTAGATCCTATGGGCATGATCTCTATTATAACCGATTTTAATTTCAATAGACATAGTATCTAATATTGCTAATTTTAACCCCTGTAGGCATAATATCTAGTTGAGTGATTTTAGCCTTATTGACATGATATCTAGTTGCAGATATGCAGAAGAATGGACATGCAGAATCCTAAACAGGATTTCTATATGCACAACTATTACAGTGTCTAAAACAATTGTTTCCAGAATATGCAGAGATGACATGGTTGTTAGTGTTGTTTAGCCTAAAACATGATCTCCAAGTGTGCATGGAAGTAGGCACATGATTGCAGAAATATTGATTATTAACACATTTAGCGTAGAATTTCTAAGTGATGTGATAGTAAAAAATGGGCATGCTGAAAACAATAATTGTATATCCTAAAAACACGATTTATAATGCATGAAATGAGTCATAATCATGGATTCTATTGCGCACGTAGGAATGTAAACCTAGTAACACGCTTTCTACCTTTTTAGTAGCCAAAACATGCATATTTCCCAACCCTTTTCACTAGCCAAACCCCAATATTCATCACAAATTATTACAAACCAACTACTTGAATTATAAAAGAAGGAATGAAAGAAAAAGCTACAACCATAGAAAAGCCTGATTCGACTTCCTATCAAAGAAATTCAATGAACCGTACCATTGCCAATGCCATTTATTTCAAAGCCTTTCCTAGACCTGGGTGAGTCAGAGTTCCCTAAGGTCTCAAAGAACCCTGGGCAGTGCTTATACCCAGGTCCACAGAACCAGATATGCAGTATGGAAGGGCCAACACTTATGAGACCAAGTTCAGAGGGAGCTCATGGGTCCCAAGGCAAAGCTCACACAAGAGGGGTAGAACATATGTCTAAGAATATTGTGGAAGTGCAGGAATACGGGTTTTTAAACTGAGGGGAGAAAGGAGAGGGGTAAATGGGTGATGCGAAAACAGTAATAGTAGAGCACAAAGTTCATAATTTCCATACAGGGGTCAGGGGGATTGTGAATATCTTGCAAGGAACATATATCCATTGGCAGGGATCAGATCAAGGGCGTGCATAATAATAGATGGTGTTGGTATGCCCATAAACCAATCATAAAATACCAAATATAGAAGGGATATGCATGTTATGATCCCAGGGGGATCAAGTTTGGGCCATGCACAACAATGTCCAATGTTGTCATGCCCCAAACCAACCACAGATACCAAACACATTGGGGATGGGGGTTTAGGATTCATAAACCATAATAAATGAGTGATAGAATTCATAGGAAAGCATTGATTCAAAATAGAAGGGGGTGGTTACAAACATGTTTAATGAGGGAACTTGATTAAACATGAACAAGAAACAAATAAAGGTGAAGGAAATAATAAACAAAATATGTTGTCGTTGGTACTGAAAATTGGATAGAACATACTAGTAAGGATGCAAATGCAGAGAAAAAGTAAGCAAGCTTCTCACAGCCTAGCCTTGGCTTTCAGCCGGCTAGGTAAGGCAGCAATACAAGTAGCAACACAGAAAAGAGAGAGATTTTTTGTGGAGTGTGTGTCTGAACTCAAGTGATTTATGCCTTGTGTTCCTTCTTTGAAGAAGAAAATGTGGGTATTTATAGTTCTTGAAAACGTGTGAGAAGTAAGGTATTAAGTAAAATTTCAATACAAATATGGAAATAATCACAATCAGAATCAATTAACCAAGTGAACCCCCTTTAATCAAAAGGTTTATTTGTTTAATGGGCACTGACATGCTAAAAATAAGGAAACAAAATCAGTTTGTAAGCAGAATGATTGTTGCCATAAAAGGAGTAGCAATACCATTGAGTAAGTAATCAAGTCTAAGTACAGAAATATACTTATTTTGGGAAAGGATTCAGCAAGACAAAATATGGAAATGAATAATTTAATCTTGACAGACGAGTGAATTTAGAGTTCACAAAAAGAAAAGTTTTAAAATCAGTCCCAAGATTAAGAATCAATCAAAGAATAAACTTCATCATATAAATAGAGTGCACAAACAATAGACATGCGAGGCTAAACTATTGGCAAAGGAAACATCATGCAATAGTAGCACAAAATTCAGCAAACATTCGAAGCATATTTGTCTAGTAGGTCAAGTCATATTGAGTCAAAAGTGAAGAAACATAGAGTATCAGAAACATGCAAAGTGTGTCATGATACCAGTTGAGAGACCTTTTGAAAAGTTAGGGTTTCCAGGCATAGTCAAGTTTTAAAGTTAGTAAAAACCTAGAATCAGAGGAATCACATAAGGAAAAGAGATTCCGAGACAAAGAAACTTCAAATCGAGTCTGGCATTCAAATGAATAGTTTCAAACTCGGAGACATAGGTTTCTTCAACAAGCTCAACAGATGATAAACAAACAAATCAACTAAACACTTAGCAGACATCTTCAGAAAGCCGAATAAACCAAAAGAAATTAGGGTTTTTAACATCAATCGAGTTTATAGATGATAAACAAATAAATCAAACAAACACTTGGCAAACAAATTTAGAAACTCGAATGAATCAAAAAAATTTGGGTTTTCAACATCAATCGAGTTTAGAGATGATAAATAAATAAATCAAACAAACACTTAGCAAACATATTCAGAAATTCGAATGAATCGAAGAAATTAGGGGTTTTAACATGCTAAAATCAGATAGGAGAATAACATGGAAAACATAGCAGAATCACAGACATATTAAAATCACAGAAAAGTTTATGAATAGAAGAACTTGAAAGAAAACCCTAATCGAAAAAGATGAAGAGTCTTTTTTGAAAGTAAATATTTAAAAAACTTCGAGAAGATGCTTAAAAGTTTAAGGTAAACACAGAACTAAAGTAGATCTAAAAGAAATAGAAAAAGATCTTAGAGATTTGGGTTTCAAAAAACCCAAGAAAGTCGAGAGAGGTTTCGAAAGTTACCGTTTTAAACAGGAGAGTCAAAGGATCTGACTCGAACAGCCATGACTGGCCAGAGAAAGGTCAAGGATGATAGGAGACGGGCCATGAACTAAAGTCGAACAAGACACGGACTAAGCTCTTTCAAGATATGGCCTTAAAACCATAATAACAAACAAGTAGGAGCCTTGGAAGGCAAGTACATGTCTTAAATGACCACTGAAAGTCATGGATTATGGAGGTACTAGGGTTATAGTTTGATAGCTGCGGCTAGGGTTTATAAGAGTTTCAGAGCGGATTTGGAGAGAAGAAGAGTTCGAGAGCGGTAGAATGTGAATAATAAATTAGGTTGGGGGGGGGTTTCTTTTGGGATTAATTAGGAAAGGACAGGCGGTGGCCGTTGATCTAAATGTTCAACGGCCGAGATTTAAAGGGTTAGGTGGGGATCTGGGTATGGGTAAGTTTAGTGAGGTTGGGGTTGGGTATGAGTAGTAATTAGGTCGGGGTAAATTAAGGTTTAAATTGGGGTAGAATTTAGGCCATAATTTAAAAGAAACCAAACTAGATTTTAAATATCCATTTTCCCGTTTTTAAATTATAAAAATAGTAAATTAATTTTTTAAAATAAATTGAAAGCACCAAAATAATATATAACACATTAAAAAATACTTTACTTAATTATATAAATATAAACAAAATTAAATCTTTAAAGGGGATAATATTGTAATTATATACAATTTAGCTTTGAATATAAATAAATTTGTAAAAATATGAAAAATATATCTTAGCTATATTTTATTGTAAATATGAGAATCCAATAACTGAATTACATAAATGATAATTTTTATAATTATTACTGGTTTTTTATGAATAAAATCAGGGAATAAAGTGGTTTAAAATATTTAAAAATTAAGGAAAAATAAAACAATATTTGGACATGCTTACATATGCATACATATGCTATTTTGAAATCACTTTGCATATTAAATATATAGAAAAAAATTGGGTACCAAGAGCTGTCCTCTTTACCCGTGAAGGATGAAAGAGTTGTCGGGTAAAGATATGATGGCTAAATTTTGACCGAGTGGAATGGTTTAAAGAGAGAGGACATGCCGCAACTTTTGAGCTACATACATATCCCTAGTCTTACAGGAATCACGCCATATGTAGTTCAGGATACATTGGCGGAGTATGCCGATGGATATTTTCAAAAAATGGATGCAATGAAAGGCTTATGGGAGTAATTAGGCTCGATGTGGCTACAGGCACTGGCGCAGGAATGCTCCCGCAGAGACGGTTGTTGCTTACCGATTTACCTACAAATAAGTAGTACAAACAAGTATTGTGCTTAGATTTAGACATGATGCAAATTCCCGTCGGACCATTAATGTTTTCTTCGGACGGTTAGAATGGCGTCTTTAGACCATGATGTCCTGGGCCATGAAGTGTGTAATAAAGAATTTGCAGGCTATAAAATGATGCTCCCGGGATATGAAAATGGTGCCTCCGAACCATAATGCCTTTGAATAACGATATGCAAAAGATTGAAATGGATCCTCAGGCTATGACATGGTGTTCTCGGGCAATGAGGATGGTGCCTCCGAACGATGATGCCTTTGGATAGATTGGCGATATTTTATCCCATGAAAGATCCAGTAGCATGTGGCGATCTTTCAGCCGTGCAATGTGGTGATATTTCGGCCGTGCAATATGGCGATCTTTTAGTCGAGCAACGTGGAAATCTTTCAGCCGTGCAAATATGGCGATATTTCAGTCGTACGAATATGGCGATCTTTTAGTCATGCAATGTGGAGATATTTCAGCTGTGCAAATATGGCGATATTCAGCCGTACAAATATGGAGGTCTTTCAGATATGCAATATAAATGCAAATAAATGTAGAGCTTAACATTAGAGGGCAGAATAGCAGCCTTATGCAAGTTGGAAGGCAAAATGGTATCCTTATGCAATGCAAAATGCAGATAGAGGTAGAGCTTAACCTCAGAAGACATAATGGTAGCTTTATGCAAGTTGGAAGGCAGAATGGTAGCCATATGCAATGCAGAAATACAAATGGAGACAATATTTTTTCTCGAAAGGCAGAATGGTAGCCTTATGCAAGAAATAAAATGGTAGATGGTAATAGAACTTTCTTAGCTGGTAGTAGATTGCGACATTGTGATTGCTGGGGACATTGTGACATATCGGAATGTCACTAGTGTGTATGGATATCAAGTGGGTAAGTTCAACAATTCTGAGAGTTGTATTTTTGTTTGATGATTTCGTTACCCAAGTGCTCGCATCCAAAGCAATATCGTGAGTTTGTAAAGGGGGAAGGTTAGTTTGTATCCTCCTGGCTCTTCTTCTCCTGCTCGGTTTTGATCCAGTGATATTGTATTTTATCATTGAAGTAGCGTTGCTAAGAAAACGGTTTCTAACAAAAACATGCATGATTTAAAATGTCACATAAATGAGTAGTTAAAATTAGGTTTTAAATGAACCGACGATTACAACATGGCTCAGGACATTGCAACCTATCTTGCTACAGAGTTTTGAGGGTCCTCAAAATTCTGCCCCACTTGGATGGTTGATGCTTCTGACTGTTGTTCATGAGACAATCGGCTGAAATTACTTCAAAATTTTAAAGGTCCTCCTCAAAACTTTTCCCCAATTTCTAATTTCGGGCGAAATGAAAATGTTATTATAATATGAACAAAACCATAAGGCTGCCTACGCATCCCCTCTCAAATGGGAATCTGGTCAAACATAGCTGAATTTACATCATATAGGGAAAACATAAAGATTACACATAATAATGCTTAACTGCATCAAAATTAATCGACTTTGGCCAGATGTCTTCGTCCATTTCTGCAAGTATGAAGGATCCTCCTGTCAAAACCTGATGAACTATGTATGGACCCTGCTAGTTGGGAGAGAACTTCCCTTTGGCCTCATCTTGATGCAGAAAAATCTTCTTTAATACCAGCTACCCTAGTATGAACTGCATGGGCTTGACTCTTTTGTTGAAGGCTTTGGACATTCTGTTCTGATAAAGTTGACCATGACACACTGCGGTCATTCTTTTCCTATATATAAGAGCTAGCTGCTCCTGACAACTCTGCACCTATTCTGCATCGTCAAGCTCAACTTCCTGTATGATCCTTAAGGAAGGAATTTCTACTTCGGCAGGAATGACCACTTATGTACCATAAACCAGCATATAGAGGGCTACGCCAGTTGATGTGTGGACTGTGATGTGATACCATAACAAAGCAAATGATAACTTCTCGTGCCACTATTTATGCTTCTCTATCATTTTCCTCAATATTTTATTGATGTTCTTATTGGCGGCTTCCACAGCCCTATTCATTTGAGGCATGTGGGCTGTTGAATTCTTATGTTTGATCTTGAAGGTTCCACATATAGCTTTCATCAATTTGCTATTGAGGTTGGAGCCATTATCAGTAATGATTAACGAATCGGCAAACAATGCGGTTGTAGACAAAGTCTGCCACGACTTTCTTAGTCATTGCTCGGTAAGATGCTGCTTCGACCTACTTAGTGAAATAGTCGATTGCCACTAGGATGAACCTGTGTCCGTTGGAAGAAGCATGCTTGATTGGTCCAATAACATCCATTCCTCAAGCGGCGAACGACCATGTGAACTTGTTGTGTTAAGTTGGCTCGGAGGTACCTTTATCATGTCTGCATGTATCTAACAACGATGGCATTTCCGAACATACTAGATGCAGTCTGTTTCCATAGTCATCCAAAAGTAACCAGCCCGGAGTATCTTCTTTGCTAAGACAAGACCGTTCATATGTAGACCACATGTCCTAGCATGAATTTACTCTAGTAGCTTGGATGCCTCCTTTGCGTCGACACATCTCAGCAGTCCCAAATCAAGAGTCCTCCTATATAGAATTCCTCCGCTATGGAAGAAGTTGTTAGATAATCTCCATAGTGTGCGTTTTTAGTATGATTGGCGAGCTCTGGGTATTCTCCCTTTGACAAATATTCATTGATATCATGAAACTAAGGCTTTCCGTTTGCCTCTTCTTCAACCTGGGCACAATAAGCTGGCTGATCATGGACCTTTACGGGAATGGTATCAATGAAATTCTTGTATGGATGTTGTATCATAGATTACGGGGCAGCCAATGCATTAACGAATTCATTCTGGATTCTGGGAACATGCTGGAATTCTATCTTCATGAACCTCTTTCTTAATTCCTATACATGATGCAAATACGACAGTATCTTGGAGTTTTTGGTTGCCCATTCTTCAGGCACCTGATGTATAAGTAAATCTGAATCCCCGATCACAAGCAACTCTTGCATGTTTATGTTAATGGCCATCTTGAGCCCTAAGATGTGGGCTTCATACTCGTCTATGTTGTTGGTTCAAGGGTACCTAAGTTTGGTAGACACCGGATAATGTTGACCGGTTTCTGACACCAAGACTGCTCCTATGCCAACTAATTTGAAGTTTTTTACTCCACCGAAGAACATTTTCTAACCGTCGTAGGATTTTGCAATGTCTTCTCCTACTACTGATACCTCTTCATCGGGAAAATATGCTTTTAAAGGTTCATATTCTCCATCCACGAGTTTTGAGCAAGGTGGTCTGCCAATGCTTGTCCTTTGATCGCCTTTTAAGTTACGTACACAATATCGGATTCACTATGTAGGATTTACCACTTGGCTAGCTTGCCAATGGGCATGTGCTTCTGAAAGATGTACTTTAAAGGATTCATCCTTAATATGCGATACGTGGTATAGGCACAAAAGTAATGTCTCAACTTTTGAACTACCAATGTCAAAGCATAGCATGTGCATTCCAAAAGAGAATACCGAGCTTTGTAGGGAATGAACTTCTTGCTAAGATAGTAAATGGCTTGTTCATTTCTCCCCATTTGATCATGTTACCCCAAAACGCAACCGAAGGCTCCATCTAGAAATACAATGTAGAGTAATAGGGGTCTACATGGCTCGGGCGGGACCAAGATTGGTGGTTTTTACAGGTATTCTTTGATTCTGTCGAAGGCCTTTTCATAGTCATCGGTCCATTAGGTAGTGGCGTCCATCTTAAAGATTAGCTCCAAATAATGGTGGACTGTGCTATGAATTGGCTGATATAGTTAAGTCTTCCCAAGAAACTCATCATGTCCTTCTATTTCTTTGGCGGTGGGAGTTCTTGAATGGATTTGACCTTTGATGGATCTAGTTCTATTCCTTGGCGGCTCACGATAAACCCAAGCAACTTTCAGGCGGGAATCCCAAATGCACACTTTGCGCGATTCACTTTCAAGTTATACCTTCGCAATTTGTTGAAGAACTTCCTCAAATCTTCCATGTGATCAAAGGACTTCTTGGACTTGATGATAATATCATCCATATATTCTCAATTTCTTTGTGTATCATATCATGAAAAGTGGTAGTCACGGCCCTCATAAGGTGGCCCCTACATTCTTCAGGCCAAACGACATCATTTTGTAACAATACATTCCCCATGGTGTATTGAAAGCCATTTTATCAACATCTTCCACATCCATCCAGATCAGAAGATAATCGGCGAAGCAATGAACGAATGAATGTAACTTGTGCTTGGCACAATTGTCTATCAGGATGTATATATTTGGTAAAAGGGAAGTCGTCTTTCGGACTAGCCGGTTGAGATCCCGGTAGTCTACACAAATTCTTACTTTCCCGTACTTCTTCGGTACTGGTAAAATTTTGGCTAACCCTGTCTGATATTCTACTACCCTGAGAACCTTAGCTTTGACTTGCTTAGTGACTTCTTCTTTGATTTTCAAACTCATATTTGGATTGAACTTTCTAAGCTTCTACTTTACCGGCAGACATGTTGGATTAGTTGGTAGTTTATGGGATACAATAGATGTACTTAGACCAGCCATGTCATCATATGACCAAGCAAATATGTCCTTATATACCGTGTATTCCTCCCTTTCTGACGGTGACTAGTGAACGTTGATTCGCATTTTCTTGACATTTTCTGCATCTCCAAGGTTAACAATTTCTGTCTCGTCTAGGTTGGACTTAGGTCTGTTCCTAAAGTTCTCCACTTCTTTGACAATCTCCTCTGGTATGTCATTTTCTTCTGAATCAATGTCTGTTTGTTGCATTGTCTCATTGCATATCAAAGTCATTGGTTCACCAAGATAAGTAATAGTAATGTTGTGTAAGTAAAGTATGAGAGAGAAAATAATAATGAGTTTTGATTCATAAATTGATAAACTCCATAACTGTTTTGAGCATTGAAGATCTTATTACGGAAATCAAAATGCAAAAAGAAAGATTATGTAGTAAAAATAAAATAGTGCACGACGCTTGTTTTAGCCTTGCTACCCCGAGGCTCGCCGGGCTTTAGTGGTCCTGATGGCCAATTATTGAGGTATGCTCCTCTACTCATAGCTTGTATGGAAGGGCCTTCCTCCCTTTCCTACCCAAAAATAACACACCAGTCCATGTCATTGTCTTCTAGGAAAAAGTTCTTCACCACAATAAGTGATTCTTCATAATCTGTCGTATAAACAATGTCAGCTTGTTGGAATGTCTGCTCTAATGGAGGTATTGGCTATTCCAGTGGATAGTAAGGACCGCGCCATGGTGGTGACCAGTTGTTAAATTCTTTCCAAGTGTACTCGTACCCCAGACTGAAAGTAGTGTCGTGCTTCTTGAGCTTTACGTGTTTAGCAATCCCTTCGAGGTTCTTGCTGAGTCCCTCGCCAGGTTCGTACCCTCTCTAATTCAATACACTCTCGATCTTGTTTTCCCACTATTTATCTTTGTCAACAACATTGACTTGCTCGATGTAGTGGTATGTCTCTCCACCTAGCTTTCTTCTTCCCCTAGGGTCGGAATAGTTTGACGACTATATATAGGATTGCAGCCTTCGTCGTGAATGATTACTTCCTGGTGATTCCATTCAAATTTTATGGCCTGACACAATGTTGAAGGCATAGCAGTCGCAGTATGAATCCAAGGATGCCCTAATAGTAGGTTGTACGATCCTGGCACCTCTATCACTTGAAAGTCGACCTCGAACCAAGTCGGTCCCATTTACATACACATGCTAATCTCACTGATGGTGGACCTTTGAGACCCATCAAAAGCTTTACATTGATTTCTCCATCTTTTATCTTGTGCATTCCTTTACCCAGTTTCTTAGGTGTTATCAATGGACATATATTAAAGCTGGCACCCCCATCGATTAGGATCCTAGTGATGAAGTAGTCTTCACACTGCACGGTGATATGCAATGACCTTTGTTGTGACCCAATCCTTCAGGCGGCAGCTCGTCCTCATAGAAGGTGATTTTATGGCTTTCTAATACTTGTCCCACCATATTGGCCATTTCTCCGCCAGTGATGTTACTTGGCACGTATGCCTCACTCAGCATCTTTAACAGAGCATTTTTATGTGCTTTAGAATTCTGCAGCAATGAGAAGATAGATATATGTGCTGGTGTTTTGTTTAGTTGGTCGATTACCGAATACTCCTTGGCTTGTATCTTCCTCCAAAGGTCATCTGGACCTGTTTCAATGATGAGTGGCCAGTTGGAAGCTTGCTTACTAGACTTAGCTATGTGTTCCGAGGTATAGACTCTTCCAGACCTTGTCGTACCCTGTGCTGCAATAATCTATTCGAATCTGACTTTGCCTTTCCTCCTAGCCTCGACCGTATAATCCCAAGGAATAACTTTAGTATGGAATGACGGCATGGTGGTCATCACCATCGGAATCGGTGCGGCGACCTTTACTTCAAACGGGATATGTTCTTTTGGTGATAAAAACTGTAACCTCAAATGGTACCAGCATTTTTTTTGATGGCGCTGCCTCAAACTCAAGAGGGATAGACACATCTACCTTAGTGACCTCGGACAGTTAAATATGGACCATGATGGGGTTGAGAGTGACTACCAGCTTCTTTGGATCATCGCATTTCGTGATCAACCGATGGATCCCTCGAGATCCCAATCATCCTCTATTTTAATCATGTGAACACCCCTGCCTTTGTGGTCTGGTAAGGGGTTGTTGCGGACATTCAGAGTGGCTTTCTTCACTACAATGATCTAGTTATCAATTAAGGAATGTATCTTGTCTTTAAAAGAGCGGCATTCATTGATGGTGTGTCCCTTCATGTCAAAATGGTATGCACAAGATTTGTTTGGGTGAACCCACCGAGAAGGATTCTCAGGGGATCAAGCAGGGATGTGGGTGACATAACCGATGGTATCGAGTATATCAAATAGTTGATGAGTAGGTTCAGCAATGGCTGTGTACTATTTTTTAGGCCTCCGATCAAAATTGGGTCGATGCCTAGGAAAGTTTTAGCTTGCGGGGGGGGGGGGGGTGATTGGTAATGAGATAGTTGGGCGTTGTAGGCTTGGTAGACATGTGCGGGTTGAAAATATCTGGGCGACGTAGGCTGATATGTGGGAGGTAGAGGTGACTGATAAGTTGGCGTAGGGGCTTGGTAGTTTGGAGCTGACTGATATGTGCGTGGAGGTATAAGGTAGGTTTGGTATTTGAGAGGAGATTTGGTCCTTTGTGCAACTATTACAACCACATCTCTCTTCTTAGGCACAACATCCGGCTGCAAGGCCTTATTTGTGGCTTGCAAGGCCTCGAAGTTTGTAACTATGTCGCTTTTGATACCTTCTTCAATTTGTTCTCCCAACTTTATGATGTTGGAAAACTTATGGTTTTCAATGAACATAAGCCGTTAGTAATACTACGGGCCTGAGACTGGACAAAGAATTTGTTCATCTATTCCTCCTCTAAGGCAAGTCTGACCTTAGTAGCTTGACCTTCAGCGAGTAGCATACTCGCGAAACATTTTTGTAGGCTTCTTTTTAGATTCTGAATGTAGAATACATCCGGTGCATTTTCTGTATTGAACCTAATGTTGTCTACGAAATCAGAGGCCATACCTACCCAACTCGACCATTTCTTAGGATCCTGGCTGATGTACCAGGATATTGCATCTCTTTTTATACTCTTCATGAAGAGTTTCATGCGGATTCTTTCGCCCTCTCCTAACCCGAAAAGCTTATCGCAGTATATTCTCAGATGGACCCTTGGGTCATCGGTATCATCAAACATCTCGAACTTGGGAGCTTTGTACACTTCTGGCAGTTTGACGCTTAGTTGTATGCAGGGATCTTCGTAGTTCAACCCTTCATTATCTTTACTTCCTTCGACGCCTTGGATTCGGCGAGTTAGTTTCTTAAGCTCTTCAGCCAAGTTTCTGATGCATAAATCCTTTCCCTCAGACTCAGGGGTGCAAGATATATATTGGGTGGAGAGTGGAACGGCCTCTATGTAAATGGGATTGTTTTGGTGGCCACATGTGTGGAAATGGCCATTTGAGGAGTTCTATGGTTCGGGGACGAGTAATGGATTATTGTTCGGAGTGTAGCAAGTGTTGCATTGGTTCTTTGTTGGAACAATGATATGATTTGGTTTATTTTGTGGAGGTGTGGGATTTTGGCCGTTTGGGACGACACTGTCTAGGGTGCTGAGGGAGAAGGACATGTTGGACAGATTCTAAACCTAATTAAGCTCTTCTTGAAACTTCAATAGTTTCTGCTCAAGTTGCAACACATTATCATTGGGAACCCGAATACCATGGTCCTTTCTAGCATTCAAATCCTCCATTTTGCCCTTGTTCTTATTTTTAACAGGACTTAGAGGAGGAGTGGGTAAAGGGCCCTTGGATCTTGTGGAATAGGATGACGTTTCCAGAGTGCACGAACTAACCTTCGGGGAGGGGTATAACAAAAAAAAAGTCAACCAAGATAGCGAGGGTCATAAAAAATGTTGCAATATTTAAACGCATAATGCATGGATATAAAGCGTGTCATAATTTGGGAGCTTCGCTGTGCACGAAGTAGGCCTAGCAAAAAATTAATTTGGGGAATTTAGGATGCTAAATACCTCATATTATTGATAAAAGATAGAAAAATCCCAAATTGACACTAAATAGACAGGAAATAAAAATCACTAATGGCCATCGACCTTATTACATTTTAGAAAGCAAAAAGAAAAACTCCTATCTAGTTGGTCTCGTAAGGACCTTCCCTAGATTTGACATCCCTGGATCCATCGAACAGCTTTCCCAACTCGAAGTCCCAGCAATAGGTAGGCCCTTGCTAGGTGTCCGCCTTCGATTCCTTCAGCATTTTGGCAATCTTCGACCCTCTTGAGAAACTTTCTCTCCAACTCCACTATGCCTCGCTCTAAGTATCACTGTCGCTTGTTAGCATTGACACCCATGTACTTCCATTCTTCTATTAGCTTCTAGTTGGACTCTTATATTTTGCGGTGCTCGCTTCGTACTCACAGATCCTTTTATGCAGTCGGTTATATTTGACTTGTGTCTCGGCCCATTCATCTATGATTCTGTGACCTCAGGAAAACTCTGGCTGGCCCAGACCATCATGATTATCTTCCAACTAGCCTGAGTAGAAAGGAGCATAACCAGCGTGATACCTGTCTGGCTCAATGGTATCTCTCCCCATTATGATCTTACAATGCCGAATATGCTGAGCTTGGCATTTGTAAGGACTATCATCATCCTGGAAGGCAGCTTGGAAATGACTCATCTTGTCGACCTTAGGTATAACTTGATTTCTACCGGCTTGTCTCATAACTCAGAGAGGGACGTAAGGTTATGCTCCCCTCAAACCGATCTGTATCAGAAAAGGTGCATTTCTAGAACGGGTGATGAATTCCTTGGTCGGAAACCACTCGAACATCCACATGACATGTTCCTCGGTTAGGTTATCAAAGAGCTCTACCTATCCTTTGGCATCTTCTGGTTGAGCGAATCATATTGGGCATGTAATTCATTCGCTTTGGATGATGGAAAGAGATGTGATAATCCCAGTCCCTTCACTGGATCTCTTGTCGGTATTCACCCCTTTGGAGATGCTCCGTAAGCCAGAGTTGAAGTAATAAATTGCAGCCTTCGAAGTGTTTTTCAACTTGTTGAAATTTCTCCAAGGCTCGGTATATGATCGCAATGATCATGGGCACGATGCTGAATGGTTTCCCACCATCCCTTCCATAAGGGTTTTAGTTACCATGGATAGCCTGGTGTGGATCCTTGCTTTCTTCGTCAGAAACACGATCAACCCCAGGAAACAAAATATAAAATGAATACCCTTCGATGAATGTGCCCCAAGGATGTGATAGCAAACTCATCCGGGTAGGTGCGGTAGGACTTGCTGTGACCATACCTTTCAAATAGATAGTCATAAGGGATGTAGGATTCTTTCTAGCATGTTAACTCTGGATTCTTATTTAAACCCATCATTTTGAGGAAACCCCTGCCTTTACGGTTTTTAGGCATTAGTAGACCCACAGTCTCCCAGACTAGACCGACTAATCCTCATATCTCCTCTAATAGAGGTGTGTCATTTTAATGTCCCCAAAGCGGAAGACAGCCCTTTCACAATCCCAGAACAGTGTAGCAGTCTCTATGATCTTGTTGTTAGGTTTGATCTCCAGAAGGGATGGTAGATTTCCCAGATATTTTCGTACGAGAGTTTGATCACTAGAGTTAAGAATGGATGTTGGTGACCATGCCAAATCTAGGGACTTCGTGCCTTATATTTCTGCAAGGAAAATAAGGTTAGGCCCTTACCCCCACCAGACTCGACTATTTAAGACCAATAATTAGCATGACGTATTTTAGTTCTCCAAATAAATGCACAGAATATGGTGATGTCCGTTTGGGTATAGGTAACCTAGTGGACTTTGGACAAGGCTATTTTAAAGGATCATTATGTGGACAACATAACTAACCCAACCAGGTTTGACCATGATGCATGCACAACTTAAATAGAGTAAGGTTCCTATAGGGTTTTAGACTGGTACCCTTAAGCGGACAACGCAAGGGGAAAGGCATGTAACCTCCAAGGAATATTTGATTTACTGGTTTTACCAAAATATGTCTTTCCAAATTTAGGGGGTAATAATGTAGGAAGAGCACAACTACTCATTATAAGAGTTTCTATGGTATTTTTTGGCACGAGTGGAATATAATGTCGAGCATGATTATGCAATAATTAAAAAGTATGTTGTCATGTATTTGCATGTTAATAAAGGAGTAAATACAACAGATTATAATTTAAAACAACAATAAAGAAAAGAAACGAAGAAGATAAGTTAGTTTTGCTTTGTAAAATAAATTAAACGCTTAAAGGAATTTAAACAAGTAATTTCATATAAAGGGAAGGTACAAATTCATAAGAATTATCTGAAATGGTAAAAGCCTAATGTCCCCAGAAGAGTCGTGATGTTGTCGCACCCCCTTTATTCGCTCCTTGCGTCGGGAGAATCGGATTAATGACATTTTGGGTAGGGAAACTCGTTCCTTTTGGGAACTGTGTTTGCATTTTGAAGAGTTTCCACCTAATGATTTATGGTGGATTAGGACACCTACAATGTTTATTTCTGAGTTTGCTTGATAATCGGAGATAGGGTAAGGGCTTGAAATCATCATAAGGGGAAGGTGTTAGGCCCTCCTCAGGGTCCACTAGTGTAGTCCCCCATCAGATAGTTCTTTATAAATTTGGTGCAATTAATATGTAAACAGATAAGGCTCAAATAAGAGGGGATTTTAATACACAAATATTTGAAAGTAAAACAAATTTGAAAGAACAATCATTAAAAGGCTGATTTTGACAAGAAGTTATAATGCGTTAAAGGAGAAGGAAAGAGGGGGGGGGGGGGTCCTAGGTTTATTTATAATATGGATTACATTAGTGCAATACCCAGTAATCACTCCTAAAAAAAGGGGATACACATGGTATTAGCGCACCGTTCATCATATCTATATCTACCCTTCCCACCCTATTAATGTACTAAAGTTCGGATTGGTCTCGACCACTATTGTATGCTATTACCCGTCCTATTCCTATCAGTCCTGGAGATACTTAGAACTACTACTTCTAAAGGGGAGGGATATTAGGCTGATTTTCAGGTTTCAAAGGTGAAAATCTTAGATGACATACAAAAACATATTAGACTGTACATTAAAGGGAAAGCACATAAAACACAAAAGGCTCATATATATACCTTCTCTTACAAAGCAATGAAATAGCATGACTCAAACATAAATAAAGTCTGGAATTTTAGAAGTCCAAAATAGGGGATTTTAAGGTCAGAGCCATATCCATCAGATACTTCAGATAAGAAGCCCAAATCAGACCTGCTTGTTGGTTGTAGCAGTTTCTAATTAAACAAAGTAGGTTCCTGTTTTATTCAAGTATTTACCTAAAGCTTGCCTTGGCATAATACTATTATCCTACGAGCATGTTATCTAGAGCATTGCTGTAAACAATGATTAATTTAAACAAGCAATTTTGATCCTATAAACATGCTTTCTAAACTGTTATTGGTAAAAGGAGTAAGTTGTTTAAGCTGATTTGGGATAGTACGAGTCAAATCATTTATTAGCAAAACTAGTTTTAGATCCTATAGGGATGATCTCTATTATAGCTGATTTTAATTCCTATAGACATGATATCTAATATGACTGATTTTAACCCCTATTGGCATAATATCTAGTTGAGTGATTTTAGCCCTATTGACATGATATCTAGTTGTGCAGAAATGCAGAAGAATGGACACGCAGAATCCTAAACATGATTTCTATATGCACAACTATTACAGTGTTTAAAACATGGTTTCCAGAATATACAAAGATGACATGTTTGGTAGTGTTGTTTAGCCTAAAATATGATCTCTAAGTGTGCATGGTAGTAGGCACATGATTGCAGAAACATTGATTATTAACACATTTAACGTAGAAATTTCTGAGTGATGTCATAGGAAAAGACGGGCATGCTAAAAAGAATAATTGTAGATCCTAGAGAACATGATTTCTAATGCATGAAATAAGTCATAAGCATGGATTCTACTGCGCAAGTAGGAACGTAACCTAGTAACACACTTTCTACCTTTTTAATAGCTAAAACATGCATATTTCCCGGCCCTTTTTCACTAGCCAAACCCCAATATTAAATACAAATTATTACAAACCAACTACTTGAATTATAAAATAAGGAATGAAAGAAAAAGCTACAACTATAGGAATGCCTTATTTGACTTCCTATAAGAGATGTTCAATGAATCGTATCATTGCCAATACCATTAATTTCAAAGCCTTTCTCAGCCATGGGTGAGTTAGAGTTTCCTAAGGGTCTCAAAGGACCCTGGGCAGTGCTTACACCCAGGTTCACAAAATCAGATAGGGATGAAGGCAGTGTGGAAGGGCCATCCCTTATGAGTTCAAGTTCAGAGGGAGCTCATGGGTCCTAAGGCAAGGCTCACACTAGTGGCAGAACTTAAGTCTAAGAATATGGTGGAAGTGCAGGAATAACGTTTTAGAACTTGAGGGGAGAAATGGGTGATGGGAAAACAGTAATAGTAAAGCACAAAGTTAATAATTTCCATACAGGGGTCAGGGGGATTGGGAATACCTTGCAAGGAACATAAATCCATAGGCCGGAACCAGATTTGGGGCATGAACAACAATAGATGGCGTTGGCATGCCCATAAACCAACAAGAACACACAATATATAGAAGGGATATGCAGGTTATGATCCTAGGGGGATTAGGTTTGGGTCATGCTCAGCATTGTCTAATGTTGTCATGCCCCAAACCAACTACAAATACCAAACACATTGGGATGGGGGTTAGGATTCATAAACCATAATAAATGACTGACAGAATTCATAAGAAAGCATTGATTCAGAATAGAAGGGGGAGGTTACATCATGCTTAATAAGGGAACTTGATTAAACATAAACATGAAACAAACAAGGGTGAAGGAAATAGTAAAGAAACATGTTGTTGTTGGTGCAGAAAATTAGTTAGAACATACCAGTAAGGATGAAAATGGAGAGAAAAAGTAAGCAAGCTTCCCGCAACCCAAACTTGGCTTTCAGCCGGCTAGGTACGGCAGCAATACAAGTAGCAACATAGAAAAAAGAGAGATTTTTATGGAGTATGTGTCTGAACTCAAGTGTTTTATGCCTTTTATTCCATCTTTAAAAGAAGAGAAGGTGGGTATTTATAGTTTCTGAAAACGTGTGAGAAGTAAGATAATAAGTAAAGTTTCAATACAAATATGGAAATAATCACAATTAGAATCAATTAACCAAGTAAATCCCCTTTAATTAAAGGATCACTTGTTTAACAGGTAGTGATGGGCTAAAAATAAGGAAAGAAAATCAGTTTGTAAACGGAATGATTGCAGACATAAAAGGAGTAGTAAAACCACTAAGTAATCAAGTTTAAGTATAAAAATATACTTATTTTAGCAAAGGATCAGCAAGGCAAAATAAGGAAAGGAATCAATTAATCTTGACAGGCGAGTGAATTTAAAGTTCACAAAAAGAAAAGTTTTAAAATCAGTCCCAAGATTAATTTAAGTTCAGCAAACAATCGAAGCATGCTAGTCTAGTAGGTCAAGTCATATTGAGTCAATAGTGAAGAAAAATAGAGTATCAAAAGCATGCAAGGGTCTCATAATACCACCTTTTGAAAAGTTAGGATTTCCAGGCATAGTCGAGTTTTAAAGATAGTAAAAACCCAGAATTAGTGGAATCACATAAAGAAAAGAGATTATGAGACAAAAAGGAACTTTAAATCGAGTCTGGCATTCAAACGGATAGTTTCAAACCCAGAGACATAGGTTTCTTTAAAATAGCAAGATCAACAGATGATAAACAAATAAATCAACCAAACACTTAGCAGACATCTTCAGAAACTTGAATGAACCCAAAGAATTAGGGTTTTCAATATCAATCGAGTTTAAAAATGATAAACAAATAAATCAAATAAACACTTAGCAAACATCTTTAGAAACTCGAATGAACCTAAAGAAATTAGGGTTTTTTAACATGCTAAACTCATATAGGAGAATAACATGGACAAACATAGTAGAATCATAGACTCATTTGAAGAAACTTCGAGAAGATGCTTAAAAGTTTAAGGTAAACACAGATCTAAAGTAGATCTAAAAGAAATCGAAAAAGATCTTAGAGATTAGTGTTTCAGAAAACCCAAGAAAGGAGAGAGAGGCTTCGAAAGTTACCGATCTAAATAGGAAAGTCAAAAGATCTGACTTGAACGACCATGACTGGCTGGAGAAAGGTCAAGATAACCGGAGACGGGCCATGAACTAAATAAAAAAAGACCTGGACCAAGCTCTTGCAAGATCTGGCCTTAAACCATGAGAACGAACACATAGGACCCATGGAAGGCAGGTATATGTCTCAAATGACCATGCAAGGCCATGGATTAGGGTGGTACTAGGGTTGTAGTTTGATGGCGGGAGCTAGGGTTTGTAAGAGTTTCAGAGAGGATTTGGGAGAGAAGAAGAGTTCAAGGGCGGCAGTTTGTGAATAATGAATTAGGTTTGGGGGGGGGGGGGAGGGTCTTTTGGGTTTAAATAGGAAAGGGCAGCCGGTGACCGTTGATCTAAATGATCAACGATTGAGATTTAAAGGGTTAGGTGGGGATCCGAGTATGGGTCAGTTTAATTGATTTGGGGTCGGGTATGAGCAGGAATTGGGTTGGGGGTAAATTAGGGTTTAAATTGGGGTAGAATTTAGGTTATAATTGAACAAAAATCTGGCTAGATTTTAAATAGCCGTTTTCTCTTGTTAATTAGAAAAAATAGTAAATTAATTTCTGAAAATAAATTGAAAGAACTAAAATAATTTATAGCACATAATTATCACTTTAAAAAATATCGAACTTAATTTTATAAATAAAAACGCAATTAAATCTTAAAAGGGTCTAATATTGCAATTATATGCAATTTAGATTTAAGATACTAAATAAGTTTGTAAAAATATGTAAAACATATATTAGCTATATTGCAGTGTAAATATAAGAATCCAACAAATTAATTACAAATATAATAATTTTGAGAATTATTATTGTTTTTTATGAATAAAATAGGGGAACAAATTGGTTTAAATTTTTTTAAAAATTAAGAAAAAAACCAAAACATTTGGAATGCTTACATATGCATACACATGCTATTTTGAAAGCATTTTGTATATTAAACAATATATATGAAAAAATTAGGCATTAACACATGTTTTCACAAGAACCCACAAAAGGACCCATGAAGTCAATACCGACATATCGAAAATATCAATCACCAAAATAGTGGTGAGGGGCATTTTATTTTTCTTTGCGATTCCACCGACCCTTTGACGTTCATCACATCTCTTGAATAGAACACTTGCATCCTTGTAAAGAGTGGTCAAATAGAAACTGCAACTTAGCACTTTGGCAGTCGTTCCCGCTCCACCAAGGTGACCACCATATAGTGAAGAATGACAAGCCCTAAGAATTTCATATTTCTCTTCCTCTGATGCACATCTTCTAATCACCCCATCCTTACAAATTTTGAAAAGGTACGGTTCATCCCAATAATATCCTTGATAATCCCGTTTGAGCTTTTTCTTTTGGTTTAAAGAGAACTCATCCGAAATGATACCACTCACAATAAAACTTGCTAGATTCACGAACCCTGGCACTTTTTTCATGAAATAGCCAAAAGTTGATCATCAGGGAAGGAGTCATTGATTTCAAGGCCATCATGCGACTTCCTCTCCTCCATCAAACAAGACAATTGGCCCTCACTTGATTTTTAATTCTTTTTGGATTTTGGATGTCAATATCAAACTCTTACGACAAAAGCATCAATCTCATCGACCTGGCTTTGGAATATTTCTTGTTCATAAGATAATGAAGTGCCACATGATCCATGTGGACAATCATTTTTTAACCTTTCAAGTACGAGCGGAACTTCTCAATAGCAAACATACTGGCAATGTGATCTTTATCCGTAATGGTATAGTTGACTTGGGCATTATTCATGGTCTTACTAGCATAGTAGACCAGATAAAAATCTCGTTGATGTGATACCCCAAAATAGCCCCCACCGCTACATCACTTGCATGGTACATAAGCTCAAAAGGAACACTCCAATTTCGAGCGGTGATAACGGGAGTAGTAGTCAACTTGAACTTTCACAATTCAAAGGTTCTCATGCAATCATCATTGAAGTGGAGCTTAACATCTTTCTCCAAAAGCTTTCACAACGGGTTCACCACTTCAGAGAAATCCTTGATGAAATGCCTGTAAATCCTCGTGTGGCCTAAGATACTCCACACGCCCTTCATCGAAGTTGGAGGTGGAAGTTTATAAATCACCTCAATCTTTGTGTTGTCGACTTCAATTCCATTCTTTGAGTTTTTGTGGCCAAGGACAATGCCTTCCTCGATCATGAAATGAAGTTTCTCCCCATTGATCACCAAATTTGTTTCTTCACATCTTGCTAGCACTTTATCCAAGTTTGCAAGACAATCATCAAAAGAATTTCCGAACATTGAGAAGTCATCCATGAAAATTTCAAGGTAATCCTCCACCATGTCCATAAAGATGGTCATCATACACCTTTGAAAAGTTGTCGGTGCATTGCACAACTCAAAATGGCATCTGCTTGAAGGCAAAAGTACCATAAGGACATGTAAAGGTAGTTTTCTCTTGATTCTCCAATGCAATAAGAATTTAATTGTAGCCGGAATACCTATCAAGAAAACAATAGAAAGCACGACCATTCAATCTATCAAGCATCTGACTAGGAAGGAAAGTGGAAAATTGTCCTTCCTTGTAACTTTGTCGAGCATACACTACTGCTTTTAGCGACCATTATTTAGCGCAATAAATATATGGTCGGAAAATTACTTCCTTCCCTCAATCTTACACTAGCTAATGAACTTTGGCGATGAAAACTATATTTTCACTGCCAATTAACAAAAGTGGCCGGTAAAAGCTAGCAATGTTTTAGAAATTATGTGTTTTTCAATCATATCGAATACATCATTTAAGAGCCCTCACATAATTCATCTGTCTTAACGTCTACACTCCATCTCTCCATATCGCTATGTCTCATCTCTCCATAAAAACCCAGAACGGCAAGGCTTGAAATACTTAAAGAAAAATGGTAGATCTTCTTCACTCCTCGGAAGTTCGCTATTGATTTAAATTGATCAGTGGTTATTTTCATCGCTCCCCAAAGATCTGATTTACTTCAATATACTTGTTTCAGGTCAGTCGTCGATTTCCTCATTTTTACAATTCTCAAGTTTTTATACGGCGTTTGAGTTTAAACGACGAATCTCAAGAAATCAAATTTCCTTCTCGATGTTTGATTAAAATTAATAGGTTGAAATTTCATAATTAATATGAGTAATTAATTCAGTGCAATTTATAGTAAATTAAACTTTTGGATACATGCTGAAGGTCCTGCAATATTCCAAGAATTAGACAAGTCAACAAGTGAGTGTTTGGAATCCAAAAACTAATTATTTTTTCTTTTTTGGGTAATAGAAACTGCCTTAGTTTACAACAAAGGGTGATGTCTCTTTTTCTAGGTTTGGCAGCAAACATACTGGCATTCTTCAAAATGCAAAATATCTATTCTACAATATCGTTCTTCTTTGCTACTAGTTTCTTCTAAACTATCTAGCCAATTTAATTTGTGTTAGGCAGTTTATCTACTTTATTATATCTTGGCTTTTGAAATCATACAGAGCTGACACAAGATATTAATGAAATCAATAAAAATGGTCAATAGAATATTGTACAATATATGAAGCTAATTTTAAAGTTTCATTTGATTATCATCCTAATTTATTGCCCTAGAATTAGGGTAAGGCATTAAGAGCACATCTCATGTGACTCACTACTATACCAATTAATTAGGTTGGCTATAGAACAAGCGAACTACATCATTCTCTTTTTTTTCTAATTTAATTAATAATTTATATTTGCAGATACGAGCAATAATCGATTTTGAATCTTGGCTACTGGAGCATGTTTTCATTTGCAAATGGCCTAATTTTTCAAGCAACGTAAATCATTCATTGTATGTTATATTTCTATATCTTTTTAAATTCTTTGATTATGTATGACATGGAATAGCTCCTTTGGTCAAGAGCAAAGGCAATACTACCATAAGATGATAGAAGATAATTTCAACATTCAATAATTACTAATGTTTAGTATTTGAAGGCAGTAAGTTAACTATATCGCAAACTATAAAGTCACTACTCTCTATACCAAGTCTCTTTATGCATGAAATAAGGCTCTTTAGCCTATAAGTATTTTGCAAATTACCAGCAGTTACTTTTGAATATAATTTACATAATTTGGTCAGTGGCAAAAAATTGATGAAAGATTAAACAACTAGATGGCATGCAATTTTATTTCAAGAGGAGCATTAATGTAGTGACAAGAATTTATTGAGTTATATTTCAATTATATTCTATAAATGTATCACTATTGCAATAATTAGCTGCTATAAAGAAGTTTCTGGAGCATGCTTATCTAATCACCATATGAAATAGGCTAGTAGAATTATATTTGATTTGGATAAAATAGCTGATGATTTCTTGTTCTCATTCCTAGTGTGGTTGGTGCTATGTAATTGGATGGTATACAACTATCCCAATGTGATCTGTTACTCTTATTCAATTTAAAGTCAATCTTTCTTGTCTCCAGAATTCATATATATCATATAATGTGAAGTTTTATGAATCTTTATATTTCTGCTTGTGGGGATGGCTGTGGTACATTTATGTTTATCAATTTCGGGCTAATAGTGAAAAATATAAATCTATGCAGTTACTAATCCATCTTCAGATATGTCGAGATGCTAGCACAAGATATAAAAAGGAGCTGTATCAGTTGAAGCAATAGAGGACAAACTATGGTAGATATGTTTATATATATTTTTAATGATGTTATATATGTGACTATGAATTAGAGATTTCTTCATTGTGTTGTCGAGCCCTGAGAATTTATGAAAGTATGTAATTATGACTTTTCAAATCTAGTGTCTTTTTAATTGTCACTTTAATTATTGATATTGTGAAATATCTAGAGTGTAGTCCTCCTCTTAACTTCCCGCTAAGAAGGATTAAACTACAGAATAAAAATTATTTCATGATAATCCATCGAGTTGAAATAGTCATAAAATTACCATATGAGGATTAGCATAAAATTGATTCTAAGCCGATGCTACGCAGCCTTTTTGTTCTTCCTGTAGAAATTTATTTTTGAACAAAATACACTATTGCAAAATTTTAACGTATGTTTCATACATTACACGTTTTTGTGCAATTAATGATGATTGAATTTTTTAGTAACATACCTTGATATGCTAGCATGAGTTTGTAAATGTTACATAATTGTTTTATTGATTATTGATGAACTTCATATGCGATGGTTTATTTGATTTCATTTTATTATATAGTTTCACGATATACATTATGATGTTCAAAAACATAGCATATGGGAATACTTCATTATGATCAAGAGTTTGAAGAATCTTTTTTATATGTCTTTTATTGTCTTGTTACAGCTATTTCATAGCACAATTTATCAGATTCAAAATGTACTAGTTAGATTAAAATATATTGACTTTTTTGTTACATAGACATTTGATGTTTTGAATTAACACTTATTTTTGTTTGTTGTGGATTTTATGAAGATTATTATTTTTTTTTTCAAATGATTACTATTGGTTATTTTCTAATGTAAGTAGGCAGGCATAGAAACAACAATATAAGAAAAAGCTTTTATTTAATTTTACAAGCGATAGAAAAAGTCGTTAAGTTGTCCTCTTGTATTAGCGACAAAAAAAAGTTTTAAAGGCTACATGAGAATCTAAGATAAAGGTAAATTAATAAAAAGTTTGATGGACATGTATTTGCCACTAAAAGTATTTCATTTATTAACAATTAAATAAATATTTAGCGGCAATAACAAAATCCAGCATTTTTAGCGGCCATTTAAATTGCCGGTAATAATTCCCACTAAAACTAATTAACTTTTACCAGCCATGAAAAGGTTCTTTACTAGCACTCGTTCTAATGGCCGCAAAATCTTTGCCGATGTCGGTAACAACGATCAATATGTAATTGCCGCTAAAAGCACTAGCGGCTATTGTTATTGCCGTTAAAACACATTTTTGTTGCCGCTAAAGTCTTCTTTGTTGTAGTGTTACGTAGTTCATACACACTCTCTACCTGGTTACCGTTCTTGTAGTGATCAATTCATTCGTGTCATTTGTGACCAGCGTCATGCCCCTTTCTTTGGGATACATTGAACCGGAGAAATCCACGAACTATTGGAAATGGGGTAGACAACCCCGGTATCCAACCACTTGATGATCTCCTTTTTGACAACCTCTTGAATAGCTTCACTAAGTCTCCTTTGATGTTCAGTAGATTATTTGACACCTTCCTCCAAGTTAATCGTGTGCATGAAAAATGTGGGGCCAATCCCCTTAATATCCGCCAATGTCCATCCAATAACCTTTTTCCTCTTTTGTAGCACCACTAATGTGGAGTGTACCTGCACGTTAGTCAAACAAGAAGAAAGAATAACCGCTAAAATAGAAGAAGGGCCAAGAAATTCATACCTAGATGTGAGGCAATGGCTTCAACTCCAAGATATGAGGCTCTTCAATTGAAGGCTTTGTAAGAGGAGTTGTCATATTTCAATGATCCAAGGACAATTTGCGGGGTTCATATGTATGACCCCATTCCTTGCAAGGAGTTCACATATTGCACAAAACCATCCATCTCGTAATCATCAAAATTGAGCAAGACGGCCTCCAACATATCACCAACATTTATCACATCACTTGTTTTATCCACAATAACATCGGTCATCAAGTCCATAAAAGACCACACCTCATTTCTATTGGGCTGCCTCACGAACTTATACACATGAAAAACTACTTTTTCATCACCAACTCGGAATGTAAGTTCTCCAGCTTCAATATCACAAAGAGTCTTATCCATAGAAAGGAATGGTCTACCAAGGGTAATCGGTACCTTATAATCAACCTTACAATCAAGAATGACAAAATCTGTCGGAGAACAAATTTATCAAACATGAACCGAAACATCCTCAATCACTCTCAAAGGTCTTGTCATATTACGATCGGCCATCTGCAATCTCAATAAGATTGGCCTTGGTTATCTAATTCTCAATGTCTTGAAAATAGAAAAAGGCATCAAATTTATACTTGCCCCAAGATTACAAAGAGCTTTTCCAGACCGGACACTTCCAATTGTACATGGAATCGTGAAAGCATCAGGATCCTCCAACTTGGGAGCCATTGAATGCACAATTCCACTAACTTCATGAGTCATTTTATAGTTTCAAAATTCATCGACCGTTTCTTTGCCACAAGATCCTTCACGAACTTTGTATAATCGGAAATTTGCTCCAAGGCTTCAACTAATGGCACATTGATTGAGAGACTCTTCATCATTTGGATAAACTTCATGAATTGATTTTCACCATTTTTCTTTGCAAGTCTATGAGGGTAGGGAGGTGGAGGCTTAGGTAATGGTGCCCTAGCCTTCTGCACTACCGCTTCCGGCATGTCAATAATTTTATCCCTAGATAGGTTCACCTCCTCATTAATCTCTTTCTCACTATCATTAATATCAATCCGAACATCATCATTGAATTGCTCAACATTGTTCGGGATCTCCTCTTATGACACTTCTTGATCTTCATCCACAAGTTTCCTTTTGTGTGAGGTGGGTGCATTCCTACCTTTTTCACTCCTTGTAGTAACGACCATAGCATGTCCAGTGTTGTTCCCACCCTTAGGGTTCACTACCATCTCATTTGATAATGCCCCCTTGGGATGAGTATTTAGAGCTTGAGAGAATTTACCTATTTGAACTTCCAAGTTACGGATTGATGTATTGTGGGATGAAACTTGGGATCGGAATTGGCATTCTTCTCCATTATTTGCTTGAAAATATTCTCAATACACCCCATTTCATTGTTGGAAGAACATCGACCATGGGAAGGATAAAGAAGCGGGTTGCTCGGTTGTTGGTATATCGGGAGACTTTAAAAACCCGCCTGATTGCCTTAGTTATTGTTCCATCCCCATTGATTGTTACCTCCCCGATATCATTGGTTGTTACCATTCCAATTACCTTGGTTATTTCCACCAGTCCAATTTCCTTAGTTGTTGTTATTATGCCAATTCATTTGATTGTTGACACCACTCTAATTACCTTGGTTGTTAGAATTCCAATTACCTTGATTACCTTTAGGTCGCCATTGTTGTTGATTTCGGGGATAGTTGTTTCTTTGCTCTTGAAAGTTGTTCACATATTGCACTTCCACCTCTTGTTCATTGTAATATTCTTCTTAATCCAACCCACTATCTTCTTGCACATAATTCTCCACTCAGTTATGTACTTGTGGGCCCATGTTCCTTCCTTTTCCCACCATCATGTTTACTCCCTTAATGGAAATGACTTGCTTAGGACTTTTCATTTGATGAAGTTGAGCCTTTGCTAGTTGATTCATTGTGGTTGTCAATTCGGCAATAGGTTGCCCATGGTCATGCAACTCTTTATGGAGATGAATCACTTTTGGATCCCCTTGAGGAATATTAGCCCAACTTTGCAATGTTGATGATGTGTATGCCATTTTATCTAAAACCTCACAAGCTTTCGCGTACAACATTTTTATGATACTTTCACCGGCAAGTTGATTTACCACAAACTAATTGGTTGTATTGATTCCCCGATAGAAAGTTTGTTGAATCATAACTTTTGTCATGTAATTATTGGGGTATTCTTTGACCATTGTTCTATACAGCTCCCATATCTCATGTATCGGCTCATTGGGCTCTTGTTTGAATGCTAGAATCTTGTATCTAAGAGTATCTTTATGCCCGAGAGAAAAGAACTTGGCAATAGATTTCTCTGCCAACTCATCCCATGTATGGATGAAATGGTTTGGCAATATTTCCAACCAATATAAGGCTTTTCCCCGTAGAGAGAAGGGAAATAACCTTAACCTTAAAGGATCCTCAGAGACATTTGTCTGTTTACTCCCCCAAAAAAGTGTCCACAAACCTCTTCAAGTGTTTGTATGCTTTTTGACTTGGAGCCCCGGGGAAGAATCCTAGTTGCTGTAGCAATGCGAGCATTACATTTGTGATTTAAAAGTTTCTACCCTAATGTGGGGCGGTACTATGGCACTTGCATAACCTTCATTCGGTTACACTCAGTATGGAGCTGCTCTTGGTAGAGGTGAGATTGGAACTGGGACATTGTCTTGAGGCAACCGGCCTCTTCTATTTGATTGAGGTCCAAGAGGAACCTCTTCAACTTGGTCATCCTCAACGTCCACAACCCCTAAATTCTTGTTTCTGAGTTGATCATTGTTGTTTGCCATTGTTGCACCTAAAATTGATTCACAAAAATTAGTAACACGGAAGAAAAAGAAGATAAGCCACGCACAAAACTGTACCGACCAGACCGATCATTTGAGATCTAGCACGTCGTTCAGTGGTTTGGGACCCTGAGTAGCTTCACTTTAGGTATTATGACTTTTACACATGGTCGGAACTGAATTCTGGGAAGTTCGGAGTTGATTTGGAAAGAGAATTCTTATTTTGGAAGCTTTAGGTGGAGAGAATTGACTAAGATTGGATTTTTCAGTAAATGATCTCGGAATTTGGATTCAAAGGTTCCACCAAGTTTGTCTGGTGATTTTGGACTTGGGCGTATGTACGGATCGGGTTTTAGAAGACCCAGGAATGTTTCGACACCTATTGTGAGAGTTAGCATTTTTGGAAGAATTTTTTAAGTTTGGGTTGAAGTGCATTTCAGTGTTATCGATTTCCTTTTGGAATTCCGAGTCTGGGAATAGCTCCGTATGGAATTCCGAGTCCTTTAGGAAGTTTGACCGCAAGTGGAATTTTTGATATCGGGGTTGGATTCCGAATTCTGAAGTTGGAGTATGGCTATGTCAAATATGAATTGTGTGCAATATTTGAGGATAATCGGAGGTGATTTGATAGGTTTTGGCATCGAATGGAGAAGTTTGAAGTTGTAAAGTTCATCAAGTTTGATATGGGGAATGAATTGTTATTTTAGTGTTGTATGATATGATTTGAGGCCTAGAGAGAGTCTATAATGTAGTTTGGGACTAGTTGGTGTGATTGGAGGGGGTCACAGGGGTCTCGTGTGGTGTAAGGCCCTGTGAAAACTTGTACTCAAAACGTAAGAGCCCGTAGTGCCAAATTAAAAATCAAGAATCAAAATTTTCCAAAAAAGTGCAATTATGTTGTCCAGAATGCGGCAGCATACCAGGTATGCGGACCGTATATCTGCCGCAAAATGAGTTAGTATGTTGGCCAAATTGAAGTCAACTATGTGGTCAATTATGCGATTGCATAATCAAATGCAGACCACATAGTCGTCGTATAATTTCCTTTGAATTTTTTAAATGTCAGTTCTGCTATACACTTTGCGACCACAGAACGTGAATGCAGACAGCATTTCTTCCGCAAACTCAGCCAGTGTGTCCAGTGTTTGGGAAGCATTTTGCACTCCATTATGCGGACCACATATCAACCTTGCAATCGCAAATGCAATCACAGATCTGACCCGGGGCTCCAATTTTCTAAATTTTAAACTCGACCCCGTATCCATATATATTTGATGTTATGGCTCATTTTGAGCATATTTCCTTATGCTTTTAGAGAGAGAGAGAGAGAGAGAGAGAGAGAGGGTCTTAGAAAGGGAAAGTGCTTCCCATCAAATTTCTCTATGAAACCTTGCTAAATCATTGAATATAATCAAGTGAGGCACCTAAATTTTCACACCAAGAGGTAAAGAAACTTGATCCCTAATCTTCGGTTTCAAGTTCACGCTAGAAAGAGTACTTAGCTTGGGGTTTCATGGGTATAAGAATGAATTTCTTGCATGCGCATCAAATCATAGAGTATGGAAAGGTAGTAAACTAAAAAGAAGGCAATTGGGGGTATAAAATGATAGGAATTCCTCTTAAAAAGGGGCCTAAGACCATAATGCACCTTTAGTGTTTGATAATATGCCCAAATAAGCTAGAATATCTATAATTCTATGTTCAATTGTAAATCTTACACAATAGATCGAAGTGTTAAGAGTTCTGAAAATCTTGTAAGGATTAAGGAAAGCTATATTGAGGTATGTATGGCTAAAACACCCTTTTATAGAAATTGAGCTCCGTTGGCATTTTTCGCAGGTGTGGTAAGACTAGAATTGGTTGACGTATTGCTTGTTATTTTCGCATTAATTGATTTGCAATTATATACATATATGGATGAAGGATGTGCTTCAATGTGAGTAATATACTATTCTTGATATTTATAGAAGTGTGAAGAATACAAATCATGTGTTGACTATGAGCCAAGATTTAAACGCCGAGATTGTCAGAATAACTATGTGGAAACTTACCTGTGCTTGCAACTTGAATGGCTTATGTGTGCCTATGACCATGAAATTGTAAGATGGATATTGAAAACGAAATGATATGATAACTGTGGCCCTAGGTACCAATGAATTGATATGAGCTGTGTGAAACAAAGAGTCAAATGAGATGATCAATGAGAAAGGAACAATACCTAGGTAAGGTGGCCTAGCCGATCGGGCCATGATCGGACACCATTCCGCACACATGGTGGTAATGTGCTAACATTGAATTTCGAAAATAGAGAAATGAAATGATGATTGAGATATATGCCTTAAATGAGGCAACCTAGCCGATCGGATCGAGATCAGACTCCACTCAAGAAAGTGATGGTATTGAGAACAATGATGAACATATGAAAGAAATGACCCAAACTAAGTTATGAAAATTTTGTGAAAGATTATATGGTTTGTTTATTTGATGGTGTGATGCCCGATTAAACCTTTAAATTACTCTTGTGGTTTCCTTGTTCTTGCTTGATAGTTAAGTCTAGTAAAATGGTGTTTAGTTATACATACTAGTACTATTCCATGGTACTAACGTCCCTTTTACCGGGGCCGCAATATTTTTAAATAAATGTAGGTGGCTATAGCGAATAGTGTCGATCATGTGTTGCGGAGAATCCTTCTTCTCAAGATCTTGGTGAGCCCCTTCTCCTTCAATGGTCTATATGGCATATCTGTTTGTTGTGTACTTTCACTTTTTGAGGTGGAGCCGAGGCTTTGTCTCCGTCATTGTCACACTCATCATTTTGTATCCTTAGAGGCTCAGTAGACATACGTGTGGGTTATGTGCGGTTGTTTAATAGGTCCACAAGCTATGTTGTAATTCTATACTTACATTGTCTATGAATTGTAACCCTATGGGAACCTTGAAAACTAACTTATCTACGGTTTAATGTTGTGATTTAAAATGAACTAAAAATATTGAACACACTATCTTCTCTTGTCTAAACAATAAAAGCACGGTTTCCTTATTCATATTAAGTTGGACAGGAATTGTTTGATAAGGCTTGATCAGTTGGATTCACTCGATTGAGCTCCGGTCACGCCTCATGAGATTGGGGCATGACATGTGGATTCCGAATGGTCAACAGAACAAAAATAGAATTTTGCAAAAGGCTGAAGCTACTGGTTGCTGTCAAAATCGCACCTGCGGTTGGTAAGCCGCAGGTGCGAGACAGTAGAATCGGTCCACCTATCACAGAAGCGGCCCAAGGCCAAGCAACCCAAGACCGCAGATGCAGCCCTAAATCCGTAGAAGCGGAACCATAGAAGCGGTGGGCGCAGGTGCAGCACAGGACCACAGATGCGGAAATCACAAAAGGCAATAGCTTTCATTTATTGCGGGCTCTAGGCTAGTTTTGCTCATTTTCACTAAATTCTTAGGTGATTTTGGAGCTCTTGGAGGGGTGATTCCACCTAGCATTCTAAGGTAAGTTATTCTAGTTAATGTGAGTTTAATGCTTGAGTTTTGGGTAGATTAACACAAAACTATTAGTAAAAATTATGGGAATAATGTAAAACCTAGGGTTTTAATAAAAATAAGATTTAACCACGAAATTTATTATGGAATAAAGTAGAAATCATATATTCTTGATCTTTAGGTTATGAGTAACAACTTTCCCTAAAAATATTTGGAATCCGGGCACATGGGCCCGAGGATGGATTTTAGGAAACTTGTATTTAATAGTTGGAATATAAACTCTTGAGCTTGTATTGACTAGTTCTTACCCCCATTTAAGTTGTTTTGGATTGTTTGGCTCCTATTTGAGGGTTTGGGCAGGTTTTTGATATTGGAAGTAAGCTTGAAGTAAGGTGAGTCTCTTTTCCAACCTTGTAAGAAAGGATTGTCCCCATGGATCAATTAATTGGTTTTGTGCTGCTATTTGTGGGGGCTACTGTCGCGCCCCCTTTTTATACATATATGTATATATGTGTGTCGAAATCGGGCTTGTGACATTTGGGAGGACAACTCGTTCTCATTTAGGAATTGGGTTTTGGATTTAGAGAGTCGCCACCTAATGATTAAGTGCATTAGGACACTAAGAAGGGTTTGAGTTGAAGAAACCAGAGTTCGGGTAAGGGCTAGAAATTATCTCGAGGGGAAGGTGTTAGGCACCCCTCAAGATTCACTAGTGTGGTTCCCTGCCATGTTATAATTGTGAATTCATGTAATCAAATAAGCAATTAAGGGCTCAAATAGGGGAACTTGCATATAATATTGCAAATAAGTTGAAACTTTGAGGAAAAGAAAAGAAGGTTGGGATTTATGAAAGATTCAAGCAATTTGAAAAAATCTGATAAAAGCAAGTAAAAGGGAGGGGAGTCCTAGGTATGATTAATATGGATCACGTCAATGCAGTATCCAGTAATCACTCCTCGGAAGAGGGGCTACATGAGACATTAACGCATCAGTCATCATCTCCGTATTTACCCTTCCCACCCGTTAGGTATTAAAACGCGAAATGGTATTGTTGCTTATTGCATGCTATTATCCGTTACAATCCTATAAATCTCGGAGGCATGGAGACTACAAATACAAAAGGAAAAGGAATTGGGGCTTTTCAGAGTTTTGAGAAAACGACAAAAATCTAAGAGACAAGTAATAAAAAATAGCACTTAAGAGCGAAACAAATATCAATTTGGGCTCAGATAAGCCTCCTCATTCAAGGCAACAAATCGATTAGAATGTCTTACAAGTACTGGTTTGGTCTAAATTAAATTAAGGCATAGGAAATGTTGATTCATCATATATTTCTTAGATGAGAAGTCCGAATTAGATTTGTCTGGATGTAGTTTCCAAAGACTGGCACAACTGATTAATTACCTAACGGTTTGCCTAAGTGAGGCCTATAAGCATGGCTTTAGTAGAGCGTATTGAATTTGAAGAATAAGTTACTGATTATAGAGAAGGAATCTGCATATTTTTAGATTGATTTAAGACTCGAAATTGATTCGGTTAATTTGCTCCTATAGGCATGATCTCTAAGTGTCATTGAATTTTAAACAATTATATAAATGTGAGAGTCCTATAGGCATGGCATGTAGAATGAATTGGTTATTATTAAGCCTAAGATTGTTTGCCTAATGGCGTGTATATGCAGAGGTGCAGAAAAGCCCTAAGATCATTATTCCTATATGCAGAACCAATAGGCATAATCTCTAAGATGCAGAAATGCATAACTTATAAGTATAAATTCTAAAATGCAGAAATATAGAAATCAACTATAGGCAAGTTTTCTAAAATGCAGAAATGCAGAATCATAAAGGTCCTATAGGCAGGTTTTCTGAATGCAAAATGCAGAATTATGAAAGACCCTATAGGCATGTTTTCTAAGTACAGAAAAGTACGGAATTATGAAAGACCATATAGGCATATTTTCTACCCCTTCACATACATTCATTCCCCATCCTTTTCCACTATCCACCCTAATAGTTATCACAAAAATTATTACAGACCGAATGAATCAGAAGAAAGAAAAGTAAAAATTACATCGGAAGCTCCAACTACATCCAAACAGCCTAATCCGGACTCAAAGTACAACAATATGAGATAAACCAACTTACAGGATAAAGGAACAGGGATGAGGATTCACAATAGAAACAACTATGAGAAAATTAGCATAGATCATTGAACATGAGCAGTAATGCAATTAAGAGTGCCAGAACTGTAAAGTAAACACATAGAGATGAGGCAGAATGCCTAAACGAAAGACATACCAGTTTCAAAAAAATAAGTACACAGCAGTATCCTTGAAAAAGCCAAGTTGTAGTTCTAAAAGATCTCAAGCAAAGCAAAGTGTCGAAAACAGTATTGCAAGTATGTAATTAGAAGAGTTTTTGTTCGTGTGTCTTTTTTCAGTGTTTGTAAAAAGGGATGACAGGTCCTTATATAGATTTTGAAAACAAGCAGTACATAGGCAATAGGTGCACAAACATGGAAATAGCAATCAATTAGTGTCAATTAAGACAACTAGAATCCTTTGACTAAGGAGTCTAGTTCAAACGACTGTTCAAGGCAGACCAAGGAAAATAAATCACTCAATAAGGATGTTTAGGGAAAAGAAACCACATAGTGTATAAATAAGGTCAAATACATAGTGGGTATTAAGGAAAGTAGTGTATTTATAAAGTAAAATAGTGCATCAGTTCAAAAATCAACCAAGAGGATCCTGGATCCAATCGTAATCATAAAGAATCCCAAGTAATTAAGGAAAGAGTCATATAGGTATAGAAATAATTCAAACTTTGGTACAAAATCACATAAGATCATATATTTAAGGAAAACATCACAAGCATATGATTTTTACACAAAAGGATAAAAATAAGGAGGTTCAATTGAAAAAAAATTAGCAGGGAATCATTAGCCTGATTAAAGGGACTTCACAAAAATCGATCCTTTGGTTGGTGAAAACTTGTGAAAGTGGAGTTTTTCTCATATACATAAAGCACACATGTCAAATAAAAGAGTCGTTTACAATAGAAAAAGAGTTTAACACTGAAAGTCTCATAGTCACAAGCAAACATGATTTCAGGTTCAACTACAGACTCTCAGTGAGTCTGAAAGCCTAGGGTTCCAAAGTAGAACCCTAGTACCACCTGTCAAAGAAACCCCCAAAACCTACGGTTTCAAAGAGAGTCAGAGGTGAGAAGACAAAGACATTGAGAGAGGCTCAGAAAGACAGACAAACATACAAAATAGCAAGAACACTAGTTCAAGGTCATGCTTGAGAAAATTTGGAATTTAAGCAAGTTTCAGAAGAAAGAGATAATACGAACTTAAACAAAGTAGGTAAAACATGCTTATCAAGAACATAAACGAAATTCAGTAAGGTGAATAACATCAGAGAGCTTAAAACATAAACACACACATATAGAAAAGCATGTGAATTAACCAAAAAAAGGAAGTCCTTACATAATAGAGAAGAGACAAAAGAGCACAAGACACACATAAAAGAGGAGAATCAGAAAGGCATTTGAAGAAATCTTTTTTCAGAAACGCTAAAATCAAATTCGAACGGTTTTAAAATGGAAATCTAGTGAAAACCCCTTAAATTGTCTATTAAAGACTAAATACGTCACAAATTTGAAAGAAATAGACAAGTGAAGAACCTTAAAAATGACCGAGAAGACCCTAGCATGAGAAGGTCTTGAAGAAAATCGGATCCTGGGTTAACTAGACTCATATTGCTTTGAACACGCCGTAAAATGGCCGAAGAGGCCATAGATCTTCCAGATCTGAGCAAAATCTAAAGGGAACCAACATAGTCGGGCTTCAAATCATTGAAAAACTTGAGTTTGACAGTGAGAGAGGGCGAGCATAAGTCATTCATGGCCTGGAACACCATGGAGTACTGTGGAATCGTGATAAAATGAGGTAGGAGACTGCTAGGGTTTCGGAGAACTTATGAGTGTTTTGAGAGACAAAGGGTTTCAAGGCAGCTGGTCAGGTGAGAATGAGAGAGATTAGGCTAGTCGTTCAGGAGTTAAACATGGTAAATGTGGGTTTTGGCCGTTGATCTTGAGTGATCAACGGTCTAGATTTAAATGGGTAGGTCGGTAATGGGTTGGGTCATACAAAATCGGGTCGTGAGTTGGGTTTAATTTTGGAAAAATTGGGTCAATTTAAGGGTTACAATTGAAAGGAAATGTGGTTGTAATTGCAATTGAAGTAGGTTGAATCTAAAATAGCCTGTTTTTCGCTTTTTATTTTATAAATAGTAATAATGATTAAAAATAAATTAATGGCACTAAATTAATTAATAATACATAAATATTAATCCAAAAATACTGAAAATAGTTTTATAATTGTAAAACGCTATTAATCGTAATATAGGCTATAATTGCAAATTGTGTAACTTAGCTTAAAAAATATCAAATAAAATTTGTAAAAATATGCAAATTCACCTTAATTATATTTTGGTATAAGTACGAGGATGGAAATAAATTGTTCACAAAAATGATAATTTTGAAAATAATTATTGGATTTTGTACTGTTAAAATAGACAATAAATTGATTTTAAAAATCTTCAAAATTGGGTAAAATACCAAAATTCTTAGGCGTGCTTATATATGCATACACACGCTATTTTGAAAGTATTTTGAGCATAAAAATACATAGGGAGAAATTGCATATCAACAGTTGTCCCTCTTTACGTGGAAAGGATAAAAGAGTTGTCGGGTAAAGATATGATGGGCAATTTGGACCGAAAGAGACAATTTGCAAAGAATGTTGATCGTGCTCTAGTTCTTGAGCTGTTTACATATCCCTGGTCTTACAGGAATCGGGCCATATGTAGTTCAGGATACATTGACGAAACATGCAGATGGAGATTTTTGAAAGGAATGGACGTGATGTTTTTTGATTGAGAAAGGTAGTCAGAGTCTGATAGGCTGCGAGAACTAGAGCGGGATCGCTCATGCTGAGATTGCTGTTGCTATCTGGTGTACCTGCAAGTGAGCAATGCAAATATATATTCTGTATAAATTTATACGTGGTGCAAGTTCCCGTTGGACCATGAATGCTGTCTTCGAACTGCTAGGATGATGTCCTAAGACCATGACATCCTGGGCCATGAAGAGTATGATTAAGGATTCGTAGGATATGAAATGATGTTCTCGGGCTATGAGAATGATGCCTCCGACCCATGATGTCTTTTAATGATGATATGCAAAAGATAAAATGGAGTCCTCAGGCCAGGCATGGTGTTCTCAGGCTATGAAGATGGTTCCTTCAAACAATGATGCTTTCGAACTATTTGGCGATCTTTCAGCCCATGAAATGCAAGTGGCGATATTTCAGCTGATGCAGAATGTAAAATGAAGTGGTGATATTTCAGCCATACAAAATAAAGTGGCGTTATTTCAGCCGTGCAGGATGGAGACAATGGTTAGTCTCGGAGGGCAGGAAGGTAGCCTTATACAATGCGAGAAGTGTAGATGGAGGTAGAGTTTAACCTCGGAAGGCAAAAAAGTAGCCATATGCAAGACGTAAATAAAAGGTGGCGATATTTCGGCGATGCAGGATGGAGACAGAGCTTAGTCTTGGAAGGCAGAATGGTAGCCTTATGCAATGCAGAAATGCAGATGGAGGTAGAGCTTAACCTCGGAAGGCAGAAAAGTAGCTTAATGCAATACGTAAATAAAAAGGTGGCGATATTTCTACCATGCAGGATGGAGATAGAGCTTAGTCTCGGAAGGCAGAAAAGTAGCCTTATGCAATGCAGAAACGCAGATGGAGGTAGAGTTTAACCTTGGAAGGCAGAAAAGTAGCCTTATGCAATGCGAAAATGCAGATGGAGGTAGAGATTATCCTCGGAAGGCAAAAAAGTAGCCTTATCCAATGCAAACATAAAAGGTGGCGATATTTTAGCCATGCAGAATGGAGATAGATCTTAGTCTCAGAATGCAGAAGGGTAGCCTTATGCAATGGATAAATGCATATGGAGGTAGAGCTTAACCTCGGAAGGAAGAAAAGTAGCCTTATGCAATGTAAAAATGCAGATGGAGGTAGAGCTTAACCTCGGAAGGCAGAAAAGTAGCCTTATGTAAATGCAGGAAAATAAAAAGTGATTAGTAATGAAATCTCTTAGCTAATAGATGTTGGCCGATAAGTGATTGTGTGATTTTGGTTGCTGGGGATGTGGCATGCAGGTAGCACTCGCAAATAGGTGGTGATTCTAAGAAGGTGGATTCCTGAAAAAGTGTGAGTGTGTAATCATATCTGATGACTTTATGTCTGCATCCAAAGAAAAATTGTAAGCTTTGTCAAAAAAAGGGGGAAGGTTAGTTCGTCTTCCTGTGGACCTCGCTTGTGGTGCTATTTTCATTGGGTAGTGTCGCTAACAAAGCAATTTCGATAATAATCATGCATGGTATAGTATATAATGTAACTTAAATCCATAATTTAAAATAGTTTCTCTTAGATAAACTGACGAGTGCGACGTGGTTCAAGACATTGCAACCTTTCTCGCTCTAGAATTTTGAGGGTCCTCCTTAAAATTCTACCCCAGTTTACTGGGCAGGTGTTTCTGACGGCTTCGTGCGATTAACGGTTGAAAATCAACTTTGGATCTGCCCCACTTTCCAACGGCGGGGAAATGAAACTTTTATTAAATTGTGACCGAACTCATAGGGCTGCCTACGTATCCCCTCTTAAACGGGAATCAGATCAGGCATAATACATCATAAAGGGAATCATATGTGGTTACACATAGTATCATTTGACTGCATCTGAATTGATCGTCTTCGGCCAAAATTCTCCATCCATTTCTGCGAGTATGATGGCTCCTCCGGTCAGAACCCTATGAACGATGTACGGACCTTTCCATTTGGGAGATAATTTCCCTTTGGCTTCATCTTGATGGGGGAATATTATTTTCAACACCAGCTGCCTCGGTGTAAACTTTCTCAACTTGACTCTTTTGTTGAAGGCTCTGAATATTCTGTTCTGATACAATTGACCGTGGAAAACTACATTCATTCTCTCTCCGTCTATTAGAGCTAGTTGTTCATAGCTCCTTTTTACCCATTTTGAGTCGTCCAATTCTGCTTCCCGTATGATCCTCAAAGAGGGAATCTCCATCTCAGCGTGAATAACCCTGTCTGTACCATAAACCAGCATATAGGGGGTTGCCCGATTGATGTGCGAACTGTGGTACGATATCCCAATAGAGTGAATGCTAGCTTCTCATGCCACTACTTATGTCTTTCTATCATTTTCCTTAGTATCTTCTTGATATTCTTATTGGCTGTTTCTACAGCTTCGTTCATCTAAGGTCTGTAAGATGTAGAATTCTTGTGTTTAATCTTGAATGTTTCACACATTGCTTTCATCACGTCACTGTTGAGATTGGAACCATTTTCAGCAATTATTGATTCAGGTATTCTGAACCGACAAGCAATATGATTGCTGATAAAATCTGCCACAACTTTCTTAGTCACTGCTATATATGATGCCGCTTCAACCCATCTGGTGAAATAATCAATTGCTACTAGAATGAACCTGTGCCCATTTGATGTGGTAGGCTGGATAGGTCTGATGACATCCATTCCCCAAGCTGCCAACGGCTATGGCGAGCTTGTTGTAGTAAGCTCGTTAGGAGGCATCTTTATCATGACTACAAGTATCTGACAGCGATGGCACTTTTGGACATACTGGATGCAGTTTGTTTCTATAGTCATCCAAAAATAAGCTACCCGAAGTATTTTCTTGGCCAAGACAAAACCATTTATATGTGGACCGCAGGTCCCTGCATGAACTGTTTCTAATAACCTGGAAGCTTCATTTGCTTCGACACACCTTAGAAATCCCAAATCGGGGGGGGGGGGAGGGGTCCTTTTGTACAGTATTCCTCCGTTGTGAAATAAGTTGTTAGATAACCTCCAAAGTGTGTGCTTCTGAGTAGCACTTGCGAGTTCTGGATATTCTCCCGTTGTTAGATACTCCTTAATGTCGTAGAACCATGGTTTTTTTTTCGGCTTCTTCCTCGACGTGAGCATAATAAGCTGGTTGGTCATGAATCTTTACCAGAATAGGATCTATGTTCTTATCTGGATGTTGAACCATAGATGATAGGGTAGCCAATGCATCAGCAAACTCATTCTGAGCTCTGGGGACATGCTGAAATTATGTCTTTGTGAATCTCTTCCTCAACTCCTTTATGTGATGCAGGTAAGGAAGTATCTTGGAGTTCTTGGCTGCCCATACTTCTCAGACTTGATGTATGAGCAAATCCGAGTCCACGATCACTAGTAACTCTTGAATGTTCATATCAATGGCCAGATCGAGCCCAAAGATGCAGGCTTCGTATTCGGCCATATTGTTGGTCCATGGGAATCTGAGCTTGACGGATACCGGATAGTGCTGGCCGGTTTCTGATACTAGGACTGCTCATACGCCAACTCCTTTGAAATTTGCTACTCCGTCGAAAAACATTCTCCAACCATCATAGGATTCTGCAATGTCTTCTCCTATGAAATATACCTCATCATCAGAATATACGCCTTTAGAGGATCGTATTCTCCGTCCAAAAGATTCTCGGTGAGATGATCTGCCAGTGCTTGTCCTTTAATTGCCTTCTGAGTTACGTAGACAATGTCGAATTCGCTCAGCAGGATCTGCCACTTGGATAGCTTGCCCGTGGCATGGGCTTATGAAAGATATATTTTAGCGGATCCATTCTTGATATGAGGTAAGTGGTATAGGCATATAAATAATGCCTTAACTTCTGATCTACCCAAGTCAGGGCACAACAGATGCATTCCAACAGGGAATAGCGGGCCTCGTATGGAGTGAACTTCTTGCTGAGATAGTAGATGGCCTGCTCCTTTCTCCATGTTTCATCATGTTGTCCCAAAACACAATCGAATGCCCCATCCAATATTACAAGGTAGAGCAATATAGGTCTACCTGGCACGAGCGAACCCAGGACTGGCGGCATTGACAGGTATCCTTTGATTCTGTCAAAGGCTTTCTGACAATCATCAGTCCATTTGGTTGTGGTGTCCTTTTTCAACCTTTTAAAAATCGGTTCCCAAATGACGGCAGACTGAGCTATGAACCGGCTGATATAGTTAAGTCTCCCCAGGAAACTCATCACGTCCTTCTTGTTCCTCGGCGGTGGCAATTGTTGAATGGCCTTAACCTTTGAAGGATCCAGTTATATTCCTCGGCGACTCATAATGAACCCGAGCAGTTTTCCGGCAGGAACCCCAAATGCACATTTAGCAGGATTCAATTTTAGATTGTACCTTCTCAATCTGTTAAAGAACTTCCTCAGATCTTCCATGTGGTTAGTGGATTTCTTGGAATTGCTGATGACATTGTCTACATATACCTCGATCACTTTGCGTATCATGACGTGGAAAATAGTAGTCATGGCCACCATGTAGGTGGCCCCAGCATTCTTTAGTCTAAATGGTATCATCTTGTAACAATACATCCCCCACAGTGAAATGAAATTTATTTTCTCTGCGTCTTGTTCGTCCATCCATATCTGATGGTATCCAGCGAAACAATCAACGATTGAATGTAGCTCATGCTTAGTGAAGTTGTCAATCAGGATGTGTATGTTTGGCAAGGGGAAGTCATCTTTCGGACTGGCCCGATTGAGATCTCGGTAGTCGACACAGGCTCTAACTTTCCCATCCTTTTTCGACACTGGCACGACATTGGCTAACCACGTCGGGTACTCTACTTCCCTAAGAACCTTGGCTTTGACTTGCTTGGTGATTTCTTCCTTGATTTTCAAACTCATATCAGGTTTGAACTTTCTGAGCTTCTATTTTACCGGAGGGAATGTTAGATTGGTCGGCAATTTGTGACCGATAATAGATGTACTAAGGCCAGTCATATCAACACACAACCAGGCGAATATGTCCTCATATTCCCTTAGAAATTCTGTGTGTTCTTCATTTTCTGTCGGTGACAAATGAACACTGATGCACGTTTCCTTGGCATTCTTAGTATCCCCCAAAGTTGACAATCTCAATTTCGTCCAAATTGACCTTAGGTCTATTCTCAAAATCCTTAACTTCTTTAACAATCTCTTCCGGTATATCATATTCTCCTGAATCTATATCTGTTTGTTGTGTTGTCTCGTTGCAAATCACAATCGTCGGTTCATCAAGATAAGTAATACTAATGCTGTGTAAATAAAGTAAACAATATAAAAATAATAAGATTGAGAGTTATAGGAAACTGAAATGCTTTGATAAATTTCATAATTGTTTTGAACATCGAAGTTCTTTTCGAACTTAAAGAAAATATGGAAAGAAAATCAACTAGCGAAAAAGTAAAAGGTAATGCATATCCTCTGTTCAGCCTTGCTACCCCAAAGTTTTCCGGGCCCTGGTGGTTCTGATGGACCAATTATTGAGGTGCGCTCCTTGGCTCACAGCTTGTATATAAGGGCCTTCCTCTTCCTCCTCCTCAAAAATAATATAACAGTATATATTGTCATCTTCCAGAAAAATTAATTCCTCATTTCCGTCAACGCTTCCTCTTCTTCTGACCCATAGATTATATCAGCTGGCTAGAAAGCTTGCTCAAGGAGAGGTATCGGTTGTTCCAAGGGGTAGTAGGGACTGCACCATGGTGGCGACCAGTGGTTGAAATCCTCCCAAGTGTATTCATATCCCAATCCAAAAATGATACCATGTTTCTTTAGCCTGATGGGTTTAGCGATTCCCGGGAGATTTTTGCCGAGTCCCTTGCCGGGCTCGTATCCACACCAATTCAGTATGCTTTCAATCTTGTTGCCCCACCATTTATCCTTGTCCACGGTGTTGACCTGCTCGATGTGATGGTTGGTTTCTCTACCTATTTTCCTTCTTCTTCCTATTTCCGGGATGGTATGGCGACTATATATTAGATAGCTACCATCGCCATGGGTAATCACCTCTTAGGTAATTCCACTCAAATTTCACTGCCTGGTGCGGGGTTGATGCTACGGCTCCAGCAGTATGAATCCAGGGCCGTCCTAACAGAAAATTGTAAGATGCTGGGACGTCTATCACTTGAAAATCAACATCGAACTAGGTCGGTCCCATTTTCAAATAAAGACTGATTTTTCCAATAGAATCTTTGGGAACCATCAAAAGCTTTGACGTTGATGGCCCCATCCTTGATCTCATGTAGACTCTTTCCCAATGTTCTGAGAGTCACCAATGGACAAATGTTGAGGCTCGATCCTCCACCAATCAGAATTTTGGTGATGAAATAATTCACGCATTGCACATTGATGTGCAATGCCTTGTCGTGGCTCAGCCTTTCTGGTGGTAGCTCATCCTCGTGGAAAGTGATTTTGTGACTCTCCAATATTTTCCATACCATATTTTCCATTTCTCCTTCAGTTATATTGATGAGCACATATGCCTCATTAAGCACTTTCAATAAGGCATTCTTATGTGCGTTAGAGCTTTGTTGCAGAGCTAAGATGGAGATCTGGGCTGGCATCTCGTTCAGCTGATCGATGACTGAGTACTCCTTTGCTTGTATCTTCCTCCAAAGTTCATCAGGCCCGGTTTCAGTCAGTTGTCCAGAGGATTTCTTACTGGACTCAGCTATATGCTCCGGAGTATAAACCCTGCCGGTTCTGGTCATAGCCTGTGCTGCAATTGCTTCTCTAGATTCGATTTTCCCTTTCCTTCTCGCCTCAGTAGTGTAATCCCAAGGAATGGCCTTGGTATGCAATGGTGTTGTGGCCGACATTGCTACTGGAATGGGTACTCTTGTCTTGGAAGGTAACACAGTAACTTCAAATGGTATAGGTGCCTTCGGGGATCCAAACTCGACCTCAATTGATCCTGGCGCCATTGCAGAAGAAGGTGATTCGAACTCAAGTGGGATTGAAATTTTTACTTCATCGTCCTAGGAAGGTTGGATCTGGACAACAATTGGGTAACGTGTGACTGTCGATTTCTTTGGCTCGTCACCCCCAATAATCAATCCAATCGATCCTTTAGGGTCCCAATCATCCTCTATGTCGATCATGTGAACGCCTTCACCCTTGTGGTCAGGTAGAGTGTTGTTGCGAACATTAGGAGTAGGCTCCTTTTCCACGATAATCTTATTGTCAATTAAAGTCGAGATCTTATCCTTCACTGAGCAGCACTCGTCAATGGCATGAGCCGTCATGCCGGAACAGTATGCACATGTTTTATTGGGATTGACCCATTAGGAAGGGTTTTCTAGAATTATGGCAGGGATAAGGATGACGTAACCAGCAGTTTTGAGTCTTTCATACAGTTGGTCGATCAGTTCGGCAATGACAGTGTATTTTTTGGGAAGCAAGCGATCAAAGCTTGGTCGAGGCTTGGGAAGCATGCGATCAAAGGCTGGTCGATCGGTAGGCAATGACACATTTGGTCGAGGTTAAGTGTTGTAGGCTTGATAGACATGTGTGGGTTTGGAATATCTCGGTGAGGTAGGCTGATATGTGGGAAGTGGAGATGATTGGTAAGTAGGTGGTGGATCTTGGTAAGGAGGCAATGGCGATTGGTAATTCGGGGGTAGGTTGATATGTGAGAGAAGATACTGGGTAGGTTTGGTATTTTATTGGGGATTTTGTTCTCTTTGAAACTATCACGGCACTCACATCCCTTTTCTTGGATGCGCCGCCAGATTGTAGAGCCTTGTTGGTGGCCTGCAATGCTTTAAAGTTAGTGACGATACCACTTTTAATGCATTCTTCGATCCTCTCCCTAATCTTGATGATGTCGAAAAATCTCTAGCCTTCAGTCAACATCAATTCTCATAATATTGTAGGTCTTGAGCCCGGACGAAAAACCTGTTCATTTGTTCTTCTTCTAAGGCAGACCTGACCTTAGCAGCCTCTGAACTCTAGTGAGTAGCATACTCGCAGAATATCTCCAGGGATTGCTTCTTTAAGTTCTGGATGTAGAATATATCTAGCGCATTCTCCGTGTTGAATCTGAACATGTCCATGAAATCGGATGCCATACTTACCCAACTCGTCCACTTTTTGGGTCTTGGCCAATGTACCAACATAGAGCATCTCCTTTCAGACTTCTCATAAAGAGCTTCATGCAAATCTTCTCGTCCTTTCCTACTAGAATCAAATTGTTGCAGTAGGCCCTCAAATGAACTCCGGGATCCCCTGTGCTATCAAACATCTCGAACTTAGGAGGTTTGTACTCCTTGGGTAGCTCGACATCTGGCTGAATACAAAGGTCCTCGTAACCCTCAATACCTTTGTTTCCTTCAACACCCTGGACTCGGCTTGTCAACTTCTTGAGTTTTGTGACCAGGTTCCTAATAAGAGAGTCTTTTTCATCAGACTTCGATGTGCTTGAAATAGGTTCAGCATAGTGTGGTATAGTTTCCACATAGATGGGACCATTGTGGGGATGATCATTTGTGAAGTTTAATGTTTCAGGAATGAGTAGCGGAGTGTTGTGACATGTGTCGCAGCGTTGATGGGGAATGGGTTCTTTTTGTGGTTTTAGGATGTTTTGTGGAGGAGTAGGTTTTTGAGCATTAGGAAAGTTGACATCTGGGGCAGTGAGGGAAAATGACAAGTTTGCCAAGTTCCGAACTTGGTCCAGTTCTTCCTGAAATTTCAATATCTTTTGTTCGAGTTGGGCGGCACTTTGTTTGGAAACCTGCATACCCTGAGGAATCTCCACCCTTTCGGACGAGTTGTTCAAATTCTCCATTTTTCTTCTATTCTTGTTTCTGAAAGGACTCAGAGGAGGAGTAGGTGGAGGGCCCTTGGATCTTCTGGAGTAAGATGATGATGCCAGAATGCACGAACTAACCTTTTGGCGAGAGGAATAAAACAAAAGTAAAAACAAAAAAGGTAACTAGTTAGTATGGATTATAAGAATAAAATATTGCAATATCTAAACACATAGTGCAAGAATATAAATTGAATCCTAATTTGGGGGCCTCGATGTGCCCGAGGTAGGCCTAGCGACAAATAGTTTGGAGAACATATAATGCTAAGTGCCTCATTTTATTGATAAAAATAAGACGAATCCCAAAACGACACTAAAAATTGTAGGAAATAGAAAATCACTAATGGCCATTGGCCTGATTACACTTAAAGCAAAAAGAAAAGATCCTAACTACTTGGTCCCGGAAGAACCTTCCCCAGACTGGGCATCTTTAGCTCCATCGAACAATTTCACCAGCTCACGTAGTCCCCAATAGCAAATAGGCTCTATCCAAGTCTCCTCCCTTGTTTCCTTCAGCATTCTGGCAATTTTCAGTCCTTTGGATGAACTTCCTTTCCAACCCCACTCCAAATACACTAGTCGTTTGTTGGCGCTGACAGCCATATCTTTCCATTCTTCATACAAATTTTGATGGGCTTCCTGAATTTCCTGGTTTTCACTCTCGCACTCCCGAATCCTCTTGTGCAATCGATTGTTCTTAACCTGTACTTCAGCCTTTTCATCGATGATCCTATGACCTTGGACAAACCCGGGTTGTCCTAACCCACTATGATCGTCTTCCAACCAACTTGGATCGTATGGGGTACAAACAACATGGTATCTTTCTGGTTCTATGGAATCCTTTCCCATGATGATTTTGCAGTGCCACATGTGCTGGGCCTGGCACTTGTGAGGGCTATCGTCGTCTTGAAAGTCGGCCTTGAAGTGACTCCTCTTATCGACCCTCGTTATAACCTGCTTTGTTCCTTCCTGCCTCATGACTTGGAGAGGGACATAAGGATAAGTTCCCCTTAGACCGATGAGTATAAGGAACGGTATATCCCGAGATCGAATGATGAACTCTTTGGTCGAACATCCATTGAACTTGGTCTTCCTTCAGATTTTCAAACAACTATTCCCACCCTTTAGCATCTTCTGGTTAAGCAAACATGTTAGGCATATAGTTCATTCGCCTTGGCTGATGGAAGGCGAGATGATCATCCCAGTCTCTGTGCAGAATCTCTTACCGATATTCACCCTTTTGGAAGTTTTCTATGAGACAAAGTTGGAGTAGCAAGTTACGACCCTCAAGGTGATTGGCCCCTCATTGACGTTCTTCTAGGGCTTCGTATATCTCAGCAACAATCATAGGTACTATGCTAAAAGGCTGCCCGCCGATTCCTTCTATTAGAGTCTTGGTGACCATGGCTAGTCTGGTGTGGATCCTAGCCTTCTTCATAGGAAACACTATCATCCCCAAAAAGAAGAATATAAATATGAAGACTCTTCTATGGATATGCCGCAGTGAGGTGAGGTAAAATTCATTTAGGTAACTGCGGTAGGACTTGCTATGGTCGTACCTCTCATACAGACAGTCGAAAGAAATGTAAGAGTCCTTCAAACAGGTCAAGTCTGGGTCTTTCTTTAGTCCCATCATCTTGAGAAAACCCCTACCCTTGCGATTTTCTGGCATAAGCAAACCCGGAGTCTCCCAAGGGATACCAGCTCCGACTTCTTCGAGCAAAGGTGTCACTTCAAAGTCCCCGAAGCGAAACACAGAACTTTCACTATCCCAGAATAAAGTTACAGCATCTATGATTTTGTTGTCGGGTTGGATTTCCAAAAGAGAGGGAAAATTTCCTAAATATTTGCGGATGAGAGTCTGATCACTGGACTGAAGGTCTTCCCACCAGTTTAGTAACCTTTGGTGGATGTTGGTTACCATGACGAATCTGGGGACTTTGTGCCTCATTTTCTGCAAAATAAAGTGTTAGACCCCTACCCCCATCAGACTCGACTATTTAAACCAATAATTAGCACAAACAGCATTTAATTCTCCAAATAAATACACAGAATATGGTGGCGTCCGTTTGGGTTTTCAAGGAAACCCAGTGGACTTTGGACAAGGTAATCTTAAAGAGTCATTTTATGGACAACATAACTGACTCGTCTAGGTTATACCACGATGTATGAACGGTTAAACAAAGTAGGGATTCTATGTGGTATTAGATCGGTACCCTTGAGCGGACAACTCAAGAGGGAAAGGCACAAAACCGTTGACTGCACCGCAGATCGACTAGTTTTACCGCAAAGACGCCTTTGCCAAATTTAGGGGGTGATAATATCGGAAGGGTGTAACAACTCATAATAAGCGGTTCTATGGTATTTTGTTGGGCACGAGTGGAATATGACGTTGAGGATGCAATTACAAAAATGAAACAAGTTGCGACGTATTTGCACGTTCATAAAGTAATGATTACAATGATTGCTCATAATTACAACAGTATTGAAGGAAAGAGGTAAAAGAGAACATTAAAGAAAAAGAAATAAAAGCCAAGTCAGTTTCATAGAAGAAAAGATAAAGACATTAAATAAAGGCAATAAAAGCAATAAAGTCACAAATAACACGAAATGGTAAAAGCCTAAAAATCCCTAGTAGAGTCGCCATGCTATCGCGCCCCTTTTCTACATACATGTATATATACATATATATATATATATATATATATATATATATATGTCAAAATCGAGCATGTGATATTTGGGAAGACAACTTGTTCCCTTTAAGGAATTGGGTTTTGGATTTTGAGAGACTGCACCTAATGATTAAGTGCATTAGGACACTAAGAAGGGTTTGAGTTGAAGAAACCAAAGTTCGGGTAAGGGCTAGAAATTATCTCGAGAGGAAGGTGTTAAGCACCCCTCAAGATCCACTACTGTGGTTCCCGACCATGTTATAATTGTGACTTTATGTAATCAAATAATCAATTAAGGGCTAAAATAGAGAGACTTGCATGTAATATTGCAAATAAGTTGAAACTTTTAGGAAACGTAAAGAAGGCAGGGATTTATGAAAGATTCAAGAAATTTTGAAGAAAGTTGATAAAAGCAAGTAAAAGGGAGGGGAATCCTAGGTTTATGATTAATACGGATCATGTCAATGCAGTATCCAGTAATCACTCCTCGGAAGAGGGGCTACATGAGACATTAGCAAATCGGTCAGCATCTCCACATGTACCCTTCCCATCCGTTAGGTATTAAAATGCGAAATGGTATCGTTTGTTATTGCATGCTATTACCTATCCTATTCTTATCAGTCTCGGAGGCATTGAGACAACTAATCCTAAAGGGAAAGTAATTGGAGCTTTTTAGAGTTTTCAAAAAAGGACAAAAGTCTAAGCGACAAGCAATATAAAATAGCACTTAAGAGGGAAATCAATATCAATTTGGGCTCGGATAAGCCTCCTCATTTAAGGCGACAAATTGATTAGCATGTTTTACAAGTACTGGTTTAGTCCGAATTAAATTAAGGCATAGGAAAGGCTGATTCATCACATATTTTCTCAAATGAGAAGTCCGAATTAGCCTTGTCATGATGTAGTTGCCAAAGACTGGCACCGCTGATTAATTACCTAACCGTTTGCCTAAGTGAATGCTATAAGCATGGCATCTAATAGAGCGTATTGATTTAAAGGAAAAAAATTATTGATTAGAAAGGAATCTACATATTTTAAGAATGATTTTAGACTCAATACTAATTCGGTTAATTTGCTCCTATAGGCATGATCTCTAAGTGTATTGGTTTTTAAGCAATTATATAAATGCGAGAGTCCTATAGGCATGACATCTAGAATGAACTAGTTATTATTAAGCCTAAGATTGTTTGCCTAATGGCATGTATTTGAAGAAGTGCAGAAATGCCCTAAGCCCATGATTCCTATATGCAGAACCTATAGGCATAATCTCTAAGATGCAGAAATGCAGAACTCATAAGCATGAATTCAAAAATGCAAAAATATAGAAATCAATTATAGGCAAGTTTTCTAAAATGCAGAATCATAAAGGTCCTATAGGCAGGTTTTCTAAGTGCAAAATGCAGAATTACGAAAGACCCAATAAGCATGTTTTCTAAGTGCAGAAAAATTCTGAATTATGAAAGACCTTATAGGAATATTTTATTCCCCTTCACATGCATTCATTCCCATCCATTTCCACTATCCAACCCAATAGTTATTACAAAAATTATTAAGACCGAATGAATCAAAAAGAAAGTAAAGTAAAAATTACATCGGAAGCTCCAACTACATCCAAACAGCCTAATTCGGACTCAAAGTACAACAATATGAGATAAACCAACTTCCAGGATAAAATTTCCAAAAGACCTTCTCATATCTGGAGTGTGTGGAAGTTCCCAAAAGTCTCAAAGGGACTCCGGGCATTGCTTACACCCCAAAAATATTTCAGAATCAAGAACATAGTGCAGTGTGGAAAAAGTCGGCTCTCAGATGTCCAAGTTCATATGGAACTCAAAGTCCCAAAGAAAGGCTTAAAAGAGAGGGACAGAACTTAAGGTTCTAGGAACCTGTGTGAGTGCACAAAGGGGAAGGGAATCAGGGAGAGATAGGGAAAGCTAGTGGTCACGTCCAGTAGTTGGGGTACTGGCACACCCCTGACCAGCCTGCTAGTCAAGCATTGAGAGTTGGGATCCATTGTGAATCAGGTCATGGCCTAGGCAATAATTCGGATACTATTAGGCCAAGACCTTAACTCAAACGTATACAAGGGAATAGGGATGGGGATTCACAATAGAAACAGATACGAGGAATTTAGCATAGTTCATTGAGCATGAGCAGTAATGCAATTAAGAGTGCCAGAACTGTAAAGTAAACACTTAGAGATGAGGCAGAATGTTAAACCAAAAGACATACCAGTTTCAAAGAAAATAAGTAGACAGCAGTAGCCTTGAAAGAGCCAAGTTGTAGTTCCAAAAGATCTCAAGCAAAGCAAAGTCGAGAACAGTATTGCAAGTATGTAATTAGAAGAGTTTTTGTTCGTGTGTCTTTTTTTAGTGTTTGTAAAGAGGGAAGACAAATCCTTATATAGCTTTTGAAAACAAGCAGTACATAGGTAATTAGTGCACAAACATGGAAATAGCAATCAATTAGTGTCAATTAATAGAACTAGAATCTTTTAATTAAAGAGTCTAGTTCAAACGATTATTCAAGGCGAACAAGGAAAAGAAATCAGTTCAATAAGGCTGATTAGGGAAAAGAAACCATATAGTGCATAAATAAGGTCAAATACATAGTGGGTAATTTAGGAAAGTAGTGTATATATAAAGTAAAATAGTGAATCAGTTCAAAAATCAACCAAGAGGATCCTGGATCCAATCGTAATCACAAAGAATACCAAGTAATTAAGGAAAGAGTCATATAGGTATAGAAATAATTCAAACATTGGTACAGAATCACAGAAGATCAAGTATTTAAGGAAAACATCACAAGTAGAGGATTTTTACACAAAAGGATCAAAATAATGAGGTTCAATTGAAAGAAATTAGCAGGGAATCATTAGCCTGATTAAAGGGATTTCAAAAAAAATCAATTCATTGGTTGGTGAAAACTTGTGAAAGTGGAGCTTTTCTCATATATATAGCACACATGTCAAATAAAAGAGTTTTTTACTATAGAAAAAGAGTTTAACAATGAAAGTCTCATAGTCACAAGCAAACAGGATTTCTGGTTCAACTACAGACTCTCAGTGAGTCTGAAAGCCTAGGGTTCCAAAGTGGAACCCTAGTACCACCAGTCAAAGAAACTCCCAAAACCTAGGGTTTCAAAGAGATTCAGAGGTGAGAAGACAAAGACATTGAGCGAGGCTCAGAAAGACAGACAAACATACACAATAGTAAGAACAATGGTTCAAGGTGATGCTTGAGAAAATTTGGAATTTAAGCAAGTTTCAGAAGAAAGAGATAATACGAACTTAAACAAAGTAGGTAAAACATGCTTATCAATAACACAAACGAAATTCAATAAGGTGAATAACATCATAGAGCTTCAAACATACACACACACATATAGCAAAGCATGTGAATTAATAAAAACATAGAAAGTTCTTGCATAATACATAAGAGATAAAAGATCACAAGACACACATAAAGGAGGAGAATCAGAAAAGCATTTGAAGAAATCTTTTTTTCATAAACCCTAAAATCGAATTTGAACGGTTTTAAAAAGAAAATTTTGGGAAAACCCTTAAATCGTCAAGTAAAGACTAAATACGTCACATATTTGAAATAAATAGACAAGTGAAGAACCTTAAAAATGACAAAGAAGACCCTAGCATGAGAAGGTCTTGAATAAAATCGGATCCTGAGTCGAAGAGACTCATATTGCTCTAAACACGCCATAAAATTGCCTGCGAGGCCATAGATCTTGTAGATCTGAGACAGATCTACAAGTCATGGGTTGGGTCATCCAAAATCGAGTCATGGGTTGGGTCTAGTTTGGGCATAAATTGGGTCAACTTAAGCGTTACAATTGAAAGAAAATGTGGCTGTAATTGCAATAGAAGTAGGCTAAATTTAATATAGCCAATTTTCCCTTTTCATTTTATAAGTAATTACTGATTAAAAACAAATTCAAGGCACTTACCTAATTAATAACACAAAAATATAAATCCAAATATACTAGAAATAATTTAATAATTGTAAAAAGCTATTAATCGTAATATAGGCTATAATTACAATTTTGCGCAACTTAGCTTTAAAATATCAAATAAAAATTTGTAAAAATATGAAAAACCACCTTAATTATATGTTGGTGTAAATACAAAGATGGAAATAAATTTTTCACAAAATGATAATTTTGTAAATAATTATTGGATTTTGTACTGTTAAAATAAATAATAAATTGATTTTAAAAATCTTGAAAATTGGGTAAAATACCAAAATTCTTAGGCATGCTTATATATGCATATACACGCTATTATATAGCAACTACGTATGCACGAGGTGACGAGAGTCTATGCGTAGCTATTATTATGCTTATGCCCGGGTAGTCTAGGACCCAAAAGCGTGCTTACTTGTAATAATTGTAACCTTATAGGTAGTTTAAATTTCTTAAATAATATCAAAGTGGCAAATGATTTTTTAAAAGAGTTAAACTTCATTTTCTTGACTTGTAAAAGAGAAATTTGCACCTCCTTGAATAATTGTCTCCCCTGATGAAGTCTTGATTGACTGTTTGAATGTGTTTCTATGTGTACCAATGCCACATGTATTATTTGCAAGCAGGGTGATTGTTCATTCATATTTGATCGCGTCGCGTATATGATTCGTGAGCTGGGTAGTAGCTTTATCTATGGCTTGAGCCATTCGACCCTCTGGCAGTACACAGTTTAAGTATTGTTGGATCGGGTTGTACATCCTCGGTATGATTTGCGCATGCTTGTAATGTTTTCTTTGAAATATATAAATGTCTTTATTTGTTCTCCCTGGCCTTAGATAATTTTATAAATGATGAAAAGGAATTTGGAAATTTCCTATAAAAGAAGAAATTTTTTACTTGCTTCATTCTATTGAGTTACAACCTTGTTTATAAAAATCATTGATTTATGTTATTGTTGGTGTATCATTATTGAACCACTAGTAGTGTTAAAGTGGACCTCTCGTCTCTACGTTTTCGAGATTAGACGAGATACTTACTGGATACACGTTGTTTTTGTACTCATGCTACATTTGTTGTGCATTTTTGTTGCACAGGTTCATGTGTGACTAGTGGCTTAATAGCATAGTGGCATAGTTGATACAGAGACTTATGTGAGCTGCATTTATCGAGATGACCTGCATTCAGCAGAGTCTCATTCAGAGTATTGTACTGGATTTTTATTTCTGTCCATTTTGTATTCCGGATAGGTATTGTATTTTATTTAATTCCCTAATATACATGCACTTGTGACATCCTAGGATGATTATGGGGTATATTGTATTAAATTCTTAACATTTATATTTAATTTGAAATGATTACCTTTTACTAGAAAAATTGAAGGAAAAATCATAGTTTTCAAAATTATTAAAACGATATTTTAATTAAGTTTTTGGTTGGCTTTCCTGACAGCGGTATCCATCTCCATCATGACTCTTAGTGGATTTTGGGTCGTGACTAGGTCTCCTTAGGTCTCATGAGTCATGAGTAAGACTAGTAGAGTCTTGCGGACTGTTATGAAGACGTCTCTGCTTATTTTTGAGAGGCTACAGTGCTATTAGGATCACTTCCCTTCTTGATTCCTCATCGTGCGATTTGATTCCTTTGAGGCTTATGCCTTTGTTCCTTCCTACTCGATCTTATGCAACGCAAAGCACTTATTATAAATCAGGAATTGAGGAATTTTAACGGTATTTGATGTGATAGTGGGATGTTTGTCTATGCGTGGAAGCAGTGTATGATTGAAAAGAGGTATACTTAGTGCATGATTCTAAGATTCTTTTGTATTTTATTTCCGATGGAGAAAAGCAAATCGCCTATGAATATTCAGATTTGGATCGATGGAGTAACGAGACTTGTATTTTCAAGTGTAGTGGAATTTTTATCTGCGTTGTGATGTTGTCTTCCTTGATGGAGTATGTTACGTTCGTTGGTGTTATAGTTTATAGTTTACTTCAATTCGCCTTTAGGGCGGGATATTGTAAGATAGTATTGAAGAAGCAGCAGTCAAAGATCGTGAGGTACGGTAGTTCAGGATTCAATCGATGTTCTAATGTCAATGGTTCGAGAAAGGATGATCTTACGAAAGCTTTAAAATTAGTAGCGGTCTATTGGTTCAAGTGCTACTGAGATAGATTTTGATCTAAGGCATCAACTAAGCAGCAAATGAGGAGGAAGAATATGGGGGAAATGTCATGCGGTGGTTAAAATTCTAGAAGGCCAGGTGTAAGAAATAGGAGTCAAGTAGTTTATTAGAGAAGAGGGGTTTGGTCAAAGTGGAAGAGTGGCAGAGTAGAATATGGGATAAGTGGCAGGATAACTACACACCTAGAGAAAACGTTTCGGCTGATTTGGAATTCAGGGTGGAAAATGACTGGGTCTACGGACTTAATTTGAAATATCGGCTATTATATGACGGGAGATTTGATACAACATAAAGGAGTTTCCCGATAGAAGAAGGAACGACATGACCTTGTATTTGGAGGTACCGATGCACATTTAGTGGATATCCCTAAGAAGTAAATGGACTAGTACAATTAGTGGATAAGCACGAGCTCGTGATAGGTTATGGATGACATAGTTATTATACCTCGTGCAAAAGCGTTGAAAGATTTTAGCATGTAATCTCGACAGGTGGATTAACTCCTGTGAGTGGATCAGCGGTCGCGTGGTTGGAGAAGCTTCTGTGAAAAATCCTACTGGCTATCTGATAAAGAGGTCAGACATGTGAATGTGGTTAATGATTCAGAGTACTCATAAAGGATTTTACGGAAAGGTTTCGAGGAATTTACAGGTTGGTTGTGCAAGATCATGTCAACAAGGAAGAAAGAATCTTTGTGGGTTCCAAGGTTATGTAATAAGTGGCTCTAAGCTAAGTGGGAGAGTCCCACCGTCTATGATTGAGTTACATGGTTATCTACTCGTTAGGTTTCGGGTTATCAACATAATTATATATTATTCCACCTAAGGGAAAAGAATACAAGTGGTAATTTGAGAAACGGTTTGAGAGATGTGTGCTACAAATGGCCTTATCAATTATGTTCAGGCTTGGGCAAGGTTCAAGATTTATGCTTCCTGTAGTTACGGGTTCTTCGTTGAGAGGGTGTCATATGTTAGAAGAGTCTTAAAGTTGGCTATATCCGGGACCAAGTCAGAGTGGGTAACTCTTAATAACTGTCTTAGTGGATTTAAAGATTTAGGCATGGTCCCTAAGGATTTCAAGTCCATAAGTATGGTTAAGAATCGAGCTTTGTAGCGGATTATGAAAGGAGGCTTGGAAGGTTCTATGATACCCTCGGCTTGTAGTATAGCTCTGCAGGAATGAAAAAGAATGGCTTCGGATTCGTAAAGGGATTATTGGAATGGGTATATCAGGTGAAGATGCAAATATGCGCACAAGGATGGTATGAGACGGTTTGTGGGATTTGAGACAGCATGGTCTCGTGATACAAGGCCACTCGGGAGGAGTGCATATTGAGTTTATTATGCGTTGAATGGAGTTATTATTAATTTCTTAGGAAATTTGGGTAAATTAGATGAAGTTAGATTTGTTAACCATGGTTGAATTGGCATGTTGGTGGCCGTGATAAGTTCCTTCAGTGTGATTGAGTTATGCATGTGATTCGTGACGGTACGTGCGAGGGTCAACAACTGCCGTAATTGATTTATTTGGGAATATTCAAGTATTACGGCCCGTTATGCATAGGCGGATTCCGAAAGGGTTATAATGGTTCAGACCACTACTTGAGGATTCGAACGTCCAACGGTGATGAGAAGTTACTCGTATGTTGCTACGGTTCCCTTGGAATGAGTTAAGTGGAAAGATTCTATATGATGTAGTGTATACCCTATTAGCGGTACGGGAATTATGATGAAATTCTTTTACGGTCGCATATTGGCATAATGGGTGCAATGAGCAGTATGAAAACTTTTAAAGTTAGGATCAAGGTTGCGATTTGGTATAAGATAGGATGTCGTGAGCTCGGATGAGCAGGAAAGGGGTCTGAATGTTTAGAGTAAGCTGGTATTGTCTTCAGCATGACCTGAGGCTGGTGTTTGTGAAAGAGGCTTTGCGTCTTGGTTTTGGATTCTTGATTTGTTGCACAATGCTAGTACGGCCGGTGATATGGATGTGTTGACTTGTTATCTGGTGCGGAAGATCGTGGTAATGTGTGTCACAAAGAGATTGTATGAATATGTCATGTAGTTCTTAATTGATTGGAAATTTAAACCAAGTTTGAAGAATGTGGTAATATTGCTGATTTGACAATATATGCTTGAAGGGCACTCGTTTATTGGATTGTGGACTGTGGAGGTTTACTCCAGTTATGATTGTTGTTCTTATGAGTCATAGGAAAGAGGGAATATTATGGATCCTTTAAAGGTTGTTATCCTAGTACGGTGCAATCGGAATTGGCTTGAGGTCGGTGGATGGATTTAAATATGAATATGGGCTCTATATAAAGCCAAATGTGTTCAATTCAGCATAGCACTCCTCACGGAGGAGTATTCGAGCGTGGGATGTTGTTTCACCATCGACTATTTCATGAATTTTTTTTTTCTATATGAGTTGTGAACGGCTTGATAATTTTCTTATGTGTTGAAGTTTCGCATGGATATGGTGTTATGTGAGCAGGATGGCTCTTAAGTTTCAGAACATATATCGCACCTCAGTTGTGCTTGAATATGTAGCTTATGGCGCTATATGTCTACCCAGGGACAGTATTATGCACTTAATGTGCTTGTGACCAATATTTGGTACTTTGTAAGTAATGAGCAATTTAGCTCGATACGTATCTCCTTATGTGAATTTATTTTGGAACGAGTGGCACGCCGCCACGGGCATGTTATTTGGATCAGATCGCATGCCAAAATAGTATACTGTTGAGTACAGTTTTTTATATTCTATTTTGTGTGTATTGTTCCTCTTGTTTTTTGTTTCCGAGGGTTGGGTAGTCCCTTCTAGAGTTCGTTTTCTTTATGTATCATGTTCAGATTGGTAGCTTATTGGCACATAGTGGTAACATATAAGACTTTTGTCTTTGACTGGGGTGACTTGTTGCTTGAGCAGTTGTATTGGGTAAGATAAGGTTATCGGATTTAGGGTCAGTGCTATCGGGTTATATGAAGTATATTAAAGAGTAAATACCATTATTTGGTTCAGAATAAGGTAATGATTCTTGTCAGGAGTATAGATTCAACGATTTGTTGGCTCGATAGTTGGATATGAATTCTTTACGTCCCTTCCATCATTGCAGTATCGTGAGAGTTGGAACAAGACTTATATATATCCTGAGGTGCATAGAGAGCATCAGATTCGTGGAATTTCATCTATTATGATCAGAGAATGTTATTATGATCCAGCGAATGACGTGGTGCATGGTGTCAACTCAGCAAAGGTATGAAATCTTGTGTTGGTGCATCTTGTGGTGATTTTTACGGTGTTCATATATTGAAAGCAGGCCTGGCAGAGAATTTCAGATATTGAAACTGAGCTCTAAGGCTTATTTTCCTAAATGAAAGATGTTATCTTTAGATTTGATCGAGCTAATGTGCCTAACTAAGTTGTGGTATCACGGGTGGGTGCACGAGGTGTTAAGCAGTGATTTCAGACTACTTTAGTGAAATTCTCAGCATGTTCGAGGACGAACGTATGTTTAAGTGGGAGAGAATGTAATGACCTGACCGATCGTTTTGAGTTCTAGCCCGTCGTTCAGCGGTTTGGGGCCCTTAGTAGCTTCACTTCATGTATTATAAATTGTATGCATGGTCAGCACTAAATTTCGGGGAGTTTAGAGTTGATTTGGAAATTGAATACTTATTTCGGAAGCTTTAAGTTGAGAATTGACTAAGATTGAATTTTTGAGTAAACGACCTCGAAATCGGGATTTGAAGGTTCCAGCAGGTTCGTATGATGATTTTGGACTTGGGCATATGTCTAGCTCAGGTTTTGAAAGACCCGGGAACCTTTCAGCACATATTTTGGGAGTTAGCATTTTTGGAAGAATTTCATAAATTTGGGTTGAAGTGCATTTCAGTGTTATTAATGTTCGTTTGGGATTCTGGGGAATAGCTCTGTATGGTGATTCTAGAATTGGGAGTGCGATTGGAATTGGATTTGGAGGTCTGCAGGTCATTTTGGAGTCATTGGCCAAAGTTAGAAATTTGAAGGTTTTTGGGAAGTTTGACCGGAAGTGAACTCTCTAATATCGGGGTCGGATTCTGAATCCAAAAATTGAAGTAGGCCTATAGTGTCAAATATGACTTGTACGCAATATTTGAGGTCAATCATAGGTGATTTGATAAATTTCGGCATCGAATGGAGAAGTTTGAAGTTCTAATGTTTGTCATATTCTATATGGGTGTGAATTGTTATTTTAATCATTGTATGGTATGAATTTAGGCCTCGAGCAAGTCTGTAATGTGTTTTTGGACTAGTTGGTGTGATTGGTTGAGATCCCGAGGGCCTCAGGTGGATTTTGGATGGTCAACGGATCGAAAATGGAATTTTGGAAAAGGCTAAAGTTGTTGGTTGACAAGAGGGGTTGCTCTGATGGTAAGCAACCCCCACTTCCAACCGAGAGGTTGTGAGTTCGAGTCTCCCCAAGAGCAAGGTGGGAAGTTCTTGGAGGGAAGGATGTCGGGGGTCTATTTGGAATCAGCCTCTCTACCCTAGGGTAGGGGTAAGGTCTGCGTATACACTACCCTCCCCAGACCCCAGTAAGTGGGATTATACTGGGCTGTTGTTGTTGTTGCTAAAGTAGTTGGTTGCTGTCAAAACCGCACCTGCGATTGGTAAGCTCAGGTGCGAGACCGTAGAAGCGGTCCACCTCTCGCGATGTGGCCCAAGGCCAGGCAGCCCAGGACCATAGATGCAGTGCTAAATACGCAGAAGCGAAACTGCAGAACCGGTGGTCCTGTCTGCAGAAGCGGCCCAGACTGCAGAAGCGGTATTCTTTTCGCAGAACCAATGGGCCCAGATGCGGCCTAAGACGGGCTCCAGGCCATTTTTGCTCATTTTCACTCAATTCTTAGGCAATTTTGGAGCTCTTGGAGGGGAGATTCTGCCGAGCATTGTGAGGTAAGTTTTTTTCTACTTAATGTGAGCTTAATACTTGAGTTTTGTGTAGATTAAAACAAAAAGAATAGTGAAAATCATGGGAATAGAGTAAAACCTAGGATTTTGATAACAACAAGATTTAACCACGAAATATATTATGGAATGAAGTAGAAATCATATATTCTTGATCCTTAGGTTATGGGTACCAACTTCCCTTAAGAATTTCCAGAATCGGGGCACGTGGCCCGGGGATGGATTTTAGGAAACTTGTATTTGAGGTTGGGGAATTTCTTTAATAGTTGGAATATGAACTCTTGAGCTTGTATTGACTAGTTGTTACCCTGTTTAACTAGTTTTGGATCGTTTGGCTCCTAATTGAGGGTTTGAGCATGTTCTTGATATTGGAAGTAAGCTTTGGAGCGAGGTGAGCCTCCTTTCTAAACTTGTAAGAGGGAATTTTCCCCATAGGTGATTAATTGGATATGTGCTACTATTTGTGGGGGCTACGTATGCATGAGGTAATGAGAATCCGTGCGATGCAACTATTATGCTCAAGTTCGAGTAGTCTAGGACCCAAAAGCATGCTTACTTTTAAATTGCTTAAATCTTATCAAAGTGGAAAATGATTTTCTAAAAGAGTTAAACTTCATTTTCTTGACTTGTAAAAGAGAAAAAACCTCCTTGAATAATTATTTCCTGTGATGAAGTCTTGATTGACTGTTTGAATATGTGTTTCTATGTGTACCTGCGTCGCATGTATGATACGCGAGCAAGGTGATTATTCATTCATCTTTGACTGCATTGCATGTATGATTTGCGAGCAGAGTAATAAATGCATCTATGGTTTGCGCTATTCGATTCTCTAGCAGTGCACATTTTAAATACTATTTGATCGGGTCGTACGTTCTCGGTATGATTTACGCATGCTTGTAATATCTGCTTTGAAATTTATAAATGTTGATATTTGTTCTCCCTAGTCTGAGATAAATGTATAAATGATGAAAAGAAATTTGGGAGTTTCCATTAAAAGAAATTCCCTTGTGTATTTCTCCATGTCGATCTAGTAATAGCCGGCCTTGGTTATCTTCCGAATCAAAAACTCAGCCCCGAAAATGTTTCTGCAGGTGCCCTCATGAACTTCTTTCAAGAAATATTTGGTATCTCCCAACCACAATCATATGGAGAGTGGGCCATCAAATATTTTCGGTATAGAGTACCTTCGGACAAGCTTAACCTAACGGCCTTCGTGCGCAGAGTTCTAGATTCTTTACGATCCGAGGGAAACTTCTCGATCTTCAAGTAGTCTATATACTTATTTCTCCAGTCCCAAGTCAAACTTTTTGACTTTATTTTGGTGTGTCCTTCTTCCACTATCGAGTTCATGAGTTTTATCACTGTTCCTAAGCTGAATTCATCGTCATCAACCAATGATCCCAAGTTATCCAGAGCATCAGCTTTGCTATTTTGATATCTGTAGGGTCCATTCCTTGAATCGTTGTAGCGCTACCTGTAACTTGTCTAAGTACCTTTGCATTCATTCCTCTTTTACTTCGAATGTCCCATTGTCTTTATTTACCACAAGGAGGGAGTTACACTTAACTTCGACCACTTCGTCCCCAGGTTTTTAACCAATTCTAGACCTGCAATTATCACGTCATACTCGGCCTTATTAATAGTCAATTCCAGCGCACTAATACATTACCTATGTTTGGGTTTGTGCATAATGTTCCTTAGTGGGTAAGAATTTATGACACATATGGGGTGGCATTGAAAATACGGCTTTAACTTTCAGGCACTTAGCAAAATGAGCGCCAATATTTATGGGTGAGGATACCTTGATTTGTCATCGCCTAGAGTTCTACTAACGTAATAGATAGGAAATTGTGTAGATTCCTCTTTACAGACTAGGACTCCACTTGATGCTATCTTGGATACTGCTAAGTATAAGTATAGGTGCTCGTCTGCCGTTAGAGTATGGAGTAGGAGTGGGCTCGAAAGGTACCGTTTGAGTTTCTCCAAAGCTTTCTAGAATTTTGGGGGTCCCTGAAAAGTTATTCTTCCTATTTAATAACGAGAATAACCGATGGCTCTTATCGGAGGACCTCAATATGAACCAGCCTAGGGCGGCTATGCGCTCGCTTAGCCTCTAAACAACCTTGACATTGTCCACCACTGTGATATCTTCTATAGCTTTGATTTTGTCTGTACTGATCTTGATCCCTCGGTACGAGACCATGAATCCAACGAACTTTCTCAGACTCGGCCCTGAACGTGCGTTTCTCAAGGTGTAGCTTCATATGTATTTCTTTAGTATGTGAAGGTTTCCCGTAAATGTTTGAAATGGTTCTCTGCTCGCATGGACTTGACTAACGTGTTTTTAATGTAAATTTCCTATTTGTTCTTCGAATATCTGTTTTACTAGCTGTGGATAAGTGGCACTGGAGTTTTTTTAGTCGGAACGACATTACGTTATAGCAATAGCTGCCAAATTTACTGATAATAAAAGAAGTTTTTTCTTGATCGTCCGGGTCAATTCGGATTTAGTTGTGCCCAGAATAGGTGTCGAGAAAGCTGAATATCTCGTGCCTAACCATTGAATCAATCTTGCGATCGATGTTAGGCAAAGAAAATGAATCCTTGGGGCACGCCTTGTTCACGTCTTTGTAATCTACTCATATTCTTAATTTACTTCTGTTTTTAGGCACTACTACAACGTTAGCCAAGAAATCCGGGTACTTAACTTCCCGAATGGAACCTATTATCAAGAGTTTAGATACCTCGTCTTTGATGAATGCATGCTTTACTTTAGACCGAGGCCTCCTCTTCTCTTTAACCGGGTGGAACTTTGGATCTAAGCTTGCTTATGAGTGATTATTTCAAGTGGGATCCCTGTCATGTCTATATGGTAATGAGCAAAACAATTTATGTTATTTGTAAGGAAATTAATAAGTTTTTTCCTAAGCTCGAGGGTTAAACCCGTGCCTAGGTATACCTTTCGATCGAGAAAGTGTTCGATCAGTATGACTTTCTCCAGCTCCTCAAGCATTGATTTGGTGGCATCAGAATTGCCAGGGGTGATTAACAACCAACGAACTTTGTAATTATCATCCTCGCCCACTTCTTGCTTCTCCGGTTCGGCCAGGGCCAGTGTTGGTTATTGCTATTTAGTTCCTTTTTTCCTACCGACACCTGGGTTATTTGATGCCGAAAGTGCCAAAATCAGGATCACCTCATCGTTCGTGAACATTTCTTTTGCAGCTGGCTATTCTACCTAAACCTTCGTGATCCCTCCCAGTGTGGGGAACTTCAATGCTTAGTTTAGTGTCAATGCCCTCATGCTATGAATCCATGGCCTTTTGAATAGTGCATTATATCTCATATCCGTTTCAATCACATAGAATTTCGTTTCATGAATGGTCCCGGCGGTGTTCACTGGCAGGTTTATCTCCTCTTTATTGGTCTCGCATGCCATATTGAATCCATTTAAAACCCGAATCGCAAGTACTATTTGGTCTTGTAGACCCAGCTATTCTACGACCCTCGATCTGATGATATTGGCCGAGCTACCTGGATCAATTAACACACGATTAACCCGAGATTTATTTATGAGTAAAAATATTACCAGTGCATCATTATGCAATTGCATGATGCCTTCATTATCCTCATCATTGAAAGAGATGGTCCCCTCCAGCATGTAATCTAAAGTTTGTTTTTCCTTTGTAATGGACACCTTAATGCGTTTAACATTGACCCCTGAGGGACATCAACTCCACCAATGATCATGTTGGTGACATGTTGAGGTTCCTCTTGCTCGGTCTGTTTGTTGGAGTCCCTATTCCTGAAGTGATTTTTGGCTCAATCACTAAGAAATTCCTGGAGGTGCTTATTATTGAATAACCGGGCCACTTCGTTTCTTAGTTGTCGGTAGTCTTTGGTCTTGTGGCTGTGAGTGCCATGATACGTACAAACTAGGTCAAGGTTCCTTTTGGCAGGATCATATTGCAAATGTCGAGGCCACTTGTTATCTTTGATACGTCCAATGGCAGATATGATGTCAGCAGCATTGACATTGAAATTGTATTCTCATAATCTAGGTGCCTCCCTGGCCCCGAGTGGCCTCTCGAAACTCTGTTTACTCATGAGTCCCTGAGTATGTCGCCTAAATCACTCAATTTTTATTTCCTCGCAGTGTTACGCATGAATCAGTTACCCTTTTAATCTCCTTTATACATTTGATGTTGATCTCTGTTCGGTCTTGGTTCATGATCGATGACTCTTTTAGGCCTGTCACTAATTATTATGGGATACACGGACCCACAGGGGGGCCCGAGCTGATCGTATTTTACTCTAATTACTTTATTAGTACCTGTTATGGATATCGCCCCAAGCATTGTCGGGTATTCTATCATATTCTGCTTCAAGTGCTATGATGTCTAGAAGCTTCAGGGGTTAAGTCCTTAGTGAATGCCTAAACGGCCTAATTGTCCATGATCGGAGGTAGATGCATTCATTTCTTTTGAAACCTCGACACGAATTCCCTGAGCATATCGTTGTGTCTTTTCTTTACTTTGAAAAGGTCTGACTTCCTGGTCTCGACCTTGATAGCCTCGGCATACACCTTTACAAAGGCATTTGCAAGCATAGCAAATGAATCAATAGAATTATGAGGTAAGTTGTGATACCATATCATTCCTCATTTTGACAGGGTTTCTCTGAAATTTTTCAGCAGAATGAACTCGATTTCGTCATGTTTAAGTCATTCCCCGTATGGAACACGTGTAGGAAGCACATGTTCATTTGGATCCATTGTTCCATTGTACTTCAGAATTTTAGGAATATAGAACTTCTTTAGGATTGGCTTCGGCGCCGCGCTCAGAGGGAAAGACTTGTCGCGCCCCCTTTTTCCCTCCGCGGGGAGTCCAATTTTTTACATTCATAGGGAACAACTCGTTTCCTTTTGAGATTTGGGTTTTTGAAGAGTCAGCACCTAACGAATTATGGTGCGTTAGGGAACCTTGAGCAATTAACTCATTGACTGGTATGCACTACCAGAGATTAGGGTAAGGGCTCGAAATAACCTTGGGGGAGGGGAGGAAGGTGTTAGGCACCCTTCGCAGTCCACTATGGTGGGTCCCTCCCGAACTTAATCTTGTGTGAATTAGTTATTTTAACAAATAAATAGTTTTAACACATACTCGCAAATAAAGACATGTCTTGTCATTCTAGGTGCATGTATAATTCAAGTAATGAAAATAAGGGAAAGGTTTGAACAATTTTCACATACGTAAAGAAAAGTAAATTCATTTAGAAAACGGGAGTTGGGAAAGAGGGGTCCTAGGTTGGTTAGCTTACAGGATCATACCCACATTAGTGCGCAACCATCATATCCTTACTACCCAATCCCCTCCCCCTGGTCAAAGCATAAAGCGTTCTATCAACCTTGAAAGATATCATATGCGTGCACTACCCGTCCCTTCCTCGTGGCCCTAGAGGTATTTAGGACCTCTAATTTAGGTAGTTCTAGACCATCCTAAGGTATTTAAAGGAGAAAAACCTAGGCTTCAATCAAAATAGTTAGGACCGCATTAAAGAGAAAACAATTAAAGACTCGCATTTTACCACCAGAAGAAGAACAAATAAGTCCATGTCTCAAACAATTGTTTCAGTGATTTAAATGAAAACCTTAGAACATGATATCTAGGTGAAAATAGACTATACAGTATTAGATTAGGACCAATGTGTCAAAGAACTGAATCCTACTTACCTACCGATTCTTTTAGACCTATTGAATGTGAGAAGTCTCAAATAACAAGGCGCAGTTTTATAGTTTACCAGGTTTTTAATCGCCCTACAAGCTCGCCTAGGTGTATAACAGTGACATCCTATGAGCATGATATCTATTATTGATTAGGAATGCAATGAGACAGTAAAAAAATTTAAACGGCAATTTGGATCCTATAGGAATGCTCTCTAGTAGTATTAATTAAGGCAACGTTGAAAACTTTTTAGAGAAAACAGACAGATTAGTTAATTAAACTGATTCAGAATCTATAAACATGAGTTAAACAGATTGTTTAGATCTAACTAAACTGGTTTTAGGTCCCATTGGCATGATTTCTAATTAAACATAAGGTGAAGCAAGCAGAATTTATTTGACCAAAGTGAAATCCATATAGGCATGATTTCTGTTGAAGATTAATTTAACTCATATAGGCATAGTACCTAATTATTAAAAGCTGAATTTGATCTTATGAGCATGATGTCTAATTATATGAAAGTAAAGCAAGCAGAATTCATTATAACCAAAGAAGATCCTATAACCATTTTATCTAACCAATATATTTATATCAAACGAGCCCTTATAATTATGTTATCAAACAAAAATACTTGAATTGAAATGGACCCTATAGGCATGGTATCTACCCTATTTTACCCATAGTATGTGATTAACCACCCTTTTTTAATAATCTCCCCAACATACGTTTAAAAATAATTATTACAGGCCAAGATCTGAATAAATTACATAAATATAAATATACATTAACCTATAGGAGCCTAATGTAGGCCCAAAGAAGTTTCCAAGCCTTCAGTAGCCTCAAATGCCCAAAATTCCATAACTACTTTCATGTCTAGGTGTATCAGAGTTCCTTAAGAACCTTAAGGATCCTGGACAGTGCTCACACCTATACCTTTCTCAAATAATAACTGATTTATGTGCAGTATGAAAGTGTCAGCCCTGATATGCCAGAGTTCAGAGAGATCTCAAGGGTCTCTAAGCAGTACACATATCAGAGGTGCAGGACTTAATAATCTAGGAGTAAGTAAAAGTGCATAATTGTTTGAAAGAGCTTAATAGACATTATAAAGAAAGTTCTTAGGAGTGAAAAGAATTTCTGAAAACAATTACTGATTTAGTAATAAAACAGTTTGAGGAAACTATGGAAAATAATCTCCAATCAGAACACAAGACATAGAACAAACATGCTTCAGGAAGTACTTTGACACAAAGAAAGGGGGGTTGGGAATACAAAGGATACTCCTTAATGGATCACATATACAACATGATGCATATCACTCTTAAGGGGTTCTACAGAACTATCACAGTAGATACATGTTGAAGACATCTAAGCCACAACTAAAGTCACCCTAAGGAGATTAAATAACTTAGCATGAATGAGGTAGAACATGCAAGGAAATATGCTAGGCAAGTATTAACAAGTGAAGGCATGCTAATTACACAAAAGAAAAGTTTAGGAATTCTAGATAAACAGTAGTTAGTCAAATAGGCTTAATTACATATATTGACATATTAAACAAGATAGCAAACAAGCAAGCATTGTGGAAACATGCTAATCACATATTTGAATAGGCAATATTTGTCATGCCGGGTAAGCAATAAACAAAAGAAAGGATGGACTCAGGCCATATGAACTAATGCAGTAAATAAAAAAATAGGTCAAGATTTTTTAAAAATTAATCAAATGCATACCTAGTTAAAGAAAACACAAGATGTGAGAAAGGTGTTGTGCAATTTTCAGCCTGGGCTTGCAGCCAGCTAGAATAACATATATCATAAGTAGCAAAAAGAGCAGAGAGCCTTTTTTAAGAGTGTAAGAGCGGTAGTTTCTAAACTATTGTTCGTGTTTTTGAAGTAAGAATAGGTAAGGGTATATATAGTAATCAAGAGTTAAACAAAATAAGGTAAAGAATCAATCATGTAGCAATTAGGAAAAATCACAGAATATGTCACACGCATGAAATCAATAAAGTCTTCCCCTTAGTCAAGGGATAATCAATGAACGATAAAAGATGGACAAATATTTAAGGAAGGAAATCAAGTAAGACTTGGGTACAGAATATGAAATTAAGGGTGAATGAACAAGAGTTCAATTAAGAAAACAATTAGTAAGAAACAGCAAATAACATCGTTGATTCAAATAAGCCAAGAGGAAACTAATTAAGGCAAGAAGTTTAATCAAACCGAGTAGAGAAGTAAGAATCAACGGTTTTGTTAAGAAAAAGAGTAAAAATCAAACAAAAAATTATAAACACTTCAGAATAGTAAAGGGTTTAATCAAAATAGAAAATCAAGTAAAGAGTCAACAAATATCGTAGACAATTAAAAGAGGCAAGAAAAGAATAGTCAGGATTAAACACATAGGTTTTAACGAAACAAATTGGTAAATCAATAATTCAAAACAACCCTGATTTAAGGAGAAAAATGTAGGTTTACCATGAATAGCCAGGATGAACCTAGACATATAGAATCAGTAGAAAAGTTGAACCAAGAAACTTAGTAGAGGTATATTAGGCTAAAAATTACAAGACATCTAATTGGCTGAAGAAAAATCACAAGAACCACAGCAAGGAAAAATTTAGTACACAAGTAACTTAGAACCAAATTAAAAATGTCAAAAAATTAGAGCTTTTAGTATAAACAAGTTAAGGTGAGAGCAAACCTTACGAAATTGGTTAAAACGTATAATAGATAGAGCATTAAGCACTCAAAATTATCGAATATTTTGGAAAAATAAATTTCTAGAAAACCCTAGTTTAGAAAAATGGAAAACCATTTGAGAATTAGAAGGTTCTTGTAAAAATCATAAGGTTATTGCAAAAATAATACGAAACTTGTTCAATCTATATCGGATCTTGCACACCGAGAAGTTCAAAAGATAAAAATTAGGGCTTCGAGAAGAACAATACAAAGGTGAAGAAGCAAGCTTAGAAACCTATCGATCTAAAGAGATATAGGAAGATCTTACTTGGAATCAAATCGAAACAGTCTGAAACAGGTAAGAAAGGGCCATAGATTCAAGAAAACTAACACTGGTCCCTTGTGATACCAGTATAGGAGAGGCTATTAAAGGCCTGGGGTGGTGAGCAACCACCATTGATGGCCATAGATGAGTGATTGCGAGGTTTGCTTAAGGTTTGGTTTTGAGAGTATTTGAGACGAAAGGGATTTTAGGCAGCTATTGGCGAGAAATGGTCGGGTTTGGGGGGAAGAGTCGTTTATTTAAAAAGGGAAAGGGTTAATTGTGGCTGTTGATCTCTAGATCAACAGCCAAGATTGAAAGAGTTTGGACCTGGGTCAGGCATTAAGGTTTGGGCTAGGTAGGTTGTTAGGTTGAAATTGGGCTGGGTATTGGGTCAATTTTAGGGTCAGAATTGAATAACGAATGGGGCCAGATTTTAGATGGCCAATTTTAAAAACTAAATAATTTATAAAATAATAAATGAGTACCAAAAAATATCTTTGTACATTAAAATAGCTATTTTATATTTGAAAAATATAAAAGATTATTTTATGTATAAATAATATAATTATACATTAGTATGGGCTATTATTGCAAATAGGTGCAACGTAGTTTGAAAAATGTAAATGTAGTTTTAAAAAATGCAAAAAAATAATTAAATACTGTGATGGCATAAATAATAAATATAGATGGCTAAATCATTATAAAAGTGGTAGGGAGGATAATTATTGAATGTTTATATAACAAAGAGGAGAAATAAATTGATTTGGAGCCTTTAAAAAACTACGAAAAAATTTTAATAAAATAATTATGCATGCTTAAAACTATATATGTACTATATTAAAAGTATATATATATATATATATATATATATATATATATATATATATATATATATAAAAGTAAAAAAGTTGGGTATCAAGAGGTATTTTGAAAAAAATTCGTAGAATCCAACCTTTCAACATTAGGGTGCTCCTGGGATTTAATCAGCCCTGGAGTTATAAGTCTCCATTTTTTTATCATTGACTTTGATCTTCTTTTTCGCCAATTCCACCCGCTTTGTCAGTTCTTCAAGGATCTTTATTATTTCGGGGTTGGTCTCGGGTTCAACTTCACCCGGTCTTTCCATGGCTTATTAATTTCTTTGAATGTTTTCCTTGAATGGTTGCGGCTCAACTTTGTTAAGGGCGCGGCGCGGCGCCGTTTTGCTTCTCTGACTGGCCTATCACCACCAGTTGAGCTTGTAATATTTCGAAGATCACCCGAAATTCTTCGTATCCCCTTCACCTTCGTGCATATCCTAGGCTGCTAATTGAGCTTCTCCGCGAATGTTTTTCTCTGAGTCGGTAGGCAAGTTTTTGTCGATGGCCACATGTGAATTGACATCTATTGGATCCGCGTTCGGGACTCCATTGGGGTAAACTGGGGCCACCACGTTGTGGGCATTATATTGTTGTTCTTTGCATGGTGGCTGAATTCAGCATCGACGTTCAAGTAAGCAAATTGAGAGCTTAACATTTTTAAATTGACCTGAAATTAAAATCTCTAAGAACAAGTGTAAAATATAGTGTTTTATAGAAATTTGTATCAAATTACCACTATTATTCTTAGCTCTATGGTGGGCGCCAACCTATTTACCTTAAAACGGATAACAATTGAATTTATACGCGGTTTTAAGGATATGTGGGTTAATTCAATACAAGTGATTCTATGACATTAGATTAAGCAAATAAAAGATATAATAAATAGCCAAACCAATAATAAGAGTGAGTTCGAGCTCGGTTAACGACTTAACAGGGAACCTGTCTTCGGTTCTAAGCTTGCACGTATGAAGAACTTTATGAACAAAAACAAGAACTTTGAATAACCTTTAGTAACAGAAAGAACAAAAGTGTATCGTCATGGTATGCGTGTTACAATATCCCTAATGAATAATAAGTTTTCCCTTTGTATTGTAGGAGAATTTTACCATAAGTACAATCCTAACAAAGCTAAAAATCTTTCTTTTCGCTAATCACTAATTTTCTGTTGATACGAGTCGAGACACACTGTGATATCCGGTCGGCCGCGAACGTCACGACCCTTTGTTATGTTGAAACACGTTCTCAAGTCGCTAAAACTAAACGTGTGTTCATCTTTGTAGGTTTTGATAAATGACAAACCGACGCGCATGGAACATTGACATATGCCGAAGTCCAAGCACAAGAGAAACAAAGAACAAGATCAAGTAAAGCAACAAAGTTATACATGAGTCGTTTTATATTGTGATCTTGATCCGACAATAGATTCAAAACTTGGCTTCTCTCGTAAAATCATTTTCATCAAACCATGCATCTTTGATTTAAAACAAAATGATTTTCAAACATTTTCATTTTAGCCAAAATGATTTTTAAACATGTCTTTCAAATCTGGACAGAAATAATCGATTATGTTTTTCTGATAATCGATTATGTTAAGACAGTATAAACCAGAATTTGCAAAACAACAAAATAATCGATTATGTCTTTTCTGATAATCGATTATGTTAAGACATTGTAAACCGGATTTTACAAAACAGAAAAATAATCGATTATGTTTTTCTTGATAATCGATTATGTCCAGACAGTGTATAACCGGAATTTTCAATACATCAAAATAATCGATTATGTCTTTTAGGTAATCGATTATGTTAAGACCGTTGCCAAAGTATTTTTAAACGCTGAAAGATAATCGATTATGCACAAGGCAATAATCGATTATGCTAGCATAAAATCAGCGTCTGATTTTTAAACGTTATCAGGTAATCGATTATGCCATGTTAATAATCGATTATTCTGCTTAAAATCTGCATATGATTTTTGAACGATTTGCAGATAATCGATTATGCAACTCAGATAATCGTTTATCCTAGCACAAAATCAGCAATTAGTGATTGGCAATTAAGCAACGGTCTTGGTGACTTTGAGGACTATAAATGCACCAAAAAATCACTCTTTTAAGCACAACAACTGATTACATTCTTGCTTAAGCTTACATACTCTCATATCAATTATTTTATATTCATTTCATAGTTTTTTAGAGCAAACTCTTGACGAGGTTGTTGTGTTCTTGAGCGTATTTATTTTACTCACATCTACTCTATAAGAGAGTCTTCTCTTGAGTGCTAAGTGTTTGCATACACTTGAAGGGAAGTTCTAATCCCTTGTTGTAAGAAGGAAAGTTTAGTTCCTTGGCTTGAAGTCTTGAGGTGAGGTATCCTCGAGCAGGTTGAAGTCTTGTAGAGTGTATATCTACGAGCAAGTGTAACGGTTTGTTAAACACATGTAAGCTTAATGGAGTTAGTGTAAAACTCGAGAGATTCTCTCGGGGACTGGACTAACCACACGTTGTGGTGAACCAGTATAAGTTCGGTGTGTTCTCTCCTTACTTCTTTATTTACCGCACTTATTTTACTCCTGCAATTTTAATTCCGCAAATTTACATTGTTTTTTATTATAACGCTATTCACCCCCCCCCCTCTAGCGTTAAGCGTATATTCTAACAATTGGTATCAGTGCCTAAAAGACTTAACAATTTGAGAGAAACAATCCATGGCTTCTACTCGTAACGTTTATGCAGGACTAGGTGAAGGACAATGCTTCACAAGGCCACCACTATTCAATGGCACAAACTATACTTATTGGAAGGAAAGGATGAGAATATTTATCCAATCAAATAATTTTCTACTGTGGAAAATTATCCAAAATGGAGAGCAAATTCCAACCAAAAAGGTAGAAATGAAATGGTGCCAAAATCGGAAGATGAGTATGACGCAGACGATATTAGAAAGGTGGAGAACAACGCAAAAGCGATCAACATGATGTACTGTGCTGTAAATCCGGATGATTATCGAAAAATCTCATGTTGCACCACGGCTAAGCAAATGTGGGATAAATTGGAAATTACCTACGAAGGTACGGACCAGGTAAGAGAAGCTAAAATAGATTTTCTAACCCATGAATATGAACTTTTTCATATGAAGGAAAACGAGAAGATAGATGATATGTTCGAATGATTTTCAAAAATCGTTAATGATCTTCATGCTCTTTAGAAGACTTTCACGGATAGGGAACTTGTCCATAAAATTCTTCGAAGTCTCACTCCGGAATGGCGCTCCAAAGCCGACGCTATTCAAGAGTCAATCGGTATTACAAATGTCACAATCGACGGGCTTAGAGGTAATCTCAAAACCTATGAATCTACTATTCTTAACCCTCCTTTGGATGATCAAAGGAAACGAAGAATCGCCCTTAAAGCAAGCACGGCTCAACCTCAAAATGATGAGGATTCAAGCGACGAAGATAGCGAGTTCGGACTCGTTATTAAGAAATTTCACTAGTTCATGCAAAAGAAGTATGAACGAAAAGGTAAGCAACAAGGAGACAAATTAAAGTGCTATGGATGCGGAGAAATCGGGCATATCAAATCAAATTGTCCAAATACCAAAAAGGAGAAGAAACCCGTCAAGAAAGAAAGAGCATACATCTCTTGGGGAGGCGACTCTGGAGACGAATCAAGTGATGGAGAAGGAAACGAGACCGCAAACTTGTGTCTTATGGCACACGAAGAAACTCAAAATGAGGTATGTACTACTTCTAAGAACTATTTCACTTTAGAAGAAATGCAAGATGCATTTGATGAGTTGTATAAAGAGTTTAATAGCGCTTCTAAATCTATAAAAGATTTAAGAAAACAAGTTTCTTCAAAAGAAAAGGATTTTGAAAAACTAACTCTTGAAAATGAGAAATTAAAAGAGGAAAACAAGTTTTATGGCAAAAGAAGCGCCGATAAACCCGAAAGCTCAAATAAGGATTGTACTTCTTGCAAATCTCTAAAGGAAGAAGTAGAAAGTCTTAGAAGCACTTTGCACAAATTCAATTCTTCACACAAAAATCTCAATGAAGTGCTTGTAAATTTGAAATCCACTAAGCACGGTATATGCTTTAAACACGAGCCAAAAGAAAAAGTTGAGTCCATTCCTAAACCACCTAAGACTCAACTTAGGCAAAACAAAATAAATGTCAACACTCAACCTAGAAATTTTAATCCTAGAATTGCAACTCATCCTAGAACAAATGCTAGAAGAAATATTGGCATGTATAGACCACCTAGACAAGATTTTCGAAAACCACATCAAAACTATATTCCTAACAATAGAGTGAATACTAGAAGAAATATTGGCATGTATAGACCACCTAGACAAGATTTTCGAAAACTACATCAAAACTATATTCCTAAAAATAGAGTGAATAATTTAGACCCCCAAATTATTATCATCCTAGAAGAATGCATGATACGAATGTCATTTGTCATTATTGCAATAAAATTGGACATATTGCTCCCGCATGCTTCACTAGACATAGACATTTCACTGCAGATCAATCACACCACTATTTTGCACCTAACACACAAGGACCCAAAATGGCTTGGGTACCAAAATCTCATTAATTTGTTTTGTAGGTGTGTTTGAAAGGATCAAGTGTACTTTGATACCTTGATAGTGGATGCTCCAAACATATGACTGGGGATGCATCAAAATTCCTTCAACTAAAACCCACGGAAGGAGGAAATGTTATTTTTGGAGACAATAACGAAGGAAAGATTATCGGCATTGGATCGGTCGGTAAGGACAAATCCTCCTCCATTAAGCATATTTTGCTAGTTAAAGGTCTTAAACATAATCTCTTGAGCATAAGTCAATTATGTGACAAGGGAAATCTTGTATTGTTTGACTCCGAAGAATGCTCAGTTATCCGTCGTAGTGATTTTAAAATTATTCTTCGTGGTATTAGAATGGATAATATCTATATGGTTGATCTTGAAAATTCTTCATCAAGTTTTGTAAATTGCCTTATGAGTAAAGAAGACGACATGTGGTTATGGCATCGTAGAGTAGCTCATGTAAATATGAATCTTTTAAACAAACTAGTTTCACAAGATTTAGTAATTGGTCTTCCAAACATGAAATTTGAAAAAGATTCTATTTGTGATTCTTGTCAAAAAGGGAAACAAACAAAAGCCTCTTTTAAATCCAAAAATGTTGTTTCAACCACTAGACCTTTACAACTTCTACACATGGATCTTTTTGGACCATCTCGTGTTGAAAGTCTTGGTGGAAATCTTTATGCTTTTGTAATTGTTGATGACTACTCGAGATTCATATGGACGTTATTTCTTGCTCATAAAAGTGATGCCTTTCATGCTTTTAAAAGTTTTCTTAAACGTGTTCAAAATGAAAAGAACACAACCGTCACTTCCATAAGAACTGATCATGGGGGAGAGTTCGATCATAATATCTTTGCGGATTTTTGTGACGAACTCGGTATTGAACATACCTTTTCGGCTCCACGTAAACCACAACAAAATGGAGTGGTGGAACGTAAAAATCGATGTCTCGAAGAGATGGCTAGAACCATGCTCGATGAGGCTAAGATTTCCAAAAAGTTTTGGGCGGATGCCGTGAGTACCGCAAGCTATGTTTTAAACAGAGCTGTCATAAGACCGATACTCATAAAAACTCCCTATGAACTCTATAAGGGAAGGAAACCAAATCTTTCCCATCTTAGAGTCTTCGGTTGTAAATGTTTTATTCACAACAACGGAAAAGATAACTTGGGAAAATTTGGCGCGAAATCTGATGAAGGAATTTTTCTTGGTTACTCATCGCGTAGCAAAGCATATAGAGTCTTCAATAATCAAACAAAAACTGTTGAGGAATCTCCTCATATAGTATTTTGTGAAAATGATGCTCGCTTGGCAAGAAAGGATTGTTATGATGGTCTTGCAGGTGCTTTAAACAAAATCAATCTTCAAGACGAGGTGCAAATGGAGAATCCAAAGGAAGTTCAAGATGAAGTCATGGAACAACTTTTGGAAGAAGTACCACCACAAGAAGAAGAATCGATGATGCCTAAGTCTTGGAGGACGTCTAAAGACCATCCTCTTGACAAGGTAATTGGCAACATCGAGAAAGGGGTAAGTACACGAAATCTTCTTAAAGACACTGTAGGGCATATGGCTTTTGTTTCTCAAATAGAACCTAAAACCATTTCCGAAGCAATTGGGGATGAGCATTGGACCTTGGCAATGCAAGAGGAGCTTAACCAATTCAAACGTAATGATGTTTGGGAATTGGTGCCAAGACCCGATAATCACACCATAATTGGTACGAAATGGGTTTTTCAAAATAAATTAGATGAAAATGGTATAATCACTAGAAACAAAGCTAGGCTTGTTGCTAAGGGTTATAATCAAGAAGAAGGAATTGACTATGAAGAAACCTATGCACTCGTAGCACAGCTAGAAGCCATTCGTTTATTACTTGCTTTTTCATCATCTATGAATTTCAAAATATTTCAAATGGATGTCAAGAGTGCCTTCCTCAATGGGTTTATTCAAGAGGAAGTGTACGTTGAACAACCCCCGGGCTTTGAAGACTTTAAATCTCCCGATCATGTCTTCAAGCTTAAAAAAGCGCTATATGGATTTAAACAAGCTCCTCGAGCTTGGTACGAGCGCTTAAGCAAATTTCTTTTGGACAATGAGTTCAAAAGGGGGAAAGTTGACACTACACTGTTTATCAAAAATAAAAACAATGACATTCTTTTAGTTCAAATTTATGTCGATGATATTATTTTTGGTGCTACTAATGATTTTTTATGCGAGGAATTCTCTAAGTTAATGACTAGCGAATTCGAAATGTCAATGATGGGTGAGCTAAACTTCTTCTTGGGGTTGCAAGTGAGACAAATGAAAGAGGGAACTTTCATTTTCCAATCTAAATACTGCAAGGAGTTGCTAAATCATTTTGAAATGAGCAACGCCAAAGCAATGGCCACTCCAATGAGTACATCCGACCATCTTGACAAAGATGAGAAAGGTAAGGAAGTAGACACCAAGAAATACCAAGGTATGATCGGATCCCTTCTTTATCTTACTGCAAGTAGACCGGACATCATGTTTAGCGTGTGTTTATGCGCTCGATATCAATCATGTCCGAAGGAGTCGCACCTAACTGCGGTAAAACGGATAATGAAGTATCTTGTTGGAACTATAAATGTGGGTCTATGGTATCCCAAAGGTTTTTCATGCCAACTTGTTGGCTATTCCGATTCCGATTTTGCGGGTTGCAAATTGGACCGCAAGAGCACTAGTGGCACTTGCCATTTGCTCGGTAGCTTTCTAGTTTCTTGGTTTAGCAAGAAACAAGTAAGTGTTGCGTTATCCACAACCGAGGCTGAATATGTAGCCGCGGGGAGTTGTTGTGCTCAAATCCTTTGGATGAAACAACAACTCTCGGATTATGGTCTTAGTATCAATCATATCCCTCTTCGATGTGATAATACTAGCGCCATAAGCTTGACGAAGAACCCTGTTCTTCACTCAAGAACGAAACACATAGAAATTAGGCACCACTTCATAAGAGATCACGTTCTTAAAGATGATGTCGAAATTGAGTTTGTTGAAACCAAATATCAATTGGCCGACATCTTCACAAAGCCTTTAGAGAAAGAGTCCTTTTTTCCGAATTCGTAGTGAACTCGGGATTCTTGACTCCACGATGATCTAATACATGCATTGCATTTTTCTTTTAACAATTACTAACTTGAGCGTCGGAGGCGCCTAACTCTTTTTTGCATGTATCGCCCCAAAGGCAGGGGGAATTCTCTGGCACTGGTGATAAATAATCGATTATACTAATACTAGAATCGATTATCTAACACTTTGATCTTGCAAGAATCTGGCAATCTTGTTTAATAATCGATTATATATATTACTAATCGATTAGTGAAAGTTCAGTTTTACAAGTGTTAATAAAATAATCGATTGTTGAAAACAGAATAATCGATTTACTCTTACCGTCTCGGTTTTTCATCACACTGCCTAAAGATAATCGATTATCAAAGTTCAGTAATCGATTATCCCCCAAGTCCGTATAACACACTGTGCAGCAATAATCGATTACCAAAGTTCAGTAATCGATTACCAACGGTCAGCTCATCAAAATTGTTACCGTTTTTTTACCGTTTGGGACTTAAAATCTGCAGCTTTTCTCTATTTAATGCCCCCCTTTCCTCTACTCTATAAATAGGGACTTCCATCCTTCACAATTCTTCACTTCAACATCCATATTAGCTCCAAAATATTCTTAAATAGTCTCCAAACCTCTTGCAACAGCTCTTACTCTTTTCATACTAATGGCGAGGAAGCACTCTAAACGCGCTCGTTCTGGCAAACAAATTGCTTCCTCTTCCGTCACTCGTCCACTCTCCCACTACTATAAAGACGGATCCTTCTTACGTTTCGACACTGAACCCGAACTCCTTCGATTCGTCGAAAAATTTGAAAATCGGGAAATCCTTCCTCCTCGATTCTCCACTGGTCGATTCCTTAGCCACAGCGCCCCTCCATCTACAGTAAATATCCTCATGCAAAGCCAACTCCTTGAATTCATATATCTTCAATCCCCTTACATTCACCCTTCTATAATTCGTGCATTCTATTCAAATCTACAGAAGGACGAAGATGGTGACCTTATCTCAAACATTAATGGAGTTCCAATTCTTTTAAATGAGGAACACATGCAACTTCTCACAAAACTTCTACGAAATGGGGAAGATATTTCACTTTACACTAGAGAAGAAGGTGCTCTATTTGATGAACAACTCCTTTTTAACCGAATTGGTATTGGCGAATTTATTGCAAGTCCGGAGCAACGTCGCCCAACCATTACCCAAATGCTCCCTGAATATCGCCTAATCTTTTATTTCATCACCCGAGTTCTAAAACCACGCAAATTCAATCATACAACTCTCTCTCATGAGGATTCAAAACTCATGCATGCTATTATCACCGGGGCTCGCATCAATTGGTGCCAGTTCGTCATGACTCACATGTATGATGCAATTGGGGACGATAAACCAATCCCCTATGCCTTTGTCATAATGGCTCTTTTTCAAGCCTCCGGTATCGACACCTCCGTCGGTCCTCTCAAAAAGGCAACAAAACACTAGGAAATTCAAGAAACTTCATTTCCCAATATCGGTGATCATCCGGCTCCTCATCCTCCTCAAAGACGTCGTCCTCAGGATCCTTCCGTTGCTACCCTCCAAACCATTTCTGAGCAACTTGCCTCCTTATCCACATCTATGACTCGTATTGATAGGAATGTCACCCGATTATCCCACGAGCTTCATGGATATTTTGACCACGTCCGCTATCCATATGCCCAAGTTGTCCTTCCGGAAGAAGTGCCGGATGCCGAGGCGGATGTAAATGTTGACAATGAATAATATTTTTTTTCGGTTGAATAATATTTTGTATCTTTTTCTTGCTTTATTATGTATTGTTTCTTCAATAAAAGTTTATTATTTTTTTGCTAATGTCAAAGGGGGAAGAATAAGGGCTATGCACACTAATACATATTGGCATAAATTAAGGGGGAATTCATAAATGGAGGGGGAACTTGTCTTGGATTATTTAATATGCATATCCCGATATTGGTTTGCCATTATCAAAAAGGGGGAAATTGTTGAAACACGTTCTCAAGTCGCTAAAACTAAACGTGTGTTTATCTTTGTAGGTTTTGATAAATGACAAACCGACGCGCATGGAACATTGACATATGCCGAAGGCCAAGCACAAGAGAAACAAAGAACAAGATCAAGTAAAGCAACAAAGTTATACATGAGTCGTTTTATATTGTGAACTTGATCCGACAATAGATTCAAGACTTGGCTTCTCTCGTAAAATCATTTTCATCAAACCATGCATCTTTGATTTAAAACAAAATGATTTTCAAACATTTTCATTTTAGCCAAAATGATTTTTAAACATGTCTTTCAAATCTGGACAGAAATAATCGATTATCTTTTTCTGATAATCGATTATGTTAAGACAGTATAAACCGGAATTTGCAAAACAACAAAATAATCGATTATGTCTTTTCTGATAATCGATTATGTTAAGACAGTGTAAACCGGATTTTACAAAACAGAAAAATAATCGATTATGTTTTTCTTGATAATCGATTATGTCCAGACAGTATATAACCGGAATTTTCAATAGAGCAAAATAATCGATTATGTCTTTTAGGTAATCGATTATGTTAAGACCTTTGCTAAAGTATTTTTAAACGCTGAAAGATAATCGATTATGCACAAGGCAATAATCGATTATGCTAGCATAAAATCAGCGTCTGATTTTTAAACGTTATCAGGTAATCGATTATGCCATGTTAATAATCGATTATTCTGCTTAAAATCTGCATATGATTTTTGATCGATTTGCAGATAATCGATTATGTAACTCATATAATCGATTATCCTAGCACAAAATCAGCAATTAGTGATTGGCAATTAAGCAACGGTCTTGGTGACTTTGAGGACTATAAATACACCTCAAAATTACTCTTTTAAGCACAACAACTGATTACATTCTTGCTTAAGCTTACATACTCTCATATCAATCATTTTATATTCATTTCATAGTTTTTGAGAGCCAAACTCTTGACGAAGTTGTTGTGTTCTTGAGCGTATTTATTTTACTGACATCTACTCTATAATAGAGTCTTGTCTTGAGTGCTAAGTGTTTGCATACACTTGAAGGGAAATTCTAATCCCTTGTTGTAAGAAGGAAAGTTTAGTTCCTTGGCTCGAAGTCTTGAGGTGAGGTATCCTCGAGCAAGTTGAAGTCTTATAGAGTGTATATCTACGAGCAAGTGTAACGGTTTGTTAAGCACCCGTAAGCTTAACGGAGTTAGTGTAAAACTCGAGAGAGTCTCTCGGGGACTGGACTAACCACACGTTGTGGTGAACCAGTATAAGTTCGGTATGTTCTCTCCTTACTTCTTTATTTACCGCACTTATTTTACTCCTGCAATTTTAATTCCGCAAATTTACATTGTTTTTTATTATAACGCTATTCATCCCCTCCCCCCTCTAGCGTTAAGCGTATATTCTAACATGTTAGTCATGTGCAGTTGTTTGGCAATGCTCTCTGAAGTTTTGGGATGCGAACCGAACTCGGAGGACGTGGTCCTGATATCCCCGAGGACAGGTGCTTTGCTCGAGGCCTGATAAGAGGGGCTCCTTGCTCTTATTCTGATTCCTTACAATCACATCCCTGCTCCGTTTGCCTCGCCGAAAATTCAGGGTCTCGGTGAACTCAATTTTATCCGTACACATTTATCTTACTCGAAGTTTTCCTTATGTTCACGGGATTTAACAACTTATATATTATCAAATAAAAATAGAAAGAATTTAGCTTTCTTGAAAAAAATAAATAAACTTTTCACTCTTATTGAACACTATATTTTTCGATTAAAAAGAAATTCAATTTATGCCATACTATGCATGAAAATGAGAAGAAAACACAATTCTCGAAAGTCAAAATTAATTTAAAGATCTAACTTTTGTAAAAGTGAATGTCGTGTGGAAAGATTTAAGACATGTTAGCAAAACCGAAAGCTACGGCAAAACAAAATAAAGATCAAAGCAGAGGAAAGTTGAGACTCCCAAGGTTGTGGCGAGGGCCAAATATATCTATATATATTATGAAAAAGATTTAAATATACTTTTTATTATGATTTGAATTTAAATATATTTCTATCGTAATATTATTGATTTAAATATATTTATTTTCTATTAAGTTTGTCGAAGTTTGTCTATGGTAGATATATAATTTTATGTGACACTGATATTTGACGAGGTGATGCCACTGGGATGCCACCTTACCACTCCTAATTTATATATAAAAGATTAAAATTTGAAACACAATATTTTTTATTGTAACGGTAATGGTGGCAATAATGATGGAGGGAAAAAAATCTTAGTGGTGGAAAAAAATGGGTTAGGGACGCCAAGGTGGCAAGTAATGTGGCATCAACCTCATTAAATGTCAATGTCACATAGGATTGGATGTCCACTTTTGACAAACTTAACGAAACAAAGATATATTTGAATCAATAGTATAACGATGAGTATGTTTGGAAAAGTATAACGAGAGGTATATTTAAACTTTCTGACAGTAAAGGATATATTTGACCATTTTTCCATTTTCTTAGTTTGTCCTAAGTTTAATGAAAAGAAATAAGACTTCTAGCTCTATTTAATGTTATTCCTACCGTTAATTAACTAAAATTCATGCATGCATCAGGTAGGGATGTTCATACAAATTCGAAAAATTGAACCAAATCGAAAATCAAATTAAATCGACCAAAAAAATTGATACCTTTTGATTTGTTTTAGTCTTAATTTTGAATTTTAAAAATAGATCAAATTTGATTTGGTTTTGGTTTTAATCATATAAAAACTGAAAAAATCGAACCAAACCGACTATATGAGTAGCTATGTCAAATTTATTATTACACTATATATATTTATATTTTTATACAAAGTTTTATAATTTTTTATGGTAAATGTTAATAGTTTGTACTTTGGTATAGTTCTTTACCTTTACATTCTAGTTTGATTGGTAGTTTTCTTTTGCTAAGTGTAAGAATTTATTTCGTGCTAAGAATAATAAATTTTTAGTTAAGTCCTTAAATTATTCATAGCTATTTGATTCACTTATCATTAGTATATTTTGATAAATAATAGATTTCTCAAAGGACAATTGATTTGATAGTGTTACGTTGATAATGTGGTCACCAGAATATGTATTTGTTAGTGTATGTCTTATATTTAAAAAAACCAACAAATAACTTAAAAAACTAAAAAATTAACAAAATCCGACATAAATCGAATTGAGAAAAAACCAACTTAATTGATTTGATTTGATTCCAATATTTGAAAAACCATTTTAGAATCAAATCAAATTAATTAAATCAGTTTAAAAATCGATCTTAATTGGACCATGAACACTCTAGCACCAGGTTCAAGTAACTTCAATCATTCGCTGTTTCGAAAAAGTTTTTCTATTTTGCAAAAACTGAAAAACCAGCCCAGGGATATCTTTCCCTTTTTTCAGAAAGATTTTTGTTTTGGAATGAACTGAAAATATTCTAAAGCAGAAGTTTTCTAACACTTTTTGAAAACAATGCCACCCTTAGACTTGTCAAAAGGTGAGCATTTTCAAAATGATTCTTTACCAGGAAGCCAAATAAACCGGAATAAAGTTGCCTTAACTTTTTTAACTTCTCACACGGGTCCTGGTCTTATACGGTACGAATTTGAATATAGTCGAATTTTTTATACTGGAATTACACTTCTTATTCTAGCAGTATTTAATATTGATTATACGGCATCATTATTACCCATTATATTTTAATTTGTCTGAACTTATTACTATTTGAGGACTCAAACAATATTTTTGATAATATTTTTTATAGATACTTTTAAATATTTTAAATTATTAATTATTATATTATGGCTTAGAGTACTTTCACGTAGTTTGTATATTCGAAATTTTTTTTATGTTCAAGTTCACAATGAAAACTGGTCAATAAAAAAGTAGTAGGCGGAATGGGATTTAGACAGGACAGAAAGGTTAGGTAGGAGCGAATACCCCACAATTATCCATCCACATTTATGCCCCGACACAATAATATTCGACCTATAACAGAATTGGGATGAAGAGGATTTCACTATAGCTTTATTTTACTCTGTTTGGACTAAGGGGAACACCAAAATTCAAAACCATCATTTATCAACCAAATTACAGTCAGTCCCCCTTTAATAATTTCATACTAAAGATGAGAAGGACAACAAATAAGAATAACATATATATATAGAATTGACTTCTCTTTTTTGCTTCTCCACATTTGACTCCCTTCCCCCCACCTTTTCCTTACTTCTTGTTTTGTGGTGAGGCTGGACACAGCTAGAGTATAAATTATAGGTTTGTATAGTTTTTGATTATATATATAACCACGAATCCAAAGACGAGTTATGTCATCTAGAATTTTAAATATTAATTTCGTATATCAAAATCTCAAATACTTTATTTTAGCCGTCCTCGATTATATGCATAGTCTGAATATTTTTCACATGGCTTTTACGTTAAAAAATAGATAAAATATAAAATTGTGTATTACAAATTCATTTGAGTTGACTTCGGTCAACGTTTTGAGAAAACGGCCTGACTCCGTATTTTGATGGTTCCGGTGGATAGTGATTTGGGACTGGACATGTACCCGTAATTGAATTCTAAGGTCCCTACCATGAGTTATCGTATTTTGTTGAAAAAATTAAAGTTTAAAAGCTTAATGAATCTAAAGGTTTGACCAATGTTTGACTTTATTGATAATGGGTCCGTATTTTCTTTTTCGGAACCCGGTATAGATCGATTACCATATTTATGACTTGCCTTTCAAATTTAGTGAGAAACGGAGTTATTTGATGTGATTCGGACACCTTGTTGTTAAAATAGAAGTTCATAAGTTATCTTGAAAATTTCATTTGATTTGGTGTCTGATTATTAGTTCTACGTGTTATTTTGGGTGATTTGATCACGGGAGCAAGTTTGTATGATGCTTTTGGACTTATGTACATTTTTTGTTTGGAGCCTCGAGAGACAAGGTGAGTTTCGGATAGGCTACAAAGTGGTTTGGACTTGAAAACAAAGCAGGTGTGCTTCAGTGCTGGTGCAGGCCTGAGACCTCCCAATTGCGAGGTCAGGCCTCGCATTTGCGAAGATGCAAGACTCCTGTCACGTTCGCAACTGCGAAGAATAGCTAGGCACCACAGGTTCACATTTGCGACCAATTTTTTTGCAATTGCGAAGAAGGGCTGCGGGACAGTGTTCGCATTTGCGATCAAATGATTGCAATTGCGGGGTGTACATATTCGAAATTGCGAATAAACCATCGCAATTGCGATGACAACAAGAATGTGGACCTTGGCAATTGTGAAGGATTTATCGCATTTGCGCGTTCGCAATTGTGATTCTCCGGTCGCAATTGCGACACCTACGCCTAAACAAAAGATGAGTTTGATGGGAATTATCTCATTCTTTCAAAATTTTAAACCTAGAGAACCCTAGAGGCGATTTTCCTAACGGCCCTTCTTCCCCAAATTATTGGTAAGTGATTCTAACCTATTTTCGTTCAATCTTCCATTACATTTCATAAGATTATAACCTAAAATCTAGTATTTCCATGGTGGAAATTGGGGGTTTGGGTAGAATTAGAAATTTTTGTAAGATTAGAATTTATACCACAAATTAAGGTCGGATTTCGAGACAAGTTATATAATCGGGCTTGGGGATAAATAAAAAATCAAATTTTTGTCCGATCTTTGGGTTTGGACCAAGCAGGCCTGGGAGTTAACTTTTGTTGAATTTTTCAATAAGGACCTAAATTGAATCTTTTGCAATCGTAGGTAGCTTGTAAGGCTTATTTCGAATTATTTGGCTGATAATTTGTTTAGATTTTATTGGTCTGGAGGCTTGTTTGAAAGGCAAAACTATGGTTGAGCTTTGGCTTGATCTTTGGAGCAAGGTAAGTGTCGTGGTTAATCTTGACTTGAGGGATTAGGACGTGTTTACCTATTTGCTACTGCCTCTGTTCCACTTTATGTGAACCTATTTACTTTTTGGTCTGTTCCAAAAAGAATGAACCCTTTCTAAATTTGGTAACAGTTTAGCTTAAACTTATAATTCTACAATTAATGAGAAGCTTTTACAATCACACAAATACTCTTGGTCCTTTTTTGACTTGTGTAGGACCACAAATTTTAGAAGTCTTCATTTTTTCTTAACGTCCATACCTAGTCAAACAGGTTCACTTACACACAAGGCTACCCTTTTCCGAAAGCTCCGCAGGATCACCTACCACTAGTCATCGGCCGGAACGTAAGGTAAAACGTATATGTGAGGTGGCTAGTATGTATGCGTTGTTGTTGGGTTATAATATGCGGGTGAGACTTAATTCTTGTAATTTAATCCTTTATTTGATCATGATATACATGTTTAGACTAGTTTTTATTACTAAATTGATTGCTCTTTGTACATCTATGGACTGTCTATGATAATTGAGCATTATTTCTGAAGTTGAGGTTAATTTTATGGAACCATTTTTGACGTAAAGTTTGTCCTTGTTTACGTATTCTCCTATTCATGTTATATGGTAAGGTAGAGCGTTGATGCATGAAGGGCGATGTCGTATTATATTTAAGAGCTAATGCACAAAGGGTGGTGTCGTGCCATATTTGAGAGTTAATGCACGAAGTGTGATGTCGTGTCGTATTGAGAGCTAATGCAGGAAGGGTGATGACGTGTTGTATCTAATGATTCATATGAAAGTGAGAGTAAAAGCATGAAGGGTAATGCCATACCATTGTTATTATTTCATAGTGAGGCTGAGAGTAAAAGCACGAAGAGTGATGATGTGTAATTTTATTCACTATATTTAATCGTTTTGTTGGTTAAAGGATTATTGACTACTTCTTGTTATCATTTTCTGTTGTAGTTATCATATCATGTACCCCTTTCGCATGCCCCCTCCCAGCAGTACACATTTAGCATTTATTGTTGTTATGTTGTACGTGTATTAGTATCTGCACAGGTTTATTTACGTGGGTGTCCTGTCATTGCCTCGTCACTACCTCGCCGAGGTTAGGCTAGACACTTACGGAGTATATCAGGCCGGTTGTACTCATACGCTCTGCACTTCTTGTGCTAATTTTGGTACTAGTCCCTGAGGCGTTTCAGCTCGAATTTGCTTTTGAAACTCGAGGTAGATCTGCTGGCATCCGCAAACCTTGAAGTCCCATTCCACTTTCCCCTTATTTACTGTTCTTATCGTTTGAGACAATTGTATTTATTTCAAACTCTGTATATAGAAACTCTAGAAGCTCGAAAACTTGTGACTCCGGATCGGGTTGTACTTAGATATTATTGGTTTTTATATCATTCCGTACTCAATTATAGTTTCATTTCGGCTTAATTGATTTTACTTATTGAAACTGATTAAAATTAGCTTAAAGATCCTTTAATATTGGCTTGGCTAGCAAGTGAAATGTTAGGCGTAATCATAATTTTCCAAAGTGAAAATTTCGATTCATGACAAGTTATAGATTGATACCGATTTTACCGAGGGAAGAAACTTTTATTCTTTGGTCATAATATTATATTTTAATATATGCAAATATTGTAGTTGTATTTCCAAGTGAACTTCATGAAATATTGAACTTTCGCATTTGGGATATTAAAATACTGATTTGAGGAGTATTTTAAGTGAACTAAGTATAGTAATAGTTTTCAATCGTAATTATCTTCAACTTTTTCAAATAAAGTTCATGTCTAAACACAAGTTCAATTTCCACAAACTCTTTTTAACTTCACTTTCAAATACTCTTTTTTTTTCAACATAAACCAAAAACTATCCAAACGCTTGATTACTTCTATGCAAGAGAAAGAGAAGCAACTATATGGGAAAACTGAAGCTTTTCAATAAGCTCTTTTGCATGGCGTGAAGCTCGGCGCTCAACTCGAGCGAACAGCTTGTCACTTAGCTGTTCGCCAATGTGAGCGTCGACAAGGACGCCACTGATGCTTCTACAGCTGATGGCTAAGGCTCGTCCAACTTCAGCTGCATCGTCTGGCTGGTTGACCACCAAAGGACTCCCTCCCCTGAAGACTTGAAGCTTGTTGATAGTGAATAAGCCGTTGGCTTCAACCACCTCGTTGAAATCTTGTATGCTTGGTGCATACACTGGGATGTTGAAGTTGTCCCTCCTCTCACTTGTAATTAGCCCCTGTTGTTCAAACAAATATTATTCATTAGGACATAAGTAGACAATTGACCAGTTATAGAGTTTTTCCACTCAAGTGAAGTATATATTAATTAGTACTCTTCAACACAATCAGTCTTGAACAAAAATTTATAAAATAGAAAAAACAAGACAAAGGAAAGAAAGAGGAATGTCATATTGACATGACAAAAATGATCAGAGAGAAAATAACCAGAGACAATTAAGCCTCTTAAAACTTACTGTAGGTATCATGTGTCCTAGCTAGGTAAATTAATACTCTAACATGTTCTATACGGTCCAAATATAAAATTCATGTACTCCAATTAATTGTAACTCCCTTTTGTTTGGACTCATAATATATTTTCTTCTTTCCGAAACTATATTAACAATCTAACAACGGCGGCTGCTTCTTACTAATTATAGTCAGCAATTTGGCGTAGCCACTTGGCATTGCTATTTGTTATGATATTGGTGATAGATGATGGAAGAAGTTAAGAGTAGTCAATTTATGGTGTGGGATAGAGAGGAAGCCCAATTGGTCACAATGATAAGTAAAAATCATGTTTACGACTATTCATTGAATGGCTCCATGCCGACCCTTGGTCACAATCCCTACTCGTTTGTCAACCAGACATACTTGGTCGGACAGATGTTGACCTTTGTGTACTAGTGCTTGTTTGCTCAAGAATCAAATTGGAGAATGACCTGATCCATCTGATTGTGACACTAAGACTAGTCTACATTATCCAAAACGACCAACTTCAGAAATAGGAAAAGACAATAATATTTATACGATATAAGTTTAAGTTATATACAAAAATCTTTCAACAACAAAAAATTTCACACTCTGTATCGGATCCTTCCATAGTGAAGAATTTTAAAGGATACGACATATAACCGAAGATATTCTTTTAGGACCCCGAACAACAAAAACACTAATGGCACAGTTAGAAACTTTACAAAGAAAAATCAAAATATAAGAAAGCTAAAGTAATTCAAAGTAGTATATAACTATATTGTATAATTTTTTGTGTGAAGGTTTCTCGATTGACACGTTTTGATTAAAGATGTCTCCACTACTGTACAACAACATTATAAAAAAGTTATACTATCGATACAAATTAACCTACTATAACAATTTATTAGTTTGTCTTTCAGATTACATTATCAAATTAGATATGAAAAGTTTTATATTGTTATAAGTCATCTTAAGACTTGCACACTTTCTATATATAGGTCTGTTGAAGTCATGACTTATTAGGGCATAGAGAAGAACGGAATGAATGAGTAATTACCTCTTGGACAAGATCATCCCAAGCATCTTGAAAATGGGTCCCAAAAAGGAGTCCGGCCCCACCTTGGTCCGTTGGGTCCACAGAAGTTCTTCCTAAGCAAACTAAAAACATGGAACCCCCTCTCCTCATTTCTTTAGACCTTGCTCCAAGGAAACTAGCCAAATCACTATGGAATTGCTTTTTGTATGCGTTGGCTGTGCTCTCATATGCACCATGGATGTATATCCTTCCCTTGTTGTACGCCCCTGATCTCTTATCCAAAACTATATCTGGAACCTGTCATCCAAAATTGAATTTTAGCAATTTTTAAATGGATTTTTGACCGGATTTCTTGATTACTTTTCATATTCAGTATACATGGATTATATATCGATTATATAAAGTTATATCCATATAATATATTTATCGTTTATTTTTAGTTTAAGCAATTGGCTGATGATTATTTAGATTAATTATTCAAACTTCTAAATAAGTTTATTAAAAAATTCTTTAACCAGCAATCAAAGCATTAAACAAGTAGTTTTTCTCAGTTCATTTCAATGGCCTATATGCATGCTGCATGCAGCTCAATTGGCCCTATATACACTCCTTCCCTACTCATTAGTCATTTATCCTTTATGAAAGGAAAAAAAAACAATTTTTTTACAAGTATATAAGTTAAATCCAACATCGAACAGAAAATAAAGAAATAAATATAGCCCAAAAAGTGCTCAGGCTAATGGTTTTGAGAAAACCAGGGGCCATTATTATTTTGAGTGCTTTTGAACTATTTGACCTTCTCAAACAAAATAAAGTAGTTAGGATCTTCATGCATTTTCAAACTTGAAAACTTCATACTACCACAATTCATGTATTTGCCTTAACTGTAAATCATCCTCGGGATTGGTACAAATCACTAATGTTTCCACATTTCTCTGTCTATTTGCCCATGCTAGGTAAATTATGTTTCTTAAGCTAACCACGACTTCGATACCATATTACGATTTGACTTCTGTTTGTCAAATACTATTTAATTAATTCTAATAATCGAATTTTTCAAAATATTTGACGTTAAATAAAAATAAGAACTCACTTAATTAGTACTCCTTTTACAAATCTACCCTTATCGTTCCAATGTATTAACTATTAAGGAAGCGAATACGATTCAAGAAGAAACAAAAGATAACTTAAGCATATATTCTTATATTACGGTTCTCAAATTTAAGGGTATCAAAAACTATATTTAAACATGAAAGGAAATAAACAAATGCCATACGTTGAAAGTTGAAGCGCATATATATATATATATATATATATGAAGAGGAAAATAACCTGAGAAAGCCAGTGCAAAGAAAATGCAGAGTAGAAAACGTCAATGGATCTCGCCGGGAAGAGACGGCGATAAAAGGAACCCGGAACTCCGGCGGCGAAGTAAGAGCGGTGGCTACTGGAAGCCAAGCATTCCTCCATGCTGCCACAACTATTATTAGCTAATGGCGGCAGCAGCTGAAACAGCGTGTTGAAGTCATTGGATGGAAGATCAGAGAAGAAGGCGGAAAATTCAGGCGGTTGATGACCCATCGCTTCGTATCGCTTGCTCATATGTTCCACAATCACGTCGATAATGTAGACGGTGTTGCTGCCGCAGGAGCATCCTAAGTCGACGATCACGAAAGGCACATCCGGTGGGCTCAGCTGGACTTCGTCAAGGGTTTCTTTCAGCAGGTGTAGCATCGATCGAGCATGTTGCCCCTGTATACAAGAATCGGAGTCGAACCCACACCTATTATGAAAGACTCTCACTGATACCACCAGACTATAAACTCTCACTCGCATGCTCGCGAGAGTTTCCAAATGTCCATTTACTACTAAGGTTTGCACAAACGTTATGTCGACTTTGCTAAATGCAATAAATAGCTTTCAAATGAAATAATAAATTACTCGGTAAAGAAAAATATTTAGAAAGGTGGAAGTGATCACCTGAGCTTGAGAGTTGTTGACGTAGCTAGCCTCTCCATTCCCCCCTTTCATGCTGAGCATTCTTTCAAGTTTCATGTTAGATACAACAACGTTGTCCTTATTGTCTCCTAAGGGAGCCATAGTAGATACAGAAATTCAATTCTTTTATCGGTGAAAGGGAAGTGGTTAAGTATGTTTTGAGAATAGAAATGACAAATGGTTGAGTGGATTTATATAGAGAGTGAAAAAAAGCCTAAAGGATTTGATCTTGTTCTAGTGGTTAGGATGCATACTCATGAAAGATATGCTTTTTTGACAGAATCTGAAACATAAAGCTAAAATAAAGAATAAATAAAATGGAAAATAATATGAAGAAGATATGGGCTTCACATGGAAACAAATAACAAAGCAGGCCCAAGATTGACGCCGGAATTCCATAATTGAATCTCTACGCAAAATTCTGTAATTAAAGAGCGAAAGAGATCTAACAGGAGTAGGAGATGATGGTTCAAACTTTATGTCCATTAATTTGTTTTGTTTTGTTTTTGTTGGAATTTTGCTTAAAAATAAGAATGGTCATTGTCCCACATTGAAAATCATATTTGAATTTGAAAGCATATAGTTGCTAGTATTCTAACGTGCATGCCATGATCAGCCTAATAAAAGTGAGTGCATCACTGTGTTGACTATGAAAGTAATTACGAAAATTTATTAGCTACAGCATTCTTTTATTCATGTTTGTTTCTAACGGTTTTATCGTTAACATAATCATTAGAGAAATTAATGAAAACAATTATATAATAAATAAAGGCCTTTTGAAAATCATATAAAGCAACAATTTGTGGGTCCAAATTTTAAACTAAAATATATCCCGATTAGGCAAACCTAACAAATTTATAAGAAACACGGTTTTTCTATAAGCAACTACCAAAGTGCATAGCATATATACACAAAATGATTATAGCAAAATTAAAATATTCAGAAATGAAACAAGTATATATAGAAGATGTATTTGTTGCTAGTTAAATTTATATTGGTTTAATTTTAGTTGCTTTAGATAACGGCAAATCATTGTTTAGTAATACTACTACTGCTAGTCATACTTTTATTCTCAAGTATATACGTATGAAGACAAGAACCTGTTTTGATTCCCAAAATGACGACAAATTATTATATTTCTAATTAACCCCAACTCTTTTATACACCTAAACCATGATTTGATACTCCAAACAAGATTCAACAAGTTCCAATTTCCTAATTTATATATTTGTCATATCCAGTAATTTATCATTTGGAACTTGAAATTTTGTCTACTACAGGAACTAAGATTAACAAAGCTAAGTGATCATTAATAGTCTTTCTACTTAGTTAAATGTCATCTCTCCAGATATCAAACTTCCACTTTGTTCCGAGTCCCACATGCATTAACTGTACACATAGGCGAATGCAGGATTTGAAGTTTATGAATTCCTACAACAATCTCAAGTAATTATACAATAAGTAATTGGTTTTACAATCAAATATTTATGAATTATTTAGTGAATTTTGTAATACATACACAGAGTACGTGCAAAAGTTACTAAATTTACAGGAACTCACATGCTAAGTTGGATCCGCCCCTGGCTATACGGTCTGATGATCTAATCCTAGGCAGCTAAAGGATGTTGCTCGAGCCAATAAAAAGACTGAGAAAATTTTTATCCGCGTTGTGTTTATATAAATCGAATGAATGTGATACATGTGTTTAAGTTTGCCTATACATTTTTATGATTACGTAACTTTAGCTAAATCATATGTATTCTCATTTTGGTTTATAACGCTTAAAATTAAATTGTTTGGTTTGATTTAAATACCAAAATCGAGTAAGTACATTCTCGAGTCTCGACTATTCTGGACTCCTCACTAGTGCATTCTCGGCTCTCGACTACTAATACTTAGCACGGACAATTCCTCACTAGTACATAGAGAAATGAAATTTAATTATAGAAAGGATGATTTATCCAACTATTCAAGGGATTATATATATTCTTACCTGCTGTTTCTTGAGAAATATCGTATTCTTCCGAGACAAAAAAGTATCGCAAATCATATGGTCGTTTCACTTACTGTTTGGCCTTCCATCAGAGGATCAAAGTAATTAAACTGGCCTTATTTCAAGAATAAAAAAAAAAAGCTGTAGAATGTACATAAATAAATTATAACAGCTTTATTTATATTGGCAGATCATAATTTAGTGATAAGGATTGATGATTTGCTAAATATTGACAAGTGGATAGGATTCATTGATTTATATTGTAAGTGATTAATTAAATTAAACAGATAAAACTAAAAATCTGATTTACTAATAATATATAGCCAAAGCTTCTTAGAGATTGTGGAATAAATTATCCAATTATATTTTCCATTTTATCCATGCAAACAGATCATTAGGCATTAATACTGCTGATGCATAATGAATGGCCAATATCTTCAGTGCGACTGCTTCACTGACAAATTTTCGGGCTCGGGCTGTGATCAGATGCTGCTGCTTTTGTAAATGAGTTTAACTTATATACATTAATGATGTAAAAGAATAATTACACAATTAAGATTTTTTTGTTAAGTAATTACCTAAATATCTTGATAAGCATTAAGTAATAATAATCTTGTAAAATTCAGTTTATACCTTAACTTGCATTTGGATGTTTTAAATGTCCGGCTGCCAACAAATCAATAATAATTTCTTCTTTTGCTATGTGTCTAATACTTCATAAAATTTTGGAAAGAAATTAGAAATATCCTGATTTATTATTGGTAATTGAAAGATAGTAACAATTTAAAAAATAATCGAAATTTAATCATTTTTTTATGTAAATATAAAATTCGAACCAAAAATCAGGAAAACTTATAGCATGATATGTTAGAGCTCCAATATAATATGCTGGAAGTTTATAAATAGGAACTCTGTTGGTGAAAATATAATTACAGTTGAGAATAAAATAAAATGAATAAAATATCTTCAGGCTGAGGCGCGGATATCTCGCGCTCTTTAAGGAGATTCAAGTCCACTGCAACAAAGTTTTTCACTGGTCCAGCAGTAATTCTCTTGACCTGTCTCCCCCAGGATACAATAGTCTGATCACGTCGTATGACTCAAGCAAACTCTGGACAAGTTGTTGAGTCCAAAGCTCCACCAAGATGAACACATTCCTTCAACAAAAGCAAAAAAAAAAAAACTCTCTTCTTCTTTTTTCACAACTTTAACCTCACTTTATAGAAACACTCTACAATTACTTTTACATACCACAATATGTAAGAAAGACTCCAATTTATAGGTGTAAGAATTATTCTTGAATTAAATTGGAAGAAAGTTGGGTAATAAGTTATGATATCATGGAGAACATGGGATAATTAGTGGTAGAACATGGGACAAGAGTTACAAACAATTAATGACCATTTTTTACTTCACGGAATTGTGGAAGTTATAGGAGTTATGGTCATTTTGCACATCATGGAATAGTGGGAGTTATAAAAATTTATTTTTATAATAAAATGCAATTACACTAACATTACCCTACTCATTTTAATATTAAAATATATAAGAGAGTTTACTAGTTGAAGAGAGACTATCATGCATAATGAAGGTGTGCTCTGCATTGAATCTCCACTTAGTAAAACAATGATCTTTACTCCAAAGTTAGTAGTGGTCTCAGACTTGAACTATGACTGCTTTAGAAAAATTAAATATCACTGCTTACACATAATAATCAAGGTGTTGGCATGAGCTTTATTAGCCAGCATATTACGGCCTTGTGCTATCCCGATTTTCATGAGAGTTTTTAAAAATAAGCCCAATTCTCGTAGGAAACGGCCTACTTCCACACTCACATAGGTGAAATTTGTCAAGGGTACTCCTATAACTCTAATACACCACTCATACGAGCTACAGATTTTTACATTAAGAGTTAATAAAACTCAACCTCGAAAATTATTACAGGATAAATACACTCACACCATAGGGATGGAATAATAATAAAAATAGTGCATTTTAAACCAAGTCATCATATGATTCGTTCTTCCCAATGAACCTGCTAATAGGATCTCTAGTTCCCAGGTGAGGTTTCCACAAATATCACTTATGAGCTAATGTGCTTCAATCTCATCCCCCTCGATGTGCTCCAGACCCTTTCTCTCGCTAAGGTCATATTAAGTGGATCTACAAGATTATCATAAGATTTAACATAATCAACATTAATGGTACCGTCTGTCAAATATGATCTCATAGTACTATGTTTTCTCCGTATAGGTCTGGATTTACCGTTGTAATAATAATTTTGTACTCTACCAATTACAGCGGTGCTATCACAATGAATTAAAATAGGAGGAATTGATTTTTCAAAATAAGGAATTTGAAATAGTAAATCTCTCAACCAATCCGCTTACTCACTAGCTGAAGCTAAAGCAATTAGCTCAGCCTCCATGGTAGAGTTAGCAATTATTATTTGCTTTTTTCGATTTCTAAAAAATAGCACCACCTCCCAAAGTAAAAATATAACCTGTAATAGAACAGGAATCACCAAATAAAGTATTCCAATTTTTATCAAAAAAGCCTTCGAGTACATCATGATATTTTTTATAAAATAAGCCATAGATTTTTGTACCGAGTAAAAACCTCATAACTCTTGTTATGGCACGACAATTCTCTTTAACTGACTTGCTTGTAAACTTGCTAAGTACTCCTACTGCATATGCAATATCAAGCCGAGTACAATCAGTCACATATCTTAAGCTTCCAATTAAGCTTGCATATTCCTTTTGATTTATCACATCATTATCACTTTGTACAGAAAATAAGTGAACACTTGAATCAAAAGGGGTTACAACATGCTTGCAATTCAATAAAATTATATTTTGTGAAATTTTTCTCAAATATGAGACTAGTCAAGGAAAATTTCATCACATATTCTAATAATCATCATTCCAAGAATGAAATTTACCTCTCCTAAATTTTCATGTCAAAATGGCTACTAAGAATGATTTTAGTTTCTCCAATAACATTAATGTTAGAGCCAAATATTAATAAATTATCAACGTAGAGGCAAACAATTACATATAAATTATTCCAAGACTTATGATAGATGCACTTATCATATTCATTCGATTTAAAGCCATTTTCTATCATGCAAGAATCAAACTTTTCATGCCATTGCTTAGGTGCCTGTTTCAAGCCAAATAGGGAGTTAGTAAGTTTACACACTTTACTTTCTTGGCCAGCTTCTATAAAATCCTTAGGTTGATCCATATAAATTTCTTCATTTTGGTCCCCATTAAAAAAAATTAATTTTTACATCCATTTGATAAAAATGCAAATCAAAAATTACAGCAATAATAATGAAAAGTCTAATGGATGTAATTCTAGTTACCAAAGAAAAAATATTAAGAAATTCTAGGCCTTCTAGTTGCTTAAAATATTTACCAACTAACCTAGCTTTATACTTATCAACCGATTCATCTGGTTTTAACTTTTTTTTAAGACCAATTTGCACCCAATTGTTTTACAACCTGGTGGTAAATCAACCAACTATCAAGTTTTATTAAAACTAGTCACTTCATTTCATCATTTACAGCCTCTTTCCAGAAAATAGCATAAGGCGATAGTAAAACCTCTTTTAAAGTAAGAGGGTCATTTTCAATATTAAAAACATAAAAATCAGGACCAAAATCTTTATCTATTCAAGCTCTTTTACTTCTTCTTAACTCAAAAATATCATTTTCTTCATTTTGCAAAATAGAAGTAGAAGAACTAGGCGTAGACAAAATTTATTTTTATTTCTTTGACCCCCACTATTTCTAGACTCAAATAAAAATTTATTTTCATGAAAAATAGCTTCACCTGATTCTGTAATTATATTCTCTTCTAGATTTAAAAATCTATAGGCTGCACTATTAGAAGCATAACCAAGAAAAGCACAAGTGACGATTATTTTACCCAATTTTGAAATTTGAGGATCGTTAGCCTAATATAGGCTAAACAACCCCAAACTTTCAGATACCCCAGATTTGGCTTGTAATTTTTTCACTATTCAAATGGTGTCAACTTTGTTTTCTTACGGGGTACCCTATTCAACACATAACATGCAATCAAAATAGCTTGACCCTACAAATGTAAAGTGCATTTGACTCAATAAGCATAACATTAGTTAATTCTACAAAAGTTCTATTTTTTTCTTTTAGCCACACCATTTTATGCTGCAGAATAAAGTGGAGTTTCATGAATTATTCCCAATGATCTCACAAAAGAATTAAATTCATTAGACTCATATTCACAGCCTCTAGCACTTTTAATTCTTTTTATTTATATCAAATTGATTTTCAACCTCATGGAGATAATATTTAAAATTTTCAAATGCATCATTTTTATTTTTCATAAAATAAATATATGTAACCTCACTTTATAGAAACACTTTATTTTTAACATTAAAAATGACCACCTTACTTAAAAAGAATTTTATTATCGCCTTATGCTATTTTTTGGAAAGAGGCTGTAAATGATGAAATGAAGTCATTAATTTCTAATAAAACTTAGAAGTTGGTTGATTTACCACCAGGTTGTAAAATAATTGGGTGCAAATGGATCCTAAGAAAAAAGTTAAAACTAGATGACTCTATTGATAAGTATAAAGCTAGGTTAGTTGCTAAAGGTTTTAAGCAACTAGAAGGCCTAGAATTTTTTAACGCTTTTTCTCCTGTAACTAGAATTATATCCATTAGGCTTTTAATTACTATTGTTGCAATTTTTGATTTGCATGTTCATCAAATGGATGTAAAAACTACTTTTATAAATGGGGACCTAAATGAAGAAATTTATATGGATTAATCTGAGGGTTTTATAGAAGCTGGCCAAGAAAGTAAAGTGTGTAATGGCATGAAAAGTTTGATTACTGCATGATAGAATGACAGTCTTTCTTCAATTGGTAAACTCTTTTATATATTTTAGTATTAAAATGAATGGAAAAATGTTAGTGTAATTATATTTTATTATTAAAATAAATTCTTATAACTCTCACTACTCCATTATATAGAAAATGGCCATAACTCCTATAGCTCCCACTACTTCATAAAGTAGAAAATGGCTATAGCTCTTTTGTAACTCTTCTCCTATGTTCTATCACTAATTATGTTATGCTCTATATGATATCATAATCAAGCATATATGCTGAAAATTTTCGTGTTTCGGCCAAAACAATAGCTATTTTAATGACTTTACAAATTCTAATTATTTTTTAATTATCAGTCTAAAAATTGACTCGACTATTTTCACTAAAATTTTATGTAGTATGTGTCATTTTGGATCTGACATGAAATTTTTTTGAAGCATTGAATAAGCCAATAAACTAAAGTAACGAAACTAACTGTTCATGTGAATATATGACAACGAAAGTCTAAAAGAGAAAAGATTTACCTGCACTCATTTGCAGATGTTAGTGGTGTGCGTAAGTAAGTTTTTCCCCTTCAAAAGCTTCAGGCTATCAAACTTAAAGCGTGTTTGGCTAAGTTTTTAGGAGGTTAAAAATATCTGTTTTTTTATCAAAGAAAAAAGTATTTTTAAAAAATTCAAAAGTATTTGATTAAAAAAAATTATTTAGGAGAAGGAGCAAAATTATTTTTCTGCTTTTGGGGAGAAATAACAAATTTTAGCTTCTTTCAAAAAATATAAGCAGAAAATTAATTTATTATAAAAATAACTTTACAATAAATTTACATTTTTCAAATTATCCCTCATTAATTTAACCCTTTTCTTTTCCTTTTCCTTTTTATTCTACCATACCTTTTTTCTCTTTTTTCTTAGTTCAATCATATTTTTGTTCTTTTTCTCTTATTCCACTTTGATGAGTCTCATAAGAACAAATTTTTAATTTATATTGAATAATATATTTAAAGTATCATATAAACAATAAGTAATACTGATACTCAATGTTATTACTCTAGAATAACAATATTTTATGTTTTAATGTGGAATAAATATATTAATTAGAATCTTTCATTTATATTTATATTTTTATGTTTTATATTTTAATTGATTCCTTTATAACAAAATACTAAATTCATTTCTCTTTTTTCAATAGTACTAATTGTAAATTTAGCCTTTACTGTGTTTTTTCTCGTAATTTAATATTTAAAAGTAACTTTTTAGAAAGATTAGCCAAATATAATGTACTTGAAAAAGATACTAATCAAATGAACTGGCCTAGCTCAAATTGTAATTTTGCAAAAGTATTTTATTAAAAGTATTTTAAAAATGAATAGTTTTTGACAATTTGACCAAATCAAAATCTTAAGGATTACTTCTTTTCAGCTATACGAGGTTATCACAAGCATAAATTTTTTTAACTCAAATAACAGTACACCAAGGTGAACGTATTAAATAGATTCCCTTTTTTCTTTTTACATTATTTACTAATAAAAATGTTCATAGAAGATTAATTATGTTAGAATTCAAAACGAATTGAAATTTATGAGTTGCAAATTTTTCTCATCAAGCTCTTATACTAATAGAAAATAATTATCAGTTTTTTGGGTTAATGTTTTTAATGGTAAATGGACTTCATTAATCTGAAATTGGTGGAACTAAGACTAGCTAGCAAAAGCCGCATCTAGAATTCCACAATTTTCTACTATCAACAAAGAGAAACCAACCACCATATCAGTTGAAGTAGAAAAGGGAAAATCTCATTTGGATTATAATATTTCGTCCGTTCACTTATACTCGTTCACTATTTTAAAAAAATATTTTTAGTTTTATTTATTTAATATATTATTAAATTAAGAGAAAGTCAATTTTCTTTCATGTTCTAGTTTTATTATTAACTACTCTTTTTAAAATAATTTTCTAAGACTTTTGAAAATACTATTATTATTATTCGTAATATTGTAAAGCATATATTTCAATTTTTTCTTTCTTAAAAGGGGTACAAAATCAAAAGTGAACAACTAAAAATGACAAAGGAGTAAGCGTCGGACGTATCAATTCTTTCTTTTTATGAGTCTTAAAGTGCACTTTCCTCTAAATTATAGGGGTTAAACGGGTCGGGTCAGTTTGGTTCATGACTGGCACAGATCGGTAAAAATCGAAATCGGCCCGGACCGGTTAAAGGGGGCTGGTCTGGGCTGGGCTGGGGTAGGGGGTCGCGCGTATTGCTTCGTTTACGTTTTAAATACCGATTATCCGGACCGGTACAATCCGTTAGATGAACAGTATCGTAAAACCGGTTAATCGGTCCGGCCCAGACTGGTTTAACGGTAATTTTTTTAAATTTTTTTAGGAGCTTTACATACCTATCTAAATTTTAAAAAACATAATAGTGATATATTCTAATATAAATATTTTATATCTTACACATACCATGAATATGCCAATTACTGTATACTAATTAACATAATTTAAAATTGATGAAATTTAACATATATATTATACACTTAAGTTGCAAGTATGATACATGTTATAATAGTGGAATACTTTTGTCACTCTTTTGTATGTTTTACAGTGAAAATTGCTTTGAATATATATTTTATAAGTCTTGATTATACGTTGCATATATATTTTATATGTATTTAAAATGAAAGAAATATAGTTTAAATCATATAAGAGTATTATATAAGGTAAAATATCGGATCCTAGGTTATAAAAAATATAGTGTATATATTAAGGGTATAAATGCTCAAATCATAAATATACATCAAATAAACAACATGATACAATATAAAAATACATAAGATAGGCATTAAATATATTTTAGTACACAATAAAAATGCATAGGCTATTAATTTACTTTTTAAATGCATATTTTAATTTTGTAATTTTGAAAAAAAATATAGCACTTACAATTTATAATTGTAATTTTTTATCATCTTTCTTGTATTCTTTATATTAATACAAAGTATTAATATAATTTACAATAGTTATAAAAAATACAAAAATAAAAATTAAAAATACATTAAACCCGACCCGGCCCCCTCAATCCGTAACCTCTACGGTTTAATTTTTATTCGGATGAACCCGAATTCAATAAACTCATTAAATCCCAACCCGTAATCGGCCCGAATCGTAACCCGTGCAAATCCAAAAAAGCTAACCCAACCCGGCCCAACCCACCCTTTTAACACCCTTACTCTATATATATATATATCCTCAGTCAGAGTCACAGAAAGTGGTGGAGGAAATGTTTGCATTTCTTCTTCTTTATATGGACATGATTGCATAGACATAGATAAGTGAATTGACAAAATAATTTGCAGAGACACCGGAATTGTGTTCACAGCTTTGTACACCAAAGAAGCCACCCTCCATCTCTTAAATCTCAGATTTCTTTTACTTTAGTTTTCTTTTCAAAACTTACCTCTGTAACAAAAGAAGAGACAGAGAGCGTGATGGTCGCCGGATGACATGACTGCATAGGTATTAGACTCCTCTTTTAACGTCCCAACTACCCAATAATTATCAACAAAAATTGATCAACCCCCAACACACGCAAGAAAGAAAAAAAGGAAACAATAACTTTGTATTCTGCTACAGCTAAATATTGTTGACAATTGTCTTTAATAAAACTAAGACTAAAGACAATTCGACCAGTGAGGGAGTTAGCATTTCATTAAGGAGTAATACAAAAAAAAAACGAACATCCTAAGGGATTTCAAATTCAACATATACTATATTTATATAAACATAAATTTTTTACCTAATTACGTAGTGTAATTTTTTGACATTGAGATGTCAATTAAACTAAGGTGGCTTCGCCATTATAGTTGACCCTTCATGATATGTTTATATATATACTCTCTTCTTACCATAACGTACGCATGGTTTTATGCAAGTAATGTTGGTCTATTGTATCATAATGTGGTATGTAAGTAGGTTTGCGCTCATGTGATTGTGGTACTTTTAGGGGCAATCATTTCCTAAAGCAGGTAAAGCAATTACTTAAGGCTCCATATTTGTAGGGTCTCATTTTTATGTTACACCTAACAGACTATATATAAGTTTTAAAATAAAATTATATGAAGTGAAAATTGGTAAGACATAGATTAATTATTAGATAATTCATGAGTTAGTTTGTTAGTTAGTAGTTTGTCAGTTAGTTGTTAGTTGCCAACTGTATGGCAGTTACCTGCCAGCTGTATTGGTTCAATTGTATTATTTCCTCCTTAGTTTGTATTTAGCTCTCTATCTAAAGCATCAATAGATTGAAATTCATTTTCCATTTCTTTCTTCTCCCTCTTCTTATCTCTTCTTATTCGCAAGATTGCTTCATCTAGAAGCTTTCATTGAATCTCCATTGGAGTTCAACTCGAGCTTCATCTCCAGTTGACTATCTAAGTTTGATATGGTATCAGAGCGTGGGAACTTCATCTCCGAGAATTGTTGTTCTGTTTTAGATCGACTAATTCCCTGATTCTGCTCGATACATGCAAACCTAAATTCGAGACATTTGGGATTCGTCTATCGCACTTCACAACTTTCAGTTGCAAATTACCATTTTGTTCCTTAACACTTTAACTTAATCGATTTAGTCATGGCAATTTTGGATGAGAATGAACATTCTAGTGGTTTAGAAGCCAACTTGTCGGTTTATGTTGGTCAGTCCAATGTAGATTCGAGTAGTCCTTTCTACATACATGTCACGACCCTAAAATGGACCCGGTAAAGAAGACGTCTATCGTAAAACTAGGCCAGTCGACACAAACCCCCAAACCAACTAAACAGTGATAATAAGTCGTTTAAAAATATTAATAAGCGATAAATCCTAAAATATAGAGTAGAATAGAATAGTGCGAAAATAAAAACAGCCCGACATCGGAGTGTCACTAGTCGTGGGCATCTACAATGCATCTAAGAGTATGAAAAGATAACATAGTCTGATACAAAGCTAGTACAAAGTGAAATAAAGATAGGAATGAGAAGCACTAGGCTGTGAACACCGAGCAGCTACCTAGTCAACTCCGAACAAGCCTGCAGGAAGGCAAATCAGCAATTGCAAGCGTGACCCAAGACTCCTGGATCTGCACATAAGGTGCATGGAGTAATGTGAGTACGCCAACTCAGTAAGTAATAAAAGTAAAGGCAGCTGAGCGACAAGAAAATACGTAAAATACAACGTAATGCTACAACAAAACAGTATAAAACCAGAACAATGCAATAAAACAGTAAAAGCTCGTAAAAATACCTTAGTTAAGTAAAAATCTCTTTAAAACGTCTTTCAGTAGTTCAACCGAGTAATGAAAATAGAGAGAAAAGGATAAAAAGATAAATCAACCTACCAACAGAACCAGCCCCTCGGGCTATCTCACAATCACTCGTATTAGCCCCTCGGGCAATAATATGAAACAACAATAGCCCTTCAAGCAATATCACATCTCACAATGGGTACCCTCTCTCACTGGGGGTGTGCATACTTCGGAGGGACTCCTACAACCCAAGCGCTATATCAAGCCATCTTGTGGCATAATCAAACTGGCCCTTGGCCTCATAACAAGCCACCTCGTGTCATAACAAATCAAGCCCTCGGTCATAATCATGAACTAGTACAACACTACTGTGGCGCGCAACCCGATCCTATAATATCGTCACAACACAGGCAATCGGCCGCACTCAGTCAGAAATCTCTCATGCCACTCGGGCACAATAAAACATGATGCTCAACCCAAAATATCATTTAAACTGTCAAAAACTGAGTAAATATGGGTGAGTTATGAAAACAGTAGAATACAGCATGACTAAGTACAAATATGAAGTCAAATAGTGAGAAATAGTAGTAAAAATCCCCTAAGGATCCAAAAAAGTTGGCACGAGGCCCAAATATGGCATTCAGCCCAAAACATGATAATACTTTTCAAAACACAACGATTACAAATAGTTTTCAATCGAATATGCAGTTTAACAGTCATACAAGACAGACTGAGTCATAATCCCTAGTGGTGCACGAACCCACGCTTGTTATGCAGCGTGTGCATCACCTCAAAGTAGCACAATAATGTGAAATCCGGGGTTTCATACCTTCATGACAATATTTACAATCATTACATACCTCGATCCAGTCCAAACTCTAGCCCGCGATGCATTTGCCTCTTGAATCAACCTTCGGATACTCTAAATCTATCCAAAAATAGATTTATATCATCAAAATATGCTAAAGGAATAAAACCCACTCGAAAAACAGTCCTCTGCCTTACCACTCGGCCATGTCGCCAAAATGCTACAAATGCAAAATAGATGAAAACTTTCACGGATTACTGAACTGTATTTTTATTGTACTTGCACCTTGAGTTTTGTTTTCCTTAATTTTTCCTAAAAGTCAAAGAAATCCAAATCCTTCTTCTCTTTTTATTGGGTTTGATTCATCCTTTCAATTTCGATTGTGTCTATCTCCAAATTCATAGTGTTCAAAGCTTTCTCTTACCTTGCTATTGAAAAAACGTGGATTTTCAGTCGCAAAATCCAAAATTCAAATTTCTGAAAATCAGAACCATTAACTGTTGACTTAGAATGCATAAATGATTCTTGGATTTGAAATTCCAAATAACCAATTTACATAAAAAATCCTGAAATTGGCCAAACCCGACCCCTGGACCTACATCTCGGACGATAAAAATCACAAAACTAGAATCCTTATTCTCTCACGAGTTCAAACATATAAATTACATCAAAATCCGACCACAAATGACCCTTCAAATCCTCCAATCAAAGTCTCAAATTTCAAGCCCTAGCTCTCCAATTTTAGGCTTTAGATTCCACAAATTTCATGTTAAATTAGGTAGAAATCACATTAGGATCGAGTATTAAGTCCATAAATCTTACCTCCAAGTGTTTTCCTTTAATTCCCTCTTCAATCCTTCTCAAAAAGATCCAAAATAACTCAACAATAGTGGACTTTAGACCCAAAACCGTAGAAGTAGTCTTTTAAACATTTTGCCCAGCACTTGAAATCCCTTCTTCGTGAACATGGTCAATGCCTCCTGTTTGCGAAACACAAAATCCCATTGACCATTTAATCCTTCATCGTAAACGTGAAAACCTGTACACGAATGCAAATCTTCAGCTCCTCAACCCATCACGAACCCAAAGCACAATTGGACCTGGACCTATTTGCTCACCTTTTCTCGACGCGAATGCGGCAAAACCATCGCGAACGTGGTGAACGCTGACCCCAACCCTTCACGAACGCGGGATCCCTATTGTGAAAGTGTGGACCAAACTTCCTGCCCCACATCTTAACCCGTTGCAGACGCGAGAGTCCACTCGTGAACGCAAAGGCCAAACGTCTGCAACACCAACAACAGATATTTTGCAACTTTTCCATCTTGAACTTGATCCGTTCAACCACCCGAAACTCACTCGAAGCCCTCGGGACCTCAACCAAACATTCCAACATATCCCATAACCTTATTCAAATTTGTTCCAACCTTCGGAATGCTTAAAACAACATCAAAACACCAAATTGACATCAAATTCAAGCATAAGTATTTCAAAAACTTCTAAATTCCGCTTTTGATAAAAACATCTATCAAATCTCTACCGAATGACCTAATATTTTGCATACACATCACAAATGATACACCGGACCTACTCTAAGTTCTAGAATTCCATTTTGACTCCTATATCAAAATCTCACCTATTAACTGAAAAATGCCAAAATTCCAATTTCGCTAATTCAAGCCTAAATCTACTCTAGACCTCCAAAACACATTCCGATCATGCTCCTAAGTCCTAAATAACCTTCCGAAGCTATTCGAACTATCAAAATTCACATCCGAGCCCTTTCTTACATAAGCCAATACCTGGTTGACTTTTCCAACTTAAGCTTACTCAAAGAGAGTAAGTGTCTCGTTCCTTTCTAAAGCCTCTCCGTACCCGAACCAACCAACTCCATAATACATAATACAGCTAAACAAGATAGTAAGAAGAAAAAATCGGAGAAACGAAGCGGTAACTCATGAAACAGCCGTCCGGGTCGTTACAATGCATCCTTCAGATAATCCTGGTGGTATGTTAGTACTAGTTTCTTTTAGTGGAGTTGGTTACAGATCATGGAGGAGGATTGTGTTGCGTGCCCTTTTTGTGAAGAACACAGTAGGTTTCATCGATAGGGAGAGTAAGATACCAGATCCAGAATCACAAAAGTTTTGGCTGTGGGAGAGATGTGACGATATGGTAACCTCGTAGATTTTGAACTCATTATATAAGGAAATTGTAGATAGCGTCGAATATAGGAATGATGTAATAGAGTTGTCGAAGAAATTGGAAGATCGATATAACTAGGCTAATAGTGCAAAGTTATATCAGATTTAGAAGGAAATCAATAATCTTTCCCAAGGATACCTTGATATCACAGGGTATTACACTAAAATGAAGAAGCTTTGGGAAGAACTAAACAACCTAAGTGCTAAAAATCAATGTACTTGTTATTGCACCTGTGGGGAAAAAGAGAGTATGCATAAGAAAGAACAAAATAGGCAACTAATACAATTCCTCATTGGCCTGAGTGAGGTCTATACTATGGCGCGAGGTAGCATTTTGATGATAAATCCATTGCCTTAAATGGAATAGGATTTCTTTTGGTTAGTCCAAGAGGAGAAACAGAGGAAAATTAGACCTAGTAATCAACTTGCTTTGGAATCAACTTCCGTGAGTGAAAACACCTCAAAGCAGAACAATTACAGGACCAATTACTCCCCTAACAACAATTATAATAGTTCAAACTATTCAACGCTAGTGTGTGAGTATTGTAAGAAACCAGGACACACCAAGGAAAAGTTTTACAAACTGCATGGATATCCTCAGGGTTCAAATTAAAACTTCAAGGGGAATAACAACTTTGGCTAGCACAATTCAAATCAGAATTTCCAGCCCAACAGTGCCTTTAACAGGGTGAGCAGGACAGTTGCAAATATACATGGCCCTTAAGTGGATATGGCACTACACGATGAACTTGATGCACAAAAGAATAGTGAAGGTGTTAATTTTGACTCAAGAGCAGTATGGGAAGATCATGAAATTTTTACAACACTTTCAGATGGAAATGGAGGAGAGAGCACAAACAATGTGAATCTAGCATGTGCAACTTCCAACTTTATAGGTATTGTAGTATACAAATCTTCTATTGATTTAGTGAACTGTCATGTAATTGTTTCAAAAATAGAGCTAATTCATGGATATTAGATTCTGGTGTATCTATCACGACCCAAATTTTTCACCCTCGGTAATCGTGATTGCGACTACTAATGAAAGCTAAGAAAGCCAATTATTTCAATTATTTAACCTTTTTTCATTTTTAATCCCTTAAAAATTGTGAGGTAACATTTTATAAATAGCATAAATAATAAAGCGGAAGAATGAAATATAACAATTTAAAATAATACTGATACAAATCCATAAGCATAAGCTACCCAAAACTGGTGTCGCAATCTCACATACTACCTAAGATACTGCAAATAGGGTCCGAACAAAATAGATACATGTCTGTCTCTGAAATAAAAAAGAACAGAAGAAAAACTAGATAGGAAGGGGATGCCAAGGTCTGTGGATGCCTGCAGGACTACCTCGGGTCGCCTAATGGACTGAAGGCAGCAACCTTACTGTGGTCCAAAAGCTGCAGCACCGAGATGTGCACACAGTGCATAGTGTAGTATTAGCACAACCGACCCTATGTGATGGTAAATGCCTAGCCTAATAAGACAAAACTCCTAATCTCCCAAGCTAAGGTGGTATGAGCACACTGTCGTATAGATACTCGTCACCATAGCTATACGTCGTACTCAACAATTAACACATAGCAAATAAGACGAAACACTTACCTCAATGCCACGAAAAAAATTCAAGCCTCAACTACTGCTTTACCTCTTGTTTCCACCACCAATTCGCTTGTATCTAGCCACAATTTACTTAACGATATCAATAAATGCTAAATGAATCAATTCTAATGCATGAACATAGGTTTTTTAATGTTTTCCCAAAAAGTTAAAATCATCCGGGGCCCACATGGTCAAAACCTGAGGTTCGAACCAAAACCCGTCCCATGAACTCAAATATATAATTTATTTTGAAATCGGACCTCAAATCGAGGTCCAAATCCCCAAAAATTGAAAATCCTAAGTTCTACCTAATACACCCTATTTTCCCTGTGAAAATCCTTGATTTTGAATTTAAATCATGTGAAAAGATGTTATAAACTAAAGAAAATGAGTTAGAAACAACTTACAATTGATTTGGAGAAGAACTTTTCTTTAGAAAATCGCCCAAGAGAGCTTGGGGTTTTAGAGAGTTTGAAAAATGAAGAAAAATCCGTCTAAGTCCCAATTCACTGGTCGCAGATGTCGCAATTGCGAACCCTTCAGGACCTGTTGCCTTTGCATTTTCAAGGGACTAGTCACATTTGTGATGAAAGGGTCGCATTTGCGACCAAGGCCTGCCCAGGCTAGGTTCGCATTTGCGACGCTTGGGTCGTAATTCTCATGCCTGAGAACTGTGCATTTGCGAAGCCTGATCTTATAATTGCGAGATCACAGGCCTGGGCAAAAATACCAGATACCAGCAGCTTTTCCTAAGTATAATTTCACTCTGTAGCCTATCCAAAACTCACATGAGCACTCCGGGCTCCAAACCAAACATGCACTCTGGTCCAAAAATATCATACGGACTTGCTCGTGCAATCAAATCATCAAAATAACATTAACAGCTATTAATTAAACCTCAAATTCATGAAATCATTCAAGAACATTGAAATTACTATTTTCTCAAATAAAGGTTTGATTTATAACAAACGAACTCCGATTCTTACCAAACTTCACAGATTCAACTAAATCATTATTTCAAACTTGTATCGGGGCCGGGCTCCGGAACCAATATACGAGCTCGATATCATTAAGAAATTACATCAGCTCATTTCTAAAAGCCTTTATATTTTCCAGAAAATAATTTTCTTTAAAAATTTATTTCTCAGTCTTGGGACCTCGAAATTCGATTCCAGGCATACGCCTAAGTCCCATATATTACTATGGACCCCATGAGACCGCCTGATCACGAGTTCGGGTCCGTTTACCAAGAATGTTTACCAAAGTCAACTTTATTCAATTTAAAAAGCTAATTTCCTTATTTTAACTAGATTTCACATAAAAGCTTTTCGGAAACGCGCCTGGACTACACACAAAAATCGAGGTGAGAGAAAGAGAGGTTAGTAAGGCCCCATATAACACATAATTTACTTTCAAAACTAGTGATGGCATTTTGGGTCATTACATTCTTCACCTCTAAAATAGTCATTCATCCTCGAACGAACATAAGAAAATTACCTGAGTCGGAGAAAAGATGGGGATGTCGACTTCGCATATCGGACTTGGACTCCCAGGTCATTGCCTCAATAGGCTGACCCCTCCACTGAACATGAACAAAAGGGAAACTCTTTGATCTCAACTGATAAACCTGCCGGTCTAGAATAGCTACCGTCTCCTGCTCATAGAACAAGTCCTTGTCCAACTGTACAATGTTGAAGTCTAACACGTGGGAAGGATCGCCGTGATACTTCCAAAGCATGTACACATGAAAAACTAGATGCACGACTGATAAACACAGTGGGAACACAAGACTCTAAGCCACCTCTCCCACTCGATCAAGAATCTAAAACGGGTCAATGAATGTAGGGATAAGCTCGCCCTTCTTCCCAAATCTCATCACGCCCTTCATAGGCGATACCTAAAGCAACACCTGCTCGCCGACCATGAATACCACATCTTACGGTCGGCATAACTCTTTTTCCTGGACTGAGCTATACGAAGCCTATCCTAAATGATCCTAACCTTGTCCAAGGCATCATGTACTAGATCCGTACCCAACAATCGAGCCTCTCCCTACTCAAACTATCCAACTAGCAACCGACACCGTCTACATTATAAAGCCTTTTAAGGAGCCATTTGGATGCTTGACTGGAAGCTGTTGTTGTAGGCAAACTCCGCTAATGGTAAGAATTGATCCCACGAGCCTCTAATGTCATTGACACAAGCTTGAAGCATATCCTCCAAAATCTGAATAGTATGCTCGGACTGCTCGTCCGTCTGAGGATGAAATGCTATGCTCGTCCGTCCGAGTGCCCACCTTACGCTGAACTACCCTCCAGAAATGTGAGGTAAACTGCGTACCTCATTTCAAAATAATAGACACAAGCACACCATGAAGACGAACAATCTCCCGGATATAGATCTCGGCTAACCTCTTGGAAGAATAGGAAACTGCCATAGGGATAAAATATGCTGACTCGGTCAGCCTATCAAAAATAACCCACACTACATCGAACTTCCTCCAAGTTCATGGGAGTCTAACAAAAAAGTCCATAGTGATACAATGCCACTTCCACTCAGGAATCTCAATCTTTTGGAATAAACCACGAGGTCTCTGATGCTCGCACTTCACCTGCTGAAAATTCAAACACCGAGCCACATACGCAACAATATCCTTCTTCATCCTCCTTTACCAATAATGATGCCTCAAGTGCTGATACATCTTAGCGGTGCCTGGATGAATAGAGTTTCAGGAACTATGGTCCTCTTTTAGAATCAACTCTCGAAGTCCATCAACATTAGGCACACAAATACGATCATGCATCATCAAAACTCCATCATCTCCAACTGTAACCTCCTTGTCACCATCGTGCCGCATTGTGTCCCTAAGGACACATAAATGAGGATCATCATACTACCGATCTTGGATATGCTCAAATAATGAAGACGAGCGACTATACAAACTAACATATGGCTGGGCTCAGAAACATCCAACCTCATGAACTGATTGGCAAAAGCCTGAACATCCAAAGCAAGCAGTCTCTCACCGACCAAATATACGCTAGACTGCCCATACTGGCTAACTATTTACTCAAAGCAACGACCACCACATTGGCCTTCCTCGGATGATATAAGATGGTGATATCATAGTCTTTCAATAGCTCTGACCACTTTCTTTGCCTCAAATTTAGCTCCTTCTTCTTGAACAAATATTGTAGACTCTTATGATCAGTGAACACCTCACATGACACACCATATAAATAGTTCCTCCAAATCTTCAACGCGTGAACAATGGCTGCTCACTCCAAATCATGAACTGATAATTCTTCTGATGAATCTTTAACTGTAGGGAAGCATAAGCAATAGCCTTGCTATCCTACATCAACACTGTACCCATTCCAATATAAGATGCGCCACAATAAACTATATATGGCCCTGAACTTGTGGGCAAAACCAACACTAGCGTCGTAGTCAAAGTTGTCTTGAGCTTCTGAAAGCTCGCGTCACACTCGCCCGACCACCTGAATTGGGATGCCTTCTGAATCAACCTGGTCATCGGGGTTGCAATAGATGAAAAGCCCTCCACAAACAAATGGTAATAGCATGCCAAACCCAAAAAACTCCATATCTATGTAGTTGACGCATGTCTAGGCCAGTTCTTGACTGCCTCTCTCTTCTTCTAATCCACCTGAATACCCTTTGCTGAAACGACGTGACCCAAGAATGCAACTGAAGTCAACCAAAACTCACACTTTGAACACTTAGCATACAACTGACTATCTCTCAAAGTTTGAATAACAACTCTCAAATTGTGCTCATGCTCCTCCCAATTGCGAGAATAAATCAAAATATCATCAATGAAGACTATCACGAATGAATCCAAGTAAGGCTTGAAAACTGTCCCACCCCCCTTTTCCCCCTCTTTGCATCGGGAAATCAGGTTCATGACACTTTGGGTATAGGACAACTCATTCCTTTTGGGAACTGGGCTTTGCATTTGAAGAGTCTCCACCTGATGATTTAAGGTGCATTAGGACACCTATAAGGTTCACTTCTAAGTTTGTTTGATAACCAGAGATAGGGTAAGGACTTGAAATTATCCTAAGGGGAAGGTGTTAAGCACTCCTCAAGATCCACTAGTGTGGTTTCCGACCAGATAGTTTTTTTGTAAATTGTGAAATTTAGAAAGTATATAAGTATAGGCTAAAATAGTAGGCGATTTAAGTTTAAACACATAAGAGTTTGAAAGAGAAATTAAAAGGCGGATTTTGAAAAAGAGTTACAATTCTATAAATACTAAAGGAAAAGGGGAGGGGTCCTGGGTTTATTTATAATATGGATCATATCAATGCAATACGTGGTATGACACTCCCCAAAAGAGGGGATACACGTGGTATTAGTTCATCGGTCATCATATCCTTATCTACCCTTCCCACCCCGTTAAGCTATTAAAGCGCGGAATGGTCTCGGCCTCTATTGCATACTACTACCCGTCCCTTCCTATCAGTCCCGGAGGAGTTTAGGACTCTATTCCTAAAGGGGAGGGATATTAGGCTGATATTAGGTTTTATAGATGAAAAAGCTAAGGCGACATACAAAACATATATGATTACACATTAAGGAAACATATAAACAAATAAGAGGCTCATGTATACCTCCTCAAACAAAGCACATGAATAGTATGACTTAAACACAATCAGGGTCTGAATTATAAATACTGAGGTAAGGAGAGTTTCAATTGTTGAGGCAAACCAGTTTGGTATATGACTCAGATAGGAAGTCTGAATTAGGCCTGCCTGCTGGTTATATCAGTCATTAATTAACAAAGGTGAAATCAGTTTTATTGGTCTTTATTGCCTAATGCTTGCCTAAATGTTTGGTATGATCCCATAAACATGATATCTATTACTAATTTAGAAGTGTAGCAAAAAATAATGACCAGTTTTAAAAATCGAGCGATTTGAGATCCTATAAGCATGCTCTCTAAACCGCATTAATAGAAGAAAAGTAGGTTGTTTGAGAGTATTTCAAAACAATACGAGATAAACTGATTATAATGAGGCCAGTTTTAGATCCTATAGGCATGGTATCTATTATTGCCAATTTTCAGTTCCTATAGACATGGTATCTAGTATTGCCAGATTTTTAGTTCCTATAGACATGGTATCTAGTTGAACATGAAACAAAGTATGGCAGAATTTATTAGATATTCCTATAGGCATGATTTGTATAAAAATACTGATTTAAAACATACATAATTTAAAAATAGGTTCCTATCGGCATGATCTTTACCCTTCTAATAGACAAACATGCATATTACCTATCCCCGTTTTCACTAGCCAACCCCAATGCTTACTACAAATTATTATAGATCAAGTAATGAAATACATCAGAAAATTTTTTAAAAGAAGAAATTACAATCAGAGGAAGCCTGATTCCTGACTTTCTTTCGGGGTTATGGAACAAACCACCTCAAATGCCATTTATTTCAAAGTCTTTTTAATACTCGAGTGTGTCAAAGTTTCCTAAGGGTCTCAAGGGACCCCGGATAGTGCTTACACTCAAGTTTGAATAACTAGATAGAAATGAGTGCCGTATGGAAGGGCTAGCCCTCATATGTCCAAGTTTAGAGGGAGCTCATGGATCCCAAGGAAAGGCCCATACAAGAGGCGCAGAAGCTAATTCTAAGAGTATAATGAGAGTGAAGATTAGAGATGTAAAACTAAGTTGATAATAGAGAAAGGTAAGGGTTACTGTAAAACAGTGGTAGTAGAGCTAACACTACACAGAATCAACATTTTTGCACAAAGGGGTCAGGGTTTTGGGAACACATTTTCAGGGAGCTTATGACCCTAAGAAGGGATAGGTTTGGACATGCACAATAATAAATGACGCTGGCAGGCCCATAAACCAGCCAAAGAACACAACACATAGAGGGGATATGGGATTCACAAGTCATAATAAGTGGCTGACAGAATTCATATATAAAGAAAACACATTGCTTTACAACATTCTTTTAGGAATGAAACTTCATTAAACACAAGCAGGAAACAGACAAGAGTGAAGGAAATAGTAAAGAAACATGTTGTTGATGTTCAAATATAAATTAGAACATACTAGTAAAGAAGCAAGTGCAGAAAGAAAAGTAAGAAAATTTCCACAGCCTAGCCTTGGCTTTTATGCCGGCTAAACAAGGCAGTAGCACAAGTATAATAGAAAAGAGAGTTTTTGAGTGAAGTGTGTATTCTGAACTCAAGGATCATATGTGTTTGAAAGAAGAGAAGGTGCAAGGTATTTATATCTTTGAAAACAGATGAGAAATAAGGTAATAAATAAAGTCTGAACACAAATATTGAAACAATCTCCAGTTAGAATCAATTACACAAATGATTCCCTCTAATTAAGGAATCACTGTCTAACGGGTAGCAACAGGTCAAATTAAGGAAGGAAAATTAGTTTGAAAGCAACCTGATTATTGTCATAAAAGGATTAGTACAAAAATTAAGTAAGCAATCTAGTCTAAGTATAGAAAAATGCTTATTTTGGATATTGATTCAGCAAGGTAAATATCACAGTGAAGGAAAAAGAATCAATCAACTTTGAACGAGCGAGTGAAATTAGGGTTCATAAAAGGGAAAATACAAAAATTAGTCACAAGATGAAGATCAATCAAGGAAGAAATTTTAGCATATAAATAAAGTGAACAGGGTCATCAGACATGCGAGACCAGGCATGTTGACAAAAGAAACAACATACAATAGTAGCATGAATAAGCATAAGGTTTAGTAGATAGTCAGGGCTCACACATATAGCCAAAGTAAAGAAGAGAGTCAAACAAGTAGAGGAGTAACAGGTGAGGAAACCTTTATAAAAAAAAGGGTTTCAACCACAGTCGAGTTGAAAGATAGTAGAAACTCACAATCAAATAAGTCTCATAAAGAAGAGAGAGCCAAAGACAAAGAACTTTAATCGAATCATATATATACTCAAACGAACAGTTTCAGACCAAAAAGACCTAGGGTTTTCAGTAACAATCGAGTTTAAAATATGATAAACAAATAGGCCAAACAAGAACTCAACAAATACTCATCTAACAAACAACTTCAGAATTCGAATGAGACCCAAAAGAAATTAGGGTTTTCAACATGCTAACTCAGATAAAAAAACAAAATGAACAAAACATAGCAAAATCAGAAACATGTTAAGGTCAAGGAAAAGATTTTGAAATAACATAAGAAAAACCCTAATCGCAAAAAGAAAAATGAAGAGTCGTTTTGAAAGCAAGTTAAAGAACTTTCGAGAAACACAAAACGAAGTCATAGCAAGTACAGATCTGATATGAGGGAAAGATGAAAGACCTTAAATATTAGGGTTTCAAAAAACCCCCAAAAAAAGGTGAGAAAGGCCTTGAAAGTTTTCGACCTAACCAGGAAAGTCAAGGGTCTGCCTTGAAAGGCCATGAGTTGCCGAAGAAAGGTCGTAGTTGGCCAGAGAAAGCCATGAACAAAGGTCGAGCAGGGACTGGACCAAACTCCTTCAAAGTCTTGGTCGTGAAATCATAGATCTAAACACATAGAAGTCATGGAAGGTTGGTACATGTCTCAAATGACCACAAAATGCCATGGATAGGTAGGTATTAGGGTGGACTAGGTTGGCGGTGGCAAGGGTTTAGGTGGTGTTCCAGAGAGCGTTTGAGAGAAAGGGGGATTCTAAGGCGGGTTGTATCAAATGGTAATGTTTTGGGGGGTCGTTTAGGATTAATTAAGGAAAGAGGTGATGGGAGCCATTGATCTAAACGATCAACGGTTAGGATTAAAAGTGTTAGGTGGGGAGTTTGAGTTGGGTCATTTAAACGGGATAGGGGGTCGGATTTAAAAGAAATTGGGCCAGGGGAAATTTCGTTCATATTGGGGTCAATTTAGGCTATAATTGAAATGAAATTGGGCTATCATTTAAAAAACCATTTTCCCTATTTAAAATTTCAAAATGTAGCAGATCGATTTCTGGAAATAAATTGAAAGTACTAAAATGATTTATGATATATAATTAACCATTAAAAATACTGGTTTTAATTTTCATAAATATAAACGTAATTAAATCCTAAAAGAGGCGAATATTGCAATTATGTAATTTAGCCTTTAAAATACTAAATGTATTTGTAAAAATATACAAAAATTAGCTTAGCTATATTTTAGAATGAATATAAAAGTTCAACAAATGGATTACCAAAAATAATAATTTGGAAACAATTATTGGGGGTTTTGTTGATAAAAAAGGGAAATAAATTGATTTAAAAACCTTTAATAATTATGAAAAAATAATAGAACATTTGGACATGCTTATATATGCATATGTATGCTATTTTGAAGGCATTTTTCATATTAATAAAATAGGAAAAAATTGGGTATCAATAAACACTCGGTTCATCAAAACCATGAAAGCTGCTGGGGCATTTGTCAACCCAAATGACATCACCAAGAACTCATAATGCCTGTACCGAGTGCGGAGAGCTGTCTTGGGGACATCAGATGCCCTAATCCTCAACTGATGATAGCCATACTTACTTCAATCTTCGAAAATACCTTGGCACCCTAAAGATGATCAAACAAATCATCAATTCCTCGACAATGGATATTTATTCTTGATTGTAACCTTGTTCAACTGCCGATAATCTATACGCATCCTCATCTATCCGTCATTCTTCTAAATAAAAACCACCGGCGTACCCCAAGGCAAGACACTAGTTCTAATACAACCATTAACAAGCAACTCTTGCAACTGCTCCTTCAATTCTTTCAACTCAGGCGAGGTTATATGATAGGGCGGGATAAAAATGGGATGAGTGCCCGGAGCCAAATCAATGCAGAAGTAAATATCCCTATCGGGTGGCATACCCCGTAGATATGAAGGAAATACCTCAGGAAACTCACGAAAAACAGGCACATTACCAGAAAAGGAACCTCAGCACTAGAATCACGAACATACGTCAAATAGGCCAAACATACCTTACTAACCATATCTCGAGCCTTCATATATGAAATACAACTACGGGTAGAATGAACAAGAGTCCCTCTCCACTCTAAATGAGGTATATCTGGCAAGGCTAAGGTCATAGTCTTGGCATGATAGTCCAAGATAACGTGGTGAGGTGATAACCAGTCCATCCCCAATATGACATCAAAATCAACCATGTCCTAAAGTAACAAATCTACTCGAGTCTCAAGAGCCCCAATCACAACTATACATGAAGGATGGACACAATCTAGCATAATAGAATCACCCACCAGTGTAGACAAATATACATGAGTACTCAAGGAATTACTAGGCATAACCAGATAGGGTGCAAAATAAGATGACACATAGAAGTATGTAGATCTTGGATCAAATAGAACTGAAGCATCTCTACTACAAACCAGAACAATACCTATGATAACTGCATCGGAAGCCTCAGCCTCAGGCATGGCTAGAAGAGCATAACATTGGGAGGTCCCACCACTCTAAACAACATCTCTAGGACGTCCTCCTGTTGGCTGGCCTCCACCTCTAGTGGCCTAACCTCCACCTCTAATACCTCTACCTCCACATCTAGCACCTCTACCTCCATTTCCAACTGGCTGAGTGAGCGGTGGAACACTCGATGCCTGAACCATGGCACGGGAACCCTGATGCTGAGATCTGCTCGGTGCTCGAAGGAAAAATCTAACAATATGCCTCGTATCACCACAAGTATAACAAGCCCTCGGCTGTTGAGACTACTGATCCTGACGGCCTGAATAATCATTTTGAAAACACTTGAGCGGAGGTGCACTGATAGGAGCTAGCAGTGCACTATAGGGAATCTAATCAAAATACTGCATGTGAGAGCTCGATCACCTGGAGCACCATGAGAAACCTAAAGTGCTGAATGAAATGGCCTGGAGGAATGGCCCCTACCAAAAGAATATCTGCCACGAGATGAAGCACCACTGAACCTGCCCGAATGACGAGGCCTCTTGTCAGACCCCTGATCTCTCCCATGTGATAAAACCATCTCAACTCTCATGGCCATATTGGCCATATCCAGAAAAGAAATCTCGCTCCCTGTCTCCTTAGCCATCTCCAATTGAATAGGTTGAATGAGTCCCTCAATGATTCTCCTTACTCTCTATATCTCTCTCTCTCTCTCTCTCTCTCAATGGAAAGTATAAGAAGATCATGACGAGCCAAGTCAATAAATTTGGTCTTGTACTGAGTGACTGTCATAGAACCATGTTGGAGACGCTTAGACTGCCTCCGATAGTTCTACCTCTGAGTGATAGGAAGAAAATTCGTTAGAAATAGATGAGAGAATTAATCCTAAGTCAAAGATGGTGATCCAGCTGGTCTAGCCAAATAATAATCTCTCCACTAAGTCTTGGAAGATCCAGAAAAACGAAAAGCAGCAAAGTCGACCCCATTGGTATCCACTATCTCCATGTTCCAAAGAACCTCATAATATTTGTCCAAATAATCCTAGGGATCCTCAAATGATGTGACACTAAAAGTAGTAGTAAAAATCTTGATGAACATGTCCAATCTTCACAAGGCATCAACAGACATAGCTGGCCCCTCAGCGGTCTGTGCCACAACACCAGGCTGAACTACCCCAATTGGCTGAGCTGTTGGAGTCTAAAACTAGGGAGCCATCTGCTTCAGAGTGTGAGTAGCAAGGGGCTAGGCTCCTCCTCCAGCCTGAGAGATTGCTGGTGCTACAAGAAGCAAGCCTGCCTAGGCAACACTGTCCATAAGGCTCACTAGAAGGACCAGAGCATCCCAAAGTACCGGGGTGGCAATGAACACCTCTAGGACCTGAGTTGGTCCTGCTAGAACTTTCTGGGCTGGAACCTCATCATCAAAATCAACTTGAGGCTCCGCCGCTGGTGTTGCTACTCGAGCTCTAGGCCGAGCCCTGTCTCTGCCTCGGCCTCTAGCACGACCTTGACCTCTGCCCCTTGCAGTATCTGCTACCAGGGGCTCGAGCTACTGGTAAGCTGATGAAGCAATACATGTTCTCAATATCTTTGAAAGAACAAAGTGGAAGTTCAATTCGCATTGAGAAATCAAGTTACACAAGATGAAAGAATAGATGTGATGTTTTTCCTAACTGTTTAGCCTCTGGAGGATAAATTTAGACGTCTTCGTATCGATCCCTCTGACTCTACTAAGCTTGTCCATGAATTGTGAGACCTAAGCAACCTAGATCTCTTATACCAACTTGTCAGGACCCGACTTTCCCACCCTCGGGAGTCATGATTGTGCCTTCTACTGAAATCAAAGGAAGCCAATTATTCCAATTATTTAACCTATTTTCATTTTTAATCCCTTAACATATGTGAGTTAACATTTTATAAATAACATAAATAATAAAGTTGAAGAGTGAAATGTAATAGTTTAAAATAATACCGATACAAATCCATAAATATAAGCTACCCAGAATTGGTTTCGCAATCTCACGGACTACCTAAGACTACTACAAATAGGGCCCAAACAAAATAAATACATGTATGTCTCCTAAATAGTAAAGAGCAGAAGAAAAACTAGATAGGAAGGGGATGCCAAGGCCTGCGGATGCTTGCAGGACTACCTCGGGTCACCTGATGGACTTAAGGCAACAACCTCACTGTGGCCCAAAAGCTGCAGCAATCCGAGATCGGCACACAGTGTAGAGTGTAGTATCAGCACAATCGAGCCCATGTGCTGGTAAGTGCCTAGCCTAACATCGGCGAAGTAGTGACAAGGCTAGGCTAAGACTACCATATAAACCCGTGCAGTCATATCATATACAAGAAGTAATAATGACATAAATTAGCAGTTAATGATGGGAAGAGGAAACATGTTGCGGGGAATATCGTGTACAAACAAAATTTCAGTAAAGCGGTGAAAGGAACACGAAAATTCAACCGTACGCAAGAATAAGGAAATCAATGACAAGTGCACGACATCAGCCTTCATGATTTTACTCTCGTCCTTACCATAAGAATCAATATATTCGGTTCAGCACCACCCTTCATGCTTTTACCTCACATAATCATAACACAGAATTATCCTTCGTGCATTATCACTCATATCATGGCACGACATTTTACATCGTGAGGCACAACATTACCCTTCATGCTTTTACCTTACAGTATTGGCATGTCATCACCCATCGTGCATTAAGACTCTCAAAATCATGCACGACATCACTCTTGGTGCTTTACACTCTTCCTCACCCAAGCAACAATCACAAAGAAATTTGGGAAAGAGAATCAATAATATCACAATAAAATCCTAGCAAGGGAAACAATATCAGAGGTAATAACATTCTGGCAAGGGATATAATATCAAAATCAATAGCATCCCGGCAAGAGAGACAATATCATAGACCTCTTCTCTTTTCCACAATTACTTCACAACTCAATTCTCAACTTTAACCAACGCTCTACAATGTTCAATTACTTCCACAAGCCTTGTTCAACAACATAAATCATCATATAAAGCATGAATAATATGAAACAGAGTCACATCAATCATAGTATAAGACTCACGGGCATGCTTGACACCGACGTATAGATACTCGTCACCACACCTATATGTTTTACTCAACAATTAACACATAAAAAATAAGATGCAACTTCTAATCCCTCAAGCTAAGGTTAGACCAAACACTTATCTCAATGCCACGAACACAATTCAAGCCTTAACTACCACTCTACCTCTTGTTTCCACCACCAGTTCGCTTGTATCTAGCCATAATTTACTTAGTGATACCAATAAATGCTAAATGTATCAATTCTAATGCATGAAAATATGTTCAATATTTTCCCGAAAAGTCAAAAATCGACCCAGGCCCACATGGTCAAATCCTAAGGTTCAAACCAAAACCCGATTACCCATTCACCCACAAACTCAAATATAAAATTTGTTCTGAAATAGAACCTCAAATCAAGGTCCCAATCGCCAAAAATTAAAAATCATAAGTTCTACCCAAAGCACCCAAATTTTCCCAGGAAAACCCTTGATTTTGAATTGAAATCATGTTAAAAGATGTTATAGCCTGAAGAAAATGAGTTAGAAATTACTTACAATTGATTTGGAGAAAAACTTTTCTGTTGAAAATTGCCCAAGAGAGCGTACCGTTTGAAAAATAAAGAAAAATTCATCTAAGTCCCAATTAACTGGTCGCAGATATCGCAATTGTGATTATGGTTCGCAATTGCGAACCCATTCAAAACCTGTTGCCTTCATATTTGCAAGGGACTAGTCGCATTTGCGACACAGCCCTTTTCATATTTGCGACCAAGGCCTTCCCGGGCTAGGTTTACATTTGCGATGCCTAAGTCGCAATTCCCATGCCTAAGGACTTCGCAACTGTGAAGCTTGATCTCTCAATGGCGAGATCAAAGGCCTGGGCAAAAATATCAGATACCAACAACTTTTTCTAAGTCCAATTTCATTCCGTGGCCTATACAAAACTCACCCCGAGCTTTCAGGGCTCCGAACCAAACATGCATGCTAGTGAAAAAATATCATACGGACTTGCTCATGCAATTAAATCATCAAAATAACATCAATTACTATGAATTAAACCTCAAATTCATGAAATCACTCATGAACATTGAAATTACTATTTTCTAAAATAAAAGTCTAATTTATACCAAACAAACTCCGATTCTTACCAAACTTCAGAGATTCAACTTAATCATTAATTCAAACTTTTAGAGGGCTTTGAAACCAAGATATGTGTCTGGTAACTTCAAGAAATTACATCAATTCATTTCTAAAAGCCTTTATATTTTTCAAAAAGTAATTTTCTTTAAAATTTCATTTCTCGGGCTTAGGACCTCAATATGCCCAAGTTCAATATTTTACTACAGATCCTAGGAGACTATCAGATCACGGGTTCCAGTCCATTTACCAAGAATGTTGACCAAAGTCAACTTTATTCAATTTAAAAATCCAATTTCCTTATTTTACTTGGATTTTACATAAAAGCTTTTCGAAAACGTGCTCAGATTACGCACACAAATCGAAGTGAGACAAAGAGAGATTTTTAAGGCCTCGGAACATAGAATTTACTTTCAAAATGGGTGATGACATCACAACTTCAAATCATATGATTTTTAACAACTCCTTATTGACCAAAATTATGCTCTACCATTCCCGCTCCTTGTCATTCTCCCAAATGGATATAAGGTAAAGGTAACACAAATTGGAAGTGGGACACTTATACCTGAAATCATCCAGGATAAAGTATTGTTTATACCCTCTTTCAAATATAATTTGATTTCTGTCCACTATCTAACTAAACCTGAACGCTTATTTGATTTCTGTAACGATTCATTTCTACTACAGGCCTTTCAAGGTAAAGCCATGAATGGCCTATATTTCCTATGCCAAAAATGCTTGTAGAGCAAACAATATAGTCCTACAGTAAGTCGTACAGTTAGTGTTCTTCCTTTGTCTGGTCGTTGTGCTTGCAACACACAACGTCATCTTCACAACACTGTAAAAAAGTCATTACCCATGAATAAGTGTGTTCCTCTTTTAATTGTAAATAGTTCATCTGCAAGCAGTAAAGAACAATCTTTTACTCAGAGCTCTCATGTACCTGTTAGAAATTATGTAAATGTTCTATGGCACAATAGGGGTTGCTCTGATGGTAAGCAACCCCTACTTCTAACCAAGAGGTTGTGAGTTCGAGTTCCCCAAGAGAAAGGTGGGAAGTTCTTGGAGGGAAAGATGTCGGGGGTCTAATTGGAAACAGCCTCTCTACCCCAAGGTAGGGGTAAGGTCTGCGTACACACTACCCTCCCCAGACCCCACTAAGTGGGATTATACTGGGTTGTTGTTGTTGTTGTTGTTGATGATGTTGTTGTTGTTCTATGGCACAATAGACTTGGCCATGTACCTTTTATCAAGATAAGAAATATTACCTCAGTACCTGCTAGTTTTTCATCCAAACAACTTTTCTTTGCTCCATTTTCCCTATGGCCAGAAAAGAAAGACTTTCCTTTTCCCAGAAGACCAGCATTACCACCAAAACACTTGAATTGTTGCATGTTGACCTGTAGGGACCTTACCATATTACAACACATGATAACTACATGTACTTTATCACCATGGTGGATGACTATAGTAGATCCACACGGACTCATCTTTTGTCATGTAAAAGTAATGCCCTCCAAACTCTTAGAGCCTTTTGTGGCCTTGATAGAAAACCAATTCAACACTAGAACTAAAAGCATTAGATCAGACAATGGCCTAGATTTCACAGAATCCAGTCTTTTTTTCCAATCCAAGAGTATAATACACCAAAGAACATGTCCCTATACTCCATAGCAAAATGTCATAGTGAAAAGAAAACATAAATACCTACTAGAGACTGCTAAGCCCTCTTTTTCCAATCAAATTGCCAACTAGGTGCTGGGGTGAGTGTATTCTTTACAACCTACATCACAAATAGACTCCCTTCTAGTAGCCTGAATAAAAAAGGTCCATATAAACTCCTATACAAAAGGAAACCTAAGTACTCATAGATGAGAAGTTTTGGATGCTTGTGCTACCCTACAGTCCCTAATCCTTATAGAGACAAGTTCTAATCAATAACTACCCCTCATGTTTTTGTTGGTTATTCCTTTAACACAAAAGGATACATGGTGTTGAATTTTTCCACCAGAAAAATTCACATTTCTAGAGATGTCACCTTCAATTAGTCTAGTTTTCCCTTTGCTATGCATAATAACACTACATCTTTTCCATCAGTCTTCAATTCCATTACTTTTATTGATTGTTTGGAAGTTGAGTGATCACGCCCAACTATGCCTCATAAAAAGGACTAAGGAGTCACTACAAATATAATCCGGTCTAAAAGTCCATAGTTGAATCCCACATAGAACTAAGGTTTCGCTATCATTGTTCAGTATCACTAAAAAACCAAACTCGAACAATTCCTAAGTTGCAAATATTAAGATTATGATATGTAGCTACTTTACTAACAAACTAAACTAGTAAATTAACAACTAAAGACACTAAGGATTAGAGACTAAATTAAGGAGGTCTAGAGTTATGATTTTCCTTTTGTCGGAATCGTTCCCGCTATGTTTCCTATAATTTTGCCTATATATTCTCTACTGATCGTGAGCACATTAGGTGTCGTAATTCTCTCTCGAGAAACTACAATAATTTACTAGACATATTCTCTCGAACTACTCTAGTTGGCTTTGTCTAATCGCTCACTATGACCACATAAAGGCTTTGTCATTTCTAAACCTATCTTTAAACCCGATGTATTGATTTCTCAAATACGTTAGTAGCGAAGTTGTTCAACAACCACCTAAATATGTATCCTTTCTCGACACATAATAAATAGGCATCGTCAATCGATGGCCATTCAATCAACTGAAATAAGCACGTAATTGAACAAATAGATAAATTCAAAGGTTAAATTATATTAAAACATAACAAGAATTCATCCTCCAAGAGTTTACATCAAAATCCTAGATAATTAAATAGTTACTCATAGTAGTATGTAAAACTATAATACTAAAAGTCATAAACAACAACGAAAAGTAGGAAGAAGAAGGGAGGAAACTCGTGGTTAAATCTTCCTCCGTGCGCCTAGTGCATTCTTCCCTCCTTGGGTGTTGTCTCACCCTAAAGTGGTGTTTCTTCCTTTTTAAATCATGTTTTAGGATAAATTTATAGTGTTTAAGGTTTGTTTGGGTCTAAATTCTTTCTCCTAGTTCGTATGGGAAAAGTTGAATTTTTTTGCCCCCGGTCCCGGTCTGGAGAGGTGACCCTCACTTCGCTGTCCAGGACTTTTCTTATTTCTTTTTCTTCGCTCCCGGTATGGCGAAGTGAGCCTTGCTTCGCTATTCAAGACTTTTCTCTTCAGCTCTTTTTCACTATTTTTTCTCCCATTTTATCCTTTTCCGTGCAAGTTTATTCCTACACATAAAAAACACGTAATGAGCATATTTTCACTTCAAAACTATGTGATCTCCCGTAACTCACATATGAAATAATATATAAATATACTCAAAACCATGCAATTTCATCATTTATCACCACCCCACACTTAAACTCTTGCTCGTCCTCGAGCAACTTAAAATTAAGCGCATTGGCCCAATTTACCTAACCCACTCAATTAAACTTAACCCGGTCCACTAAAATCCCAGCCTTTGATAAAATATGATCAACGGCTCATAAACAATCCCTCCCTTTCGTTATATCTCCACCCCAATCCCTAACCCTCAATTCCCAAATCCGCCACCTCTATTTCCCTTCTCTAATGAACCTTAATCCCGCGTCCCACTAAAATTCCCCCAAATCTTGTTCCTAATGGGAGTCTTTCCTCATTCACTTACCATTTCGTTATTTTTCCTTTATTTGGTGTTATTCTATAGAATAACTTAGGGATTTGCCTAAATATGGCAAGTACCCCACTTTGATTCTGTCCAAATCAATATTTACCTCTTGAATTTGGACGATCTTGATACCAAATGCATTATTTTGTACCGGTTTGATCGTATCTCAATGATTCATACTTAGCCCTAAAGGTTAGGATTTCAAATTATATTTTGATTCGAACCTAAACTGGTTCAAGTTTTGATTGAGTATTATTTCGTCTATATTCATAGCGAATCTATCTTTTTCTGTTGATTCCTTTTACTTTTCCTAATAATGGGGTTCAGACCTTCTCTAACTGAACCAAATTTTGTTCGATTTCGTGTTTCCTTGTGAATAATTTCCCGTCTATGTTCATTGTATGCTGCTATGTGAATTTTTTCCCTATTTTCTGCCAATCTAGTGTATTTTTACCCAAAATTTAGGGTTTCAGTTTCACTGATTCAACCACTTGCCTTTTTGGTGTTTAAACCAACTATTTTCTAAGTTTATGTTCTAATTTCTGCACTATTTAAACCCCTCGCCACTCCCTTTTGAAAGGGATCCTAAGTTCTAAGTCCAAAAATCTCTAGACCATTATAGTCTAAAGCCATGTGCTTCTACTCTATTGAATAATCTTACTCTATGTTTTGATTCTTGGCCGGCTGAAAGCCAAGTCCAGAAATTCTCAATTTCTTGCTTCTATTTGGTGATATTTACTACACTGTTGGATTCCCTTCTTCCCTGTTTTATATTAACTGGTGAGTTATTAGAGCCTCTACCATTTCCTTATGATTATTTGCTCAACGTGTTATTACAATTAGACTATGTTATCCTAAATGTTATTACTTGTGGGTTGAGACATGTTTGAATCTTATTTTACGTTGATCAATGAAATTCTGCTTAACTCTATATTATTGATAACTATCTCTCAAAGTTAAGTTAGGAACCTGCTTATAAGTATGCTCTTATTCCTTTCTTGTGGATTGATTAACTAGCTATAGATGTATTTCTTAATAGTATAACAACTCCGTTTTAAGTACATTATAATGTGGCATGTTTAACTCTGTTCTTACTGCATTATTATACCTCTAGTAATTGCCTTAAATAGTTTTAACATGCCGTGACCTATTATTGATTAATGTGATTTTTTCCTATGACACTAGCTCCTGTATTAGTTTGATCTAGACTCTCTATTATCACTATAAATCTGCTTATGAACTATCCTTACTAGCATGTGACTGAGTTTAATTCCTAAAACTTGATTAAGTATGTTTAGGTTCAAATATGTCTACTACTTGTTTGCTTATGTTCAATATGTGATTCTGTCCTTAAGTGGATTCACCAATCTATTCTACTCCCTCCTATTCCTTTACTAAATGATCTTTTCGAATCCTCATTCTTAGCTGGCTGAAAGTCAAGGCTATTTACGTTCTGTACTCTGACCTCCCTAGTGTGAGCACTGCTAATATCCATGTGAGATGCTTGTGAAATCTAACGCACTAGGACTTGCCCCTAGTCTTTCCTTGAACTATTTTTGATCAATCTCTCTAGTATGAGCACTGTCATGATATTGACACACTAGGGGCTTAGGTTATGATATATAGGTGAATCCCTCAACAACGTGTTATGTTGTATCTATGAATATTGATTTTGGAGCTATTGTGGGGGTAAAACCAACAATCTGGATATGTTTATGTAACCTGCCACTATTTACTATTGCATAAAACACCTAGATACCATGCTAGTAGGATTAATCGTATTATGCTAAAATCAGTAGGCAAACTTTTTTAGGTTCTAATAATTGCATTAAGAAATAAGTTTTGTACATGACTGCCTGCTCGCTCGATATCACATAGATATCATGCCTATAAGATCCAACAACTAATAAAATCTATCATGTTAACCAATATGGCATGCATTTGATATCTAAATGTGAAGGATAACTTGAGCCCATACTTGTTTCAATTTGAAAGTCCTAACTGCTTTTGTCTGTCACTTAGTATTTTTTTCTTTTGAGCATCCTAAGTTAAAAGTCTAGAACCACCCTAAAACTGATGTTCGAATGCCTCCTGGACCATAGACATGGATGGGTAGTGCATGCATAGGGTAAAATTTTGAATTGACTAGTGCGCTTCACGTAAACAACTTAAAGATAATAATTGGGTAGCATGAGATAATAGTCTGTGCCCGCTGAATAATATGAGTAACACCCAATTTCGAGGGAATTGCGAAGTATTATTTACATTGTACGGGGTGATCCTTTAGGCTAAAAAAATATAGGAACCCCCCCACCCACCCACCCACATGTCTTTCAATAGGTTATTCATGTTTAGTAATTCCTTGTTTCTTAGCTCTGATCATATAGACTAATTCATATAATTGAGTTTGGTCGGGACCCATAGTTGTGAACCTCGAAGAGTGCCTAACACATTCTCTTCGAGGTAATTTCAAGCCCTTACCCAATCTTTTGTGAGGCAAACTTGTTAGACAGAATTATTTACAAATAGGTGCCCTAACGCACCTTAAAAACTATTAGGTGACAACTCTCTTTTTTAAACCTTTCCTTAAATGAGTTGTCACGTGTCCAAACTCGATTTCGCGAGAAAAAGGGGCGCGACAAGCATGGATAACATGACCAAAGTAGCTTATAATTGCAAGAAACAAGTCCCACCTGCATGTTTTAACCTGGCAACAACGCATAAGCACTCATCACCTCACATATACGTTGTATCCAACATCTAAACATGTAGAAAATAGACAAACAGGTCCTAACCCCTCAAGTCAAGGTTAACCACGGCACTTACCTCATTCCAAAGGATCATCTCAAACCTCAACCAAGACTTTGCCAGTCAAACAAGCCTTCGAACCAATAGAATCTAGCAAATTACCAACCAGATGATTCAATTTAAGCATTAGGAACTACCCACGATTGCAAAGAATTCAATTTAGGTCATTATTGAAAAAATCAATAAAAACTTAACTCCCGGGACCGCTTGGTCTAACTCGAAATTCGGACTAAAACACGATTACCCATTTACCCCCGAGCCCGGTTATATAATTTATTTTAAAATTCGACCTCAAATTGAGGTCAAAATTCTCATTTAAAAAATCTTAATTCTACACAATCCCTCAATTTCCACCATGAAAACACTAGATTTTAGGTTAAAAATTTATGAAATATAATGAAAGATTGAAAGAAAATAGGTTAGAATCACTTACCAATGATTTGGAGAAGAAAGACGCTTCGGAAAATCGCTTCTAGGGTTTTCTTGTTTTGAAAATTTGAAGAATGAACAAAAATCCCGTTTTCCCATCTTAAGTTCAGGCGCATAAATGCGACCTTGCGAACCCCACAAATGCGAGAGTCGCTTCACAATTGCGAAGGTTCTCCTATCTCTACTAACATCGCATTTGCGATGACTTATTCCCAAATGTGAACTGGGCCTATTCGCAAATGAGACCAATTTTGATCGCAAATGCGAAGAACTCTCCCCCTAGTCTCCATCGCAAAAGCAAAGACTTGGTCACAATTGCACAAGTGGATCTATTCGCAAATACGAAGTATCTAATCCCAAATGCAAACCTGACAGGTATGCTACCATATCGCAAATGCGAGGATGGCGAGGTCTGAGACCTGCAACAGAAACTGAAGATCACCAGCTGAGTATTTCTAAGTCCAACTATTCTGTAGCATATACGAAACTCACCCGAGCCCTTGGGGCTCCAAACCAAGCATCCAGATAAGTCTAAAAATATCATACGAACTTGCTCGCGTGATCAAATCGCCAAAATAACACCTAGAACTATGAATTTGATATCAAAATCAAATGAAATTTTCAAGAAACTTTAGAATTGCTATATTAACAACCTGACGTCCGAATCACCTCAAACCAACTGTGTTTCTCATCAAATTTGACAGACAAGTCATAAATATAATAATGAACCTATATAGAATTTCGGAACTAAAATATGGACCGGATATTAATAAAGTCAAACATTGATCAAATTTTCAAAGTCATGAAGCTTTTAAACTTTCAAATTCATACAAAATGCGATAACTTGGACTAGAGACTTTCTCGATTTCGAGCATAAACCCAAGCCCTAAATCATGACACGAACCCATCAGGACCGTCAAAATACGAATCCTGGTCCGTTTGCCTAAAATGTTAATCGAAGTCAACTCAAATGGATTTTAAGGCAAATTTTTTTATTTTTTTTAGTTTTTAACATAAAAACTTTTCGGAGGAACACCCCGACTACGTCAAACAAATCGAGGAGGCTTAAAATGAGGTATTAAGGCTTTAAAGCGCAGAATTAGGTTCAAAAGCATAAAATGACATATTGAATCTATCACGGTGTTAACATACTTTTTTAAATGATTGATTGTTTGATTCTAGGAATAGCAGGCAACAATTTTTAGAAATATAACAATCATATTATCAGTTGTTTGGAAGTCAGAGATGAATGCATGATCTATAAAACATAATTTCAAGAAAATGTGGGAATCTTTTTAAAACGGATTGACAACTATTCCCCTGGTTCTATTTCTTTTATTTATTTATATTGTTTGATTTGGCATGAACATGAAATTTAAGAAAGAAGTATAAATTTTATTTTTTTAAATATGTCATTGTATTTGTGTGGGTATTATATATAACTACAAGAGAAGTGCGAATTACATGGGATTTTATAGAAAAATTTGCAGGTACTTTAATTTCCTGTTGATTTTCCTACTAAATAATTTTCAACAGAAAAACTTTCGTAAGTAATTATTATCTGCCAATTTTAAAAACCCCATGTAAATTATCTGAGAATTTTGAATCCGCAACGGATTTTATCGCAAGAAACACTAAAAATTCAGCAAGAAAATTTTGGTAAAAAATCATGAAAAAAAGGAATTTTTGTGGATTTTCATAGGAAAAAATCCGCAAGTAAATTCATAAAGAACTTTTATTTAATTTTTTAAAATATATCATTGTATTTGTGTTATAATATTTGTTGATCTATAGAAGCTTCTTACTAATTAAGAAAATATATAATTATGCCATTGACTAATAAAGAAAGAAACGGCGAGAGTTATAAAACAGTGGTAGAAAATGGTGGATTGACATGAATGCAGATTTCGTTGTCAAGATAGACAAAAAGGGAAGAAGCAACGACAACACAATGAAAAACCTAATCAATAATGTATACTACTCTTACCACTCCTACTTAAAAAATAACAGGTCTTTCATAATTTTCTTGTCTAGCAATGGAACTTTGTCCAACAGTGTTTTCTCAATCAAGAATTATTCATAACGACAAAGAGAAAAGTTAAAAGTCTCTCTTATGACCACTCGGGCCAAAGAAGGAGAATGGAGGACTGTACACTTAACCAAATTAGCAGTAGTTACTCATCATTGTGCCAAAAGTTGTTTTGTATCATTAAAAATTTATGGGGTCCCTGTAGTTAGACTCGAAAATTGACCAATATTTAAAATTCTACACACATCTAGTCAGTAGCAGAATTAGAAATTCATAAAAGGGGATTAAAAAAAACTCTAATGTCACATCTAGGATTTGTTACGAAATTAATTTTTGGATAAATTTTATAAATGTTCATATAACTATTACTTTTTTTACTAAAATTATATAATTATGTTTTCTTGTATAAAAATCACTAAAGTTTTTGCTAAATCACACAAAAATTATAATGACCAGGAAATACAACTTTTCAGAAGTATTTTATTACTTCACAGTTTTTATTTTTTATTTTCAATCTAGTGATAATAACCTAATTAAAATAGGAATGAGCCAACGAGACCTAATCCATCCGACCTAATAACCACATATTAAAATTACACTAATACAAAAAGCGAATCTATCTAATCACAATACGTTTATCTTTTATTTTTCTTTTCAAAATTTCCATTCAAATTGATGGCACTTTCATTTTAAGCGCTCTTTAGCTATACTTTTTTTTTTTAAATGAGAATCTCATGCATTCTAAGCTAAGTTTTTCTGGAGGGGGGGGGGGGGGGGGAAGATTTTACATTTAATATTATTTTAATTTATGTATATGTGTATTGGGTCAAGTGGGATTGGGTCATCCTATTTTAAGGGAAAAATATAAAATTTCGGCCGGCTGAGGGTGCGATCATACTAGCAGTAACGCACCAGAGTTCATCAGAACTCCAAAGTTAACCATTCTTGGACGAGAGTAGTACTAGGACGGGTGACCTCCTGGAATGTCCTTGTGTTGCTTCACTCTTTTTCTCACGATGTAGGATAATACATGGTATATTGTTGTTGTTGTATCGGCCGACGATGAAAAAAAAATATAAATATGTATATAATACACACACATATAAATATATATTTTATCAACCATATGCTAAAATATATATATCTCCTATTTTAGTTGGATTACTATTTATTAGATTGAAAATAAAAAAAAATTGAATAAGAAAATACTACCAGAAAATTCTATTTTTTTCGGTCACAATAATGTTTGTATGAGAAAATAATATTATTTGACTTTGATGGAAAAAAAGTCATAATTATATGATCATTTGTAAAATTTTGTAACCCCTTGACTTTGGTTACTTAGCAAACTTAAATCCTCCTTTATGCTAGGGAAAATTCAACTATTTATATACAATCAAAACGTTTGTTTCGGCCTGTTTGCCCAGTGAAATTTTTCTAAACCAAACTCCTCTGAATGTGGTTGAAGCTCAACTTGATGAATCATATTATAAGACTTGAGACATGCTATTCACTGTACGTTTGATTATGCAGAGAAATGAATAACAGAATGATTATGTCCCCTTGCAAGGCTGCCAGAAAGAAGAAGAAGAAATAAAAAAGAACTTTTTGGTCTGTATTTCAATCGAAGAAATACTGTGGCAACTGTATGGCTCTAAATAATAGTCGTATCATTTTTCAACTTTCATTTCATCTTGAAAACATTTAATATTTTTCTTTTACCCCTAAAATTCATTCAAAGACAAAACTACTTGGTTCTTTGGTCTTGGATTTATCAGGCAACATGAGATATGGGCCATGTCCTGTAGTCTTGTATTTGCGACAATTAATTTTAGTTAGACACTCTTCATCTAGGTAGAATGTTAGATATTTCACTAAAGTGAGTCTATTGGCCTATCTTCTAGCACATGTTCTGTGCAAACATTACTTAAAATTGAAGAATATGACTTTTAAGATTTGTATGGTATTCCTGTGAGGACCTGGGATCATCTCCAATAGAAGCTTCTAGCTCAGTGGCTAAAGATACTATGGTGATAACTTCAATGCCGTAGCCCCAATTTCATGAAGCTCGTTCTTCATTAGAAAAAAAGAATGATTCCCCTTTGATTACTATTTAAGTTAAGTAAATAAGTTGATAGTAATTGATTCAATAGTAGCACTTGTTTTGGTATTCATAGCATTTCTTGGAAGGGTAATTTAGGAAATTCCTTCCCAGAGGCCCAAGTACGATTGCTGCAATGATGGGAGAAGCGAATCTAGAATTTAAGAGCAGTAGGTACATCATTATTTTTAGTATAAATATATACTAAGAGGTGTCACATCCCCTTTTATCTCACAAAAATATTATATTATTGATTAAATAATTTTTTTCGACTAAAATAACAAATTTAAGTCGAGATTATTTTATTCACATAATAATCGCCACTTGAAAACAAAAGTTTGATTCTATTTTTATTGGTCCATAAATATAGTTTTGTTTGATTCTATTTTTATTGGTCCATAAATATAGGAGATTGGGTGTTGCTCCCAAACACATATGAAAGTATACGTGGCCGACAATTAATATAGGGTTGTAAGTCCAGACATCGTACCCACATGGACTTGTGATTAACTACCAACTAAATTAAACAAAATAATAAATATATTCAAGTGAATCCTAAAGTATGAATATTTTACTAAAATTAATCTAAAGTAGCAAACAAGGAGATTAAAGAAAACAACGACAAGCTTAACGACAAATTCAATTTTAGTGAATCTTCTAGAGCTATGGGTTAGCTAATAATCCTGTTGCGTTTTTCACTTAAATCTTCTAATTTATTTATCTGATTTATTAGTTGACAGGGTTAATATTGCTTGTAGCCTTCTCCCGGAGTACAACTCGCCTATTGAAGCTAATGTAACGCCTATATTCCTATGGAATTAGAATTAACGAGAACGCATTAATATTTCCTGTATAGTAACCAAGCAAGGCTATTAGATATACTCCTACCCTGACCGCAAATTCCCCCTCCCCCCCCCCCTCCCAAGAGTTAAGATCTTTCTCTACTCAATCTTATATGCAATTTAGAATTCCCTCTCCCGAGTTCAATCCTAGATTCATAGATATTATTCTATTGGTGATCAAGTAATTAAATAATTAAGCTCAAGATTGAATAAATAAATCAATATGATAAAATAATAAGAACAATCTAAGCTTCAAACTACAACGTTCATATAGCACCCAAAACTCTAAAACTAATAAGCTATGAAATTAAAGGAAGTAAAGAGAAGAAAAACTAGTTAGAAGCCTCCTCCAAGAATTTTGTATTTTCCCCCATGTCTAAAGTGTGTTCCTAGGACTAAGATGTGTCAGAAATCCTCAAATAGTGTTTTATATGTATTTATACCAACTAGGGTCGGACCAAGACGAAACACCCTTTCCTGCGGGAAATAGAACTCCAACTCTGTATAATTTGTACAGGCGCGCCGCAACCTGCAGCATCCCATACGGTGCCGTAGTGAGAATTTGCGGCAATGCAAAACATGAAAGTTGTAGCCTTTTCGAATAGCTTTCCAACGATATATTGTGAAGCCCAAACAGAGTTCCGAGTGAAAAATTATGTGTATTTTGCTAGACAATGCATCGTACGCCCACTTGATCTTTTATTTCGTTCTTAACTATCATCCATTGATCCCCGAACACAATTTCGGCTTAATTCCTTGGGCCTTTACTCAGGCTTCAAAGCTCCAAATTACTTGAGTTTATTTCATAATGCCTACATAGATCGAAATCACTCCTACAAGGCATAAAACACATATTTAGTGCAAAACACTAGTGATTAAAGCTCAAACTCAATTAAAATGCAGTAAATTAGAGTGTAACAAGCGACTAAAATAAACAACTATAGCCGATCATCACCTCATACTTAAGCTATTGCTCATCCTCGAGCAATCAAACTGCACTTTATATAGACACGACCTTTTTAGACAGCTCTCCTAATTCATCGTACCAAGAATATTTAAAATAGACTAAGCAGAAGAATGTAACATCTTCACCTCAAGATTTGACTCACAAGTACCTCGCATTATTCGCAAATCACCTGCTTACTCTAACATAGAAGTCACTGAAATTACCTTTTCTTCCTGAATCAAGTGCCCTCACACAACAAAGAGAGTAGTTCCGCACACAATACTATTTAAGAACAATTAGGAACTCAAATAAAAAGAATTCACTCACTCTCAAAAGTAACATTCATATGCCATGAAAGATGTACCATAGGCTTGCCTGTGGTGTACTACTCTACTAATAGAGCTCATTCAGTCTAGGATTAAGTAGGACTTCATTTGATTGTAATGTAGGCTGGTGGACGGGTAGGATACATTTAGATATAAGAGTGACCACATCTCCCTAAGCACTATAATACATATACTTTAACATTGAAATCCTACACTTATATCAAATCATAACTCCACCTTCACATAAATATATATTAACTTTTCACTTCTTTAAGCACAAGTATATCACTAGCCACCACCATCTAGAATTATTTTTCTCAATAATACAACTATTTTTTTTTCAATTCATGTGGCTTTTGCTTTTTTAAAACAGTGCGCCTTTCTCTTTATTTATTAGTTTCACTCAAAAGCCAATCAAATCACCCCACACTTGAACTTTAACATAGTTCATAACAATTCAAGTGCTCATGAGAGGTAAGAAGTTTCAAATAGATAGTTAATTCAAACAAATAGGCAAGGCTTGTAATGTGGTTGCCAAAGAAACAGGATTACTAGCTCAAAGTGATTAACTATGATACATAATAATTTGACGGGTAAAATATATATACATGGCTCAACAAAGAAACGCCTATATCACTTCCAAGACTGAACAAAACTACTATTTCGCTTTGCAAACATATGGGGCAAGTTCTAAACATCAAATGCAATGCACAAACTAATACAAAACCTTACATACACATGACACATAACTCACTCATGATTGGACTCATCAAGATACTCTAGTCAAAGAAGTAAAGCAAAATTAAGATCATACAATTTAAGGTACTTATACAAGAGTCAAAAATTGAGCCTAAGCGTCACAACTAAAGTACTGACTATTTTCAAGGAATAAAAAAACTAAAAGATATTGCTTCAATTTAAAACATAGAAAAAGTTTTCCTAATTCTAAAAAATAAAAATTAACTATACCCGGTTCAAACAAAACCCTTGAAAAAGAACAGCAACACAAAGAAAAATCAAGAGGAAATTGCTACACTACCTACCAAGAAAATCTTTTTGTCCTTTTTCTTTAGACTTAAATCCCTCAAGAAAATGTCTAGGAGATTCATCGCCGGAAAAAGTCTATTTTTTTTTACAAAACTACTACACTAAGAACGAGTACTACAACTAAGCTAAAATAGCACAGCAAATCACACAGAAATCTTTTCACCCCACACTTAAAATTATGCAATGTCCTCAATGCACACTATAAATAACAAGAGGGTAAAAGAGACTCCCTGGTAGGCCAAATGCTGATGCAATAGCGGCTCACAAGGTACTCAGACTTATCTCAGGTATGATCCCTTGTGCGGGTACCTCACACTTAGTTTCAACCACATGCTCGTATTTGCACTCGCTTATTAGCTTTGACTCCATGCTCGTACTCCTACAAAATACAAAAATAATACTACAAAAAAAAAATTAACATAGCAAAATAAAATAATAAATAAAAGAAAAAACAAAAAAAATAGAATTGGGTTGCCTCCCAACAGGCGCTCGATTTAACGTCGCGGCACGACGCCATCACTTTCACCACTTTTCCTTCCATTTTGAGGATATAAATTGCGCCCCTAATTTTACATCAATTTTTCTGTCTCGTTCCTGGGGTGATAAATAAAGGAATCTAGCAATAAATATCACATCTTGCATTTCTTGGCCCTTAAGTGGGGAATGTCGTTTTGCCTCCTTAGTATGGCAAATTTCAGAATATAAACACTTTGTTCCTTATCCATTTACTCATCCTTATGCTCGACTGGTTTAATTACCATGTCACTAACCAAACACAATATTGAAAAGTGTTTAGAATGAGGTCCAATACGCTTCAACTCTAAAATATCATCATTTTTGACATCCTTAATTTTGCACTCTACGTCAACCTTCGCATCGTTAATAATTTGATCGACTAGTTGGGATTTCTCTTTTTTTTTCTCCATAAGTCTAATAGTATCCACAACAATTAGTTATAGGGCATCAGACGTCTCAACCTTTTTATTCAATTGAGCTTGCAAGTCATGGATATCTGAGCCAAATTGGCCTATCTCTTACCTGAGCTTAGTTCTTCCTACTATCAGTTGTTCTTTCATATTTGAGAGACCATCACGGAGAAACTCATGAGATTTCATCAGTTGAGCTTGTTCTACTAGCCAAGATTGGCTTACTATATCTGCTTCTTCTAAATTATCTTCTAGTGGGAACTAACGCTCTTCATCCACTTCCTCCACCTCGGCCTTCATTCTCATGATTGCTGCACTAATTCTTTGTATATCCTTTCGATTTTTATCTTGTTGCTCGACTACTTGCTTCATCATCATGTCATGTTGCTCGGCTACTTGCCTCATCATCATATCATGTTATTCAGCTAGTTGCCTCATCATGTCCATAATATGAGCCATGATTTTCATATCCTCCACTTCCTTGCTTCTATCAAACTCATAAATATTATCAGAAATATTATAATAAGAACTCTGAGAAGGGTAATAAGAATTAGGACAACCATCCCAATGGCCACCTTAACCACCACAGATATTACAAATATTCCACCTATAAGATTGAGATTCACAATTTTGCCACATGTGTGATCCTCTACAATATGGACAAGGATCACCATAATAAGAATAACCAATATTCGACCAATTATCATTCCAAAGTGTCATATCAACAAAGATAATAAATATTGAACTAAAATAAAAATTTAAAAACTTGAGTAGACAAAGAATAAAAATCTAATCTAGTAGACTAGTTAATTTCTAAGTCCCCGACAATGGCACCAAAAATTTGTTTCTCCCAAACACACACACAAGTATACATGGTCGACAAGTTATATAGGATAGTAGTCCAAATATCGTACCCAAAGGGGTTTGTGATTAACTATCAACTAAATTAAACCAAATAATTAATCTATTCAAGAGAATCCTAAAGTATGAATATTTTACTAAAATTAATCTAAAGTAGCAAACAAGGAGATTAAAGAAAACAACGACAAATTCAATTTTAGTGAATCTTCTAGAGTTATGGGTTAGCTAATAATCATGTTCAGTTTTTCACTTAAATCGTGTAATTAATTTATCTGATTTATTAGTTGACATGGTTAATATTGCTCGTAGCCTTCTCCCGGAGTACAACTCGCCTATTCAAGCTTATCTAACGCCTATATTCCTATGGAATTAGAATTAATAAGAACGCATTAATATTTCTTGTATAGTAACCAAGCAAGGCGATTAGGTATATTTATATCCTAATCGCAAACCCCCCCTCCCCCCCCCCCCCCCAAGTTAAGATCTTACTCTACTCAATCTTATATGCAATCTAGAATTCCTTCTCCCAAGTCCAATCCTAGATTCGTAGATAGTATTCAATTGTGATCAAGCACTCAAATAATTAAGTGCAATATTGAATAAATAAACTAATATAATAAAATAATAAGAAAAATCTAAGCTTCAAACTACAACATTCATGTAGCACCCAAAACTCTAGAACTAATAAACTATGAAATTAAAGGAAGAAAAGAGAAGAAAAACTAGTTAGAAGCCTACTCCAAGCGTGTTGTATCTTCCCCACGTCTAAAGTGTGTCCCTAGTTCTAAGATGTGTCAAAATTCCTCAAAATCGCGTTTTATGTATTTATACCAAGTAGGATCGGGCCAAGACGAAACACCCTTTCCTGTGAGAAATAGGACTCCGACCCTGTAAAATTTGTACATGCGCGCTGCAACCTGCGGCACGGTAAGAATTTGCAAAAAAACAAAATAGAAAAGTTGTAGCCCTTTTGAATTTCTTACCAACAATATGTTGTGGAGCCTAAACGGAATTCTGAGCGGAAAGTTATGTGCATTTTACTAGACAATGCACCATATGCCCGCTCGATTCTTTGTTTCGTTCTTATCTATCATCTGTTGATCCCTGAACATGATTCCGGCTTAATTTTTTGGGCTTTTACTCAGACTTCAAAGCTCCAAATCACGTAAGTTTATTCTATAATACCTACATAGATGAGAATCACTCCTACAAGGCATAAAACACATATTTAGAGTAAAACACTAGCGATTAAAGCTCAAACTAAATTAAAGTACAGTAAATTAGAGTGTAGTAATCGACTAAAATATATAATTATAGCCTATCATCACCGGGTAAGAAATTTTGTTGACCATAGAAATGTGCGAGGCACTCCTTGAATCTCGTGGTTCTAACATGATCGCTTTTATTTACTAAAACTTAGCCTAAATAAATTTTGGATAAACGATATTATTTACCTTATATTTCTATTGTCTATTACTGCTTAATAATTAATCAAATTTTATTAGTTTTGACTCAGGTGCGTGCAAGCACATAAGGTTTTTTCTTTGATTATGTGATCAAGGTGCGGGTATCAACACATGGTCAGATACGATTTATTATTGACGAGTCAATAATCGGAAATACATGCATAATCATTTTTATTATTGATATTAACAAGAATAGTGTTTGAACACATGATCGACATTTAAAACCGCACCTAAAATTACTTAGCGATTAAATTAATTAAGGGGTAACGATATTATTTATTCAAGAGAAATGAATATGCTATGATTACATTTATTAATTAACTAACACGTGACATTAAACTTGAAATAGCTTATGTTTGATGATTTTTTATGGCATTGGGCCACTTTGCTTTTTTAAAAAGGGACATTTATATTTATACTTGTGTAACGTTTTAATTTGTGTTCGTTTTGTAAAAAAAATTACAAATGTACCCGTTTTTTCGCATAACTTCAGCATGCGAGACTGAAGTAACAAAGGCAGTCATGCAAAACTTCAGCATTCTAGTAGTCGGGCCTGAAGTTCAACTCTAGAGCTGAAGCTGAAATTTTTGTTTGTAACTGGTGAACTTTAGTTTTAGAGCTGAAATTTTTGTTTGTAAGCTTCAGCTCTAGAACTGAAGTTTTTGTTTAGCAATTGTCGAACTTCAGCTCTACAGCTGAAGTTTTTATTTGTAACTGGCGAACTTTAGCTCTAGATCTGAAGTTTTTGTTTGTAAGCTTCAACTCTAGAGCTGAAATTTTTATTTTGTAGCTGTCGAACTCCATTTCTAGAGCTGAATTTTTTGTTTTAACTGACGAACTTTAGCTTTAGAGCTGAAGTATTTATTTTATAACTGGGGAACTTCAGCTCTGGAGCTGAAGTTTTTGTTGAATGAAATTACATGGTGCAAATACATGAGGAAATTTATATGGAGAGTTTCCCATTAACAAATCAACTACTCCTCTGCTACCAAATCCTCTAATAATGCTTTTCATAGTATAGTGTGACCATGTCAATTCGTTTGTACATAACTTAAGGGAAATAGTGTAAGTGTGTTTGAGTGAAGAGTATTTTTGCAAGTGTTTCTGGTTTCAATTTCTACCTCCTCTAATGAACCAATTGATGATTATTGTGTCAGCCACGTTATAGGGTTTGAACAATTTTTGTGCCTATCTTGACCTGGCGTTTTCAGAAGTGAGAGTCCAACCATTATAACAGAGTAAAAGACATTTATTAACAAAATTACTCAATAGAATACACGAGCTATATTCTATTTAGGGGTTGCTGCGATGGTAAGCAACCTCCACTTCCAACCGAGAGGTTGTGAGTTCGAGTCTCCTCAAGAGCAAGGTGGGAAGTTCTTGGAGGGAAGGATGCCGGGGGTCTATTTGGAAACAACCTCTCTACCCCAGGGTAGAGGTAAGGTCTGCATACATACTACCCTCCCAGACATTACTATGTGGGATTATACTGGGTTGATGTTATTGTTGTTGTAGAATACGTGAGCTTTATAAGAAGAAAGAAGAAAATATGGGAGGAGAAGGAGGAGGAGAAAGAGAGCTGAAGTTGTTTAAAAAATGGGTACAAATTATATATTTTAAAAAAATAAATATAAATTAAATGGGGCGATCAAATAAAATGTTCGGTACAATTTTTACTTTAAGAAGGGCCAACTTATTTTATTTATATATGTAAAATGGGCTTGACTAAATTTTCAGCTAGTTAGCCCAACTTAGACTAAAATCTTATGAATTATTTTAGGTAAAAGTTGCACTGACGTCTTATTTAATCGTCCCCATTTAACTTATATTTTTTTTTAAAATTTTAATTTATACTTACTTTTTAAATAATTTCAATCTCATTTCTTCTTCTTCATTTTCGTCTTCTTCTTCTTTTTCTTCTTCTTCATTTTCGTCTTCTTCTTCTTTTTTTTCTTCATTCTTCTTTTGTTGTTAGTGCTACTATGAATATACAGTAATATACATGTGATACAGCAATTGACTATTCACCGAGTTGCTTTTCTTTCTCTCTCCATTTGTATGGTAAAGTCTTAATTCTCTTTTATATCAAATCATCGCTTTTTTTCTTTTCTTGTTCTGCAAAAAAAAAATAAAGTCTTTTATGTCCAGTTAATTTATACAAAAGTGAAGCATTAACTCCTAATAGAATTAACATGATTGAATTAATTGCAGGAGCGGTTCTATTATGAAGTGAAGTGGAATGTGCAGATGGCTAGGCTTGTACTCGGAATTGCGAACCAGATGTAGCTTACATGGTTTGCCCATCTACTGGACAAAGGATTACTAAACCATGTGTCAACTGTTGCTCAGCAAGGAAAGGTTGCAAACTTTTCCGCAACAATGGCTTGAGAATTTGACGGCGTTGTCTTAAAACTTTCACTTTTTATAAACACTTCAACATTAAATAAATTAAATTTTTACAAATAAGTTAAATAACTTCAACATTTCGAAAAAACTTATTCATAACAAAAAAATTTCAGCTTATTTAGTGTTGAGATTTTATAAATGAACTAATAATTTCAGCATTTTCTGCTGAAATTTTTGAAAAAACTTAATGACAAAACTAATTAATCCAGGATAAAAGTTTCAGCTTATTTAGTGCAATTACAAACAAAAACTTCAGCAAATAGAGAATAAAACTTTAGCTACTATGCATAAGTTTATCAATTACAAACAAAAACTTCAACAAATAGAGAATAAATTTTCAGTTACTATGCTTAAGTTCAGCAATTACAAACAAAAACTTCAGTATACTTGGTTCAGCACACTTGCTACTTCAGGCTCGTCTACTAGACTGCTGAAGTTTTGCGTGATTGTCTTTGCTACTTCAGCCCCATATGCTGAAGTTACGCGAAAAAGCAAGCACGCTTGTATTTGTTTTCTAAAAAAAGTTAAAATGTGACCCAAAAAACGGGTATAGATGCAAATCCCACTGATTTTAGTTGAATTTCATACAACTAATTATATAAGGCTTATTTATATATAAGATTTCATATAATTAATTATTTCATAAATTTCATACAACTAATTATATAGTTAAAATAAATTTCATATAACTTATTTACAACTTTCATACATTATTTCTACTTAGTTAAATACAACTATTATATCATACAACTTAAATACAATTTTCATATAAATTGCATACAATGTCGTATGTATGTATTTTGTAAAATATATACAAAATTATAAAAATATATATAATTACAATATACATACAACTTTAATCCAATTTCGTAAGTATATTGCAAGTCATGTCGTCGTCGTCGTCGTCGTCATCATCATCATCTTCTTCTTCTTAAATTTAGCCAAAATCAAACGTAATCTTCACCAAACAATCTTAAAATTGAGGTATAAACTCCAAAGAATATTTTTAATTATTTACAATAATATCCAATCCAAATAAACAATAATTTTTAAAAATTCAAATACGAATTCAAAGCTTAAGAACTTTTTAATGACCGTCAATGACAGAGAATCAAATACCTTCAAAATTTATTACGTGATAATTTTAATTCGAACACCAATTGTACAACGTTAAAGAAAGTTACTAAGTTAAGATGAGAAATTCCATATGATTCTCTGTTGCTAGCCAATACAAACTCATATGTTTATTTGTTCCAGTGTAATTTTTCGATAATCACTCTACGCCGCTATTTTTTGTTGTGTATACAGTATGCCATCTTATTTCTTGTGGATCTGCTTTGTTTTTTCTTTTCTGTTAAGAAGACTTTTATTTAAAGCAATAAGTGTACTAAAAGTTATTACAACGTAATATAGTGCCTATTCCATCTCTTTTAAAAGCAGATTAAACAAAGGCGAGGAGAGAGGGATAGGTGTAGTACATGGGATACCAAAAACATTTAAACTACAACGATTCTTTGCTAATTGGTCCTTTACTTCATTAGCTTCTCTTAATATGTAGGTTAGGCTATTTGCCTTCGTTAATGTATTGGAAAAAATTAAGTTTACACATATCAAAGTGTTTAAGGATAACACATAATGACATGAAGGTTGGTCAAGAATGATAATTAGTAAAGAGACACGAGTTGCAACCAATACGAGTACTGGCATAAACACTGGCACGAGCAGAGGCACGAGTAGACTCGACGCTCATGTCTATTCAAATCCAAGAATTCAGGAGAATGAACCTGATAGTAAGGAAGTACAAATACAATATTTAATGAGCATTATATATTGAAAACGTTAGAAAATCTGTATTAAATTATGATGATTGTGTAATGTAGTATTTCATGCCTTTAATTGTCCATAATAACTCAATTATGACAAAGACAAAATGTAAATTTTAGAAATAACTATAAAAGGAGGAGATTAATCATCCGTAGGACACAAAATATTATCTGAATACATTGGTTTACTTTGATTTTTTCTGATTATCTTATTATTGGCAAAATCATTTTCTATTCTTTGATTATCAGTAACCCAAGTTCTTTTAAATTAAACCTTTACCGAAATTATAATTTTTAGCTAAACACATTGGTTCCATTACCAGGAATCTGATAATCTGTTCTTTCTTAACTTGATCATTTTTGTTGTATCAACAACCATGTCAAATGCTAATGACAATAACCAAGTGAACCAGGGAAACCCTCAACTCCAGGGGAAGTTACAAGATAAGCACACCCCAATTCCTTCTCACAAAGCTCCCCTCGGCGATCTCGACAAGGCACTCCTGATGGATCTCATTCAAATACACATGCTCGATTTGGATACGAAGAAGCTGTCAATGAAGCTTTGCAAAAGCTAATCGCTGAACAGGTCAATAAAGCTCTTGAAGCTTTTGCCAGTCAGTTACCTGTTGCACCACCAATGCTAACTCCAAATACCAATACTTTAGACAACCCTCGTTCCGAGCTTGTAAATTCTGGTAGTGATGGAACTTCCAACATGTCATGAGATGGAAAGCCAGGTAACATAGAAAATTCTATTTTACAAAATTTAGTTCTAACATTGCAGAAACACCTCATGGAGCAAAGTGACAGCATAGAGTAAATACCTGGGATACCGCTTGCAATCAAATGGATTGATGTAGATAAATATTCACAACAACCTTGGAAGCCAAGTGCTACTCCTCTCCCTATTCCAAAAGAATTTAAAATGTCAGATATTCCCAAATACGATGGAACAACTCATCCACGAGACCACGTGATTGCATTCGGAACTAGCGTAAAAGGCAATAACTTGACCAAGCAAGAAATTCAATCTGTATTTGTCAAAACATTCGGCGAAACTCTCACTAAGGGAGCATTAACATGGCATTCTCTTTTACCCAAAAATTCTATAAATTCTTTATCTGAGATTGTAGATTCATTTATCAAAACACATTAGGGAGCTCAAAAAGTCGAAAAGAGAATGGAGGATATCTTCAAAATCAAACAAGGGGACTCTGAGTTGCTCAGAGAGTTCGTGGATAGATTCCAACGTGAAAGAATGACACTGCCACGTGTACCAGATAATTAGGCAGCTATAGCTTTCACTAGTATTTTGAATGAAAAAAGCTCAAAAGCCACAAGGCGACTTAAGGAAAGTCTTCGTGAATTTCCCGCAACAACATCGAATGATGTTTACAACATGTATAGTACAAAATTAAGGATCGAAGAAGATATTATCTTACGATCTCAAAAGAGGAAAATGTGAGTTCAAGGCAGGCGGAAACAGAAAAAAGTTCCAGTAAAACAGGCGCGAACCATATATGGGCCCAGCTGGAAAAGACTCACGATCAAAACATGACAATTCAAGGTACGATCATAGATCGAAGAATAGAGAGTCGGGTTCATCATCAAGGTTTGGGAACGGTCGAAACACTCGAGAGTCATGGGATGATGATAGGAACCTAAAAGCACGATTTGGTGGTTACAATTTCAATGTAAGCACTTCGGAGCTCGTAGCTGTTTTAGGAAGTATGGGAGATAAGGTACGATAGCCAAAAGAAATAAGATCAAATCCAACCAGACGTAATCCTGATCATTGGTGCGAATTTCATAACAATCATGGTCACAAAATGACATATTGTAGGTTTTTACAAAGGGAAGTTGATCATCTATTGAAGCAAGGGTATCTCAATGAATTATTCAATGAAAAAGGTAAGCAAGCATATATGAAAAATAGGCAAGAGCCCCTTAAACCACCTCCTCCCAAAAGAACTGTCAATGTTATAAGCGGAGGTGAAAGAATCAACGGGGTAACGTACACAATAGCCAATAAAGCTTCCAAAGTCACAATTACCCACGAGAAACGGACACGACATGTCTAAGAAAAGAAACTATTACGTTCGATGATGCAGATACGGATGGCATATTAACTCCGCATAACAATGCACTGGTAATATCTCTACTTGTACATGATACTAATGTGAAACGAGTTTTGATTGATCCAGGTAGTTCCGTGAACATTATTCTGCTTAGAGTATTACTTGAGATGCAAGCTAAAGATTAATTAGTACCAAAAGCGCATACTTTGTCTGGATTTGACAATTCTAGCATCGTGACAAAAAGAGAGATAATACTCACTATATTCGTAGAAGGTGTTATCAAAGATTCAAAATTTCAAGTGGTAGATATGGAGATGGCTTACAATATGATTCTTGGGAGACCATGGATTCACGATATGGATATCGTTCCATAAACCTTACATCAAGTTATCAAGTTTCCATCACCATGGGGAATATGTCAAATTCGTGGAGATCAACAGACATCCATGAGCATCAATTTCATAGCTGATTCAAGTATAAGAAACGAATAAAAACAGTAGTTATAGAATCCAGTTGGGGATATCATGATACCAAACTCAACTGAACAAGATACGTGGAATCAAGGCATGATGTCATTCAAGAACCAGAGGAAAAAAAAATATAAAACAACGATAGAACAACTTGAGGTCGTAGTGCTATTTACATAATGGCCTAAAAGGAAAGTTTACATAGGGGCCAATCTAAGCCGGGATATGAAAGGTAAGTTAATTGAATTTTTGAAAACTAACATAGACTATTTTGCTTGATCCCATTCTAATATGACAGGAATACCGCTGGAGGTAATGACTCACAAGTTAAATGAAGACCCGTCATATCCACCCGTCAAACAAAAGAAAAGGAAGCAAAGAACTTTCAAAAATCAGGTAATTCAAGATGAGGTCCAAAAATTAATAAAGATTGGGTTTATTCGTAAGGTAAAGTATCCCAACTGGTTAGTCAATACTGTTGTGGTACCAAAAAAAATGGAAAGTGGCGAGTTTGTGTAGATTACACAGACCGTAACGAAGCTTGTGCTAAAGATTCTTTTCCATTGCCTCATATAGATCAACTAATTGATGTTGCTGCAGATCATGAGTCATTATGTTTTTTAGAGGCATAATTAGGATATAACCAAATCAAAATGGATCCCCAGGATGAAGAGAAAACTTCATTTATAACGGACATGAGGACTTACTGTTATAAGGTAATGCCTTTGGTCTCAAAAATGCTGGTGCAATATATTAAAGATTAGTGACCAAAATGCTTCAAGAATATTTGGGAAAACTATGGAGGTTTATACAGATGATATGCTCGTCAAAACTCAGCATTCAGGAGATAGCATATCATACTTGTCTAATACGTTTCAGATTTTGCAATGATTTAATATGAAGCTAATCCTGAGGAATGTGCATTCGGTGTCGCATCAGGTAAGTTTTTAGGTTTTCTTGTCTCTAACCGTGGTACTGAAGTTAATCCCGCACAGATTAAGGCCATTGAAGAAATCCCTGACATGCTTATGAGTAAAAAGGAAGTGCGGAGGTTGACATGAAGAATTGCAGTATTGGGGAGATTCATTTCTATATCATCACAAAAGTGCTTTAAATTCTTTTCAACTCTTAAAAAGCCGGATAATTTCGAATGGAGTGAGGAATGTCAACAAGCACTCAAAAATTTGAACACATACTTATCAAATCCGCCCTTGCTCGCAAAACCTAAGACCAGGGAAAGATTGCTTATCTACCTTGATGTCTCAAAAGTAGCGGTAAGTGCTGTTTTAGTCCGTAATGATCAAGGTAAACAATATCTGATCTATTATGTTAGTAAATATTATTAGACGGAGACGCGGTATCCACAATTAGAAAAACTCGCACTTGCATTAATCATGAAATCTAGAAAGCTAAGGCCTTATTTCCAATGTCACCATATCGTAGTAGTAACTACTTATCCATTATGCAATATATTGCACAAGTATGAGTTATCAGGAAGGTTAGGCAAGTGGGCCATAGAATTAAATGAATATGACATCACGTACCAGCCTAGAACCGCGATTAAGTCTCAAGTATTAGCAGATTCCGTGGCTGATTTTTGCCAAGGAATGCAATTAGAAGTAGAAAAAGAATTGCAGGTTCTCAATGGATCTAATCTGGGGATTTGGACTTTATTCACTGATGGTTCATCTAATGGGAACGGTGTAGGCTTTGGAATTGTTTTGGTACCACCCACGGGTGAGACCATTCGACAAGCCATTAAATGTCATACTATAACTAACAATGAAGTAGAGTATGAATTTGTGATTGAAGGTTTAGAGTTTGCACGATAACTTGGCATTAATCAAATTGTACTCAAAAGCGATTTGCAACTTGTGGTAAACCAAATGCCGGGGACTTATACAACCAGGGAAGCATGAATGCTACAATATTTAGAGAAGGTATGAGATCTAATCAGGCAATTCCAAACCTGGAAGGTTACACAAACACCAAGAAATGAAAATGTTGAAGCAGATGCGTTAGCTAATCTAGCGTCTGTTGTAGACGTAGCAAGCAATGGAAATGCTTCTGTAATTCATTTGTTTCATTCGGCGCTCGATCCAGACAAGAATGAGGTAAATTTCTATGACTTAACTAGGGATTGGAGAAACGAGATTTTCGCTTTTTTGCAGTACGGTACCTTCCCTGAAGATAAGAAAAAAGCTCATGCACTTCGAGAAAAGGCTGTTCGATATTGCTTAAAGAAAGGTAATATTTATCGAAAAATATTTGGTAGCCCTTTAGCAAGGTGCCTCAGGACTTCTTAAACGGAATATGCGATGAGAGAAATACATGAGGGACATTGTGGAAATCATGCATGAGGCAGATCTCTGGTACGAACCATGATTAGAGCAGGTTAGTATTAGCCTAAAATGGAAGAAGAAGCGAAAGATTTCACGGCAAAATATGATAAATGTCAAAGATACGGTAATAACATGCATAGAATAATGAAGTTATTACATATAGTCATTGCACCGTGGCTATTTATGAAGTCGGAGATGGATATCGTGGGTCCACTACCACAAGAAAAAGAATAGGTAAAATTTTTGCTCATACTCACTGACCATTTTACTAAATGGGTGGAGTCAGGAGCATTCAAACAGGTACGAAAAAGAAGTTAAAGATTTTATTTGGCGGACCATCATATGCAGATTGGGTGTGCTAAAGGGAATTGTATGTGATAATGGCCCTCAATTTATAGGTGCGCAAATCACGGAGTTTTTTCAAAGTTGGAAGATCAAAAGGATTACATCCACACCTTATCATCCGGTGGGTAATGGACAAGCAGAGTCAAAAAACAAAGTCATTATCAATAATTTAAAGAAAGAGGAATCAAAAGGTAATTGGTCAGAATTGTTACCTGGTGTTTTATGGGCATACCGCACAACAACAAAAACAAGTACGGGAGAAACACCATTCTCTTTAGTTTACGGAACTGAAGCTTTAATTCCGGTTGAGATAGGAGAGCCAAGTAAAAAGGTTTACCCAAACATCAGGAGGGTGTAATGATGAAGAAATGCGAATCAATCTTGATCTACTTGAAGGAAGAAGAGAAGCTGCGTTAATAAGAATGGCAGCGCAAAAGCAGGTCATAGAACCATACTACAATCAAAAAGCTCGTCTAAGATTCTGTAAGATTGGGGACTTCGTACTCAAAAAATTCTTTCAATCTAATAAGTCAGCTAATGGGGGTAAATTAAGTCCGTCCTGGGAAGGACCTTACAAGATTCATGGCATTGCTGGGAAAGGAGCATACGAATTAGTGACGAAGATGGAAAGATATTACCCTCGCACTGGAATGCTATTCACTTAAAGAGATATTATTTCTAAAGAATATTCACGAGCAGATATCCTCATTTTAAATTTTTGTTTTGAGTTTTTAAAATTTTACTAACGATTTAAGATGATAGAAAAAAGCTAACCCGTACTAAATGATGAGTCACGACCTGCAAGACACGTGAAATTGATTAAAATTCCCGGTCTAAGGTTACAATTATTCTAATAGAAATTGATACGGGTTAAGATGTCTTCATCTAAAATTGCACCTCCAAGTCTCATATGGTTTTCCTTTTACAAGAAAAAGGACCAAAATGAGAGAGATAATAAAGTGCTTGAGGCTTCATACTTCAACGCTCAAATACTTGGGGACTATATAAAGAAGGCAAAGAAGAAGGTTGAGAAACAATCAAAGATCAAGCTTGAAAACCAAAGTTCACTCATTAAATGAAGCAAGTGTAGAGAAAAGTCATGATCTAAAACCAAAGAAAAACCCTATAATAGTTAGGGTAAACGCAAAGTACTGAAACATGTTATAAATAAAAATCTTGTATTTATTTTCTTTGAGATGTACTAAAATGGGTTATATGTAAAAACCTTGTGTACATTTTCTCTTTAAAATTTGTTGTTAGAAAAACTATTACGAGAAAGTAATAGATGTAATCTAAATACATGTAAAAATGTTATTCGAAACTAGACAAAGTTCAAATAAAAACTTGTCAAAGTCATTTCAAGAAACATGTGTATTTCTATTTCTTTTATCGTATATTAACACCGTTATGAAGTTGAGAATTCTTCTTCATTAAGTGTCGGATATAAAAGGGCCTTCTTTTATAAAATTTATGACTAATTTAAGTATTCATGAAATTAACAAAAGTATTTTTGAAGAATAAAAATACAAGTTATTCAGTAATTCCTTAGAAATAAAAGCAAGAATAAATGAAACAGAAGTTCAAATAGTAATGAAAACTTCTTAATGTTAAAAAGTTTAGACTAAGTATGAACTTAGTCATAAACTGAACAATTATTTATATATATTATCCCATAAAAGGTCTGGGGACTTAAGATTCCAAAAAAAAAAATCCCTCAAATGAGACCAAGGGTAATGACCATATTTTCATCAAAATAATAAAAAAAACAACACAAAAAAATTCAAAGAATATAAACTTTTCAGTGATTTGATAAAGGGGTTGAAGCAGGGACATCAATAGCAACAGACTCAACTTGACTTGAAGTAGTGGGGATACCCGTATCACCTTCAACATTATCAAGAGCTTCAGCAACGGGAGGAGAAAGAACTTGGTTCTGTTGAGTTTTTTCAATAATCTCCAAGTCAAAATTCTCCCGGCTAGCTTCAACGATGTTATAATGGCGAGAATTTAGGAACACCCAACTGACTTCAATGGCAGATTTATCTTCAAGAATCTCATAGTCTCTTTTTCAAGTAAGCAATTTCATTTCTTAAACTCTCATTTTCAGCCATGGCAGATTCATATGAAGTTTGAAGAGAAGCGTAAGAATTTTTAAAGGTGCAAACTTTATCAGAGGATACCCGGAGGTCTTCTTGATCTTGGGTCAAAGCTTGCATAAGTTCACAAGCATATGCTTCTTTTTCATCCAAGAGAGCCTTCAACTCTCTGATTTCTTCACTTGCCTTGGAAAGTTGTTCAGAAAATGAGGTTTCAAGACGATCGTTTTCTTTGCTTGCTTGACTTGAGGATGCTGTTTCAAGTACCAATTCTAAAGTCAAAGCCCTAACCTATTGCTCTAAGGCACCTTTACTCTCTTATAATGCTTCTTTGTCAATCTGAAGACCTTCAGACTATTCCTTCAAATTATCCGCCTCCACTCGATAGCCATGTACTAATTGCCCTGAAAGGGTAACTCTTTTCATCATCTTCGTGCCAATGAGATTGACCTAAAAAACGAGAAAAGGGAAAATGAGCGAGAACCTTGAAAATAGAACAGGTAAAGTAAAGCTAGAAAAGGGATACCTTTAAAGAAGTATGCACGATATCATTCATCATGGTCAAGGAACTGGGGTTATCAAGCTTAGCTTGTTTTATTGTTCCAATCAAGGTTTTAGATACACGTCAGCTTGACCTAATTTTATCAAAAGGTTACCTTCAATAGGAACGTCAATGGTGACTTGCCTCATAACTTCACTTCTGCTTGAGGACCCAACTTCAGGTTAAGGAACATATGACGAAGGAGTAGTTGAGGGAGGAACAGTAGAACTAGTTAAAACAGCTTGTGGAGGAACAATGACAGTCGTAATAGGCAAAGAAGGAATCACAAGAACGTAATTAGTAAAAGAAGCCAGGGGTGCTTCATCAAAATCGGACCAAAATCATCATTATCAAACTCACGACTAAAAAGTTGCTCAACAGATTCGTGAGCAGCAGGAGGAACATCATCAACATCATCAAAAATCACCACGGGGGCTTCAATAGATTCGGTAAGAGAAATAGAATGGCGGGGGAATGCTTCATCATTAGAGATAATACTTCTATGAGCCTGTGGACTTGTTACCAAGGAACCCTCATCTTTCTCTTCTTCAAAATCTTGGCCATCAACAGCTTTTCTTTTCGATGAAGACCCCAAAATTATTTCTTGGTCCCTTTCCAAAGAAATATGAGAAGTCGCGACCACCTCGGCACTAATCCCTCGAACTTCAAATCCTGATAAAAAGAAGGATTAAAATAAGTTCAGGGAAAAACAATATATGAAACAAACAACAATAGAAAAAACTTTTACCATGACTTTTCACTTTCCAACCAAATTATTGGGAAAGAGACTACCAAGATCTACCCTTCACTGGTGCAGTATTTAACAACTTTCCTACTCAACCACGGAAATTCGGAATTTCATTAACAATTACCATGGTTGCTACAAAAAAAGGAAAATTAGAATACGGATCGTTAAAATCGAGGGAAAAGATAAGAGAAATGGAAGACGGAATACTTGCGAGCAAAATTTCACTTCTTTGGGAAGGAAACATTTTCTTCACCCACTAGACCAACAGTGGGGGCAGCAACAAAACTGAGCGTACCAGCCATGGTCTCTGTCATCTTCAAGTCTGACCAAATCTCTTTTGCTCCTTGCCACTAAATTAAAAATGCCTTGGCAAAAAAGTCTATGAGAGTAGAGATGAACTAAATGGGCAAAGGTGAAAGGCATACCAGCCATGTTAGTCAAATGCCTAAGACATGTGACAACCTTCCACAGTATGGGACCAATTTGCCTTAACAAACGTCAAACAATCGACAATATTTGAGAATAACAGGGTTAATAGCAGATTTGGAACCTAATGTGAATGAGTATGTGTAAACAAAAGAAAATCCCATTAAATAGGAAGAGATAGTTCTGATTCACATTAGGAATTATGATAGGGAAATCATGACCCCAATGGCTCTACCAATTAAAGAAATCAGACTATCAGTGATCTGAGTTGGATAGATATCAACATGGTCCAAAGAAGATACCTTATTTATAAGAGACTCTCTATCATTATAGAAAGATAGTTCTGCATGAACTATCAGAGGATTCCTTACCTCTAGAAGAGGGTCTATGTGAAAGAGAACCTCCGGTTCTAGATGAAGGGCCAGAACTGGATGAAGGAAGAGAAGAACCGCGTGTATATAAACCTAAATTACATTGTCTACTTCCTCCCCTTCTACTCCTATTAGGGGCAAGAGAATTTCTATCAATTGTGGTAACTTTCCAAGGGTTAGGATTTGGTGAAGCCATGGCAATACGAGGTAGATGAAGAACAAGAACAAAATATTCTGGAAAGTTTTACGAGGAAGATGAGAACGAGAATTTAATATTCTCAAAACTTTGAACTTTATGAGACAACACCAAAAAATGAAAACTATGTTTATACTAGAAAGAAAACGTCAAGGGAAAGAGCGTAGTGATGGAAACAACATAATAAAAACTGTTGCTTCGTAATTCGGAAAGACATAAAAAAGCCTTAAAAGGCGTTGCAAAATTTCAGAACCAAAAAACAGATACCACGTGTGACAAGCATTAAATGGAAGTGACAATTGAAATACCGATTCTATGATAAACATTAATGGCGGCAAAATCTTTCTTTAACAAAATTCACTTCCCAAATATTTAATCAATGAATAAATGTCAAGTGGGGGGACTATCTGTATTAGAAAAAATTGGGCTTACACATATCGAAGTGTTTAAGGATGACACGTCAGGACATGAAAGTTGGTGAAAGAATGATGATTAGCAAAGAGGCACGAGTTGCAACAGATACAAGAACTGGCACGAACACCGGCACAAGCAAAGGCACGAGTAGACTCGATGCTCATATCTATTCAAATCCAAGAATTCAGGAGAATGAACCTGATAGTATAAGGAAGTACATATGCAATATTTAATGAGAATTAAATATTGAAAACGTTATAGTATCTGTATCAAATTATAATGATTTTGTAACATAGCATTTGATGTCTTTAATTGTCCATAATAACTCAATTATGACAAAGGCAAAACATATCTTAAAAATAACTATAAAAAGGAGGAGATGATCATCTGTAGGACACAAAATATTATCTGAATATATTTGTATACTTTGATTTATTCTGATTATCTCATTATTGGCAAAATCATTTCCATTCTTTGATTATTAGTAACCCGAGTTATTATAAATTAAAGCTTTGATGGAAATTTTAAATTTTAGTTAAACAGTTAATAGGAATCTGCAATCATCAATTAAGTTTTGTAATGGGCCATCCTTGTTAGCGAGCATAATGATCAAATTACTATTCCGAAAGACTCCTCCTATTCCCCATTTGCCCGAATTTCCAATGCATGAGCCATCAATATTGAGCTTATAAAAATTTTCATCTAGGGGCTCCCAATTGACATAAAGTAAGGACTTGGGAGGTTTGTTTAGTTTAGTTTTGCACAAGAGGAGATATTCCATGGTACTATTGATAGGGTGACTAATGGTGGGGCTGGGGTTATTATCTCGAAAGACCATCACATTGCACCAGGTCCATATGTACCACAGCAAGAAGCGGCGCAAATTTGGCCATCTGATATAACTGTTATAGAGTGTTTTAGAACTAATTTGTCCTTTAAACCAGTTGAACATTGTGTCATTATTTGCAGTTTTCAGGGAATAGTTATGACGGATCTTCAGTTGGTTCCATAACTGGCTGAACAGTGCATTGGAAAAATCCGCTTTCCATGTCCTCCCTTTACATGCCACATATACTACAATGTATTGTTAGGGCAAATATATCTTTGATATAGTATACCGTTGAAAATGGTAATGACAACTAAATTTGATTATGTTGGTCTAAAAATATGTAATTTATTTTTATGCTAGTTGTTCGGCAATAGATGCTAAGTGTGAGTTAGGAAAGTAAAATAAGAGAAAAGGGCAGCGTTACTATCCAAACCAAACTATTGTGGATTCGGGCCTCAGGATGGCCTAAGCAGGGCGTCGAGGTCGAGCTAAGCGCTTGACTGGGGCCGATCGATAGGGGGACAACAGTCCTAAGGGCCTTGATGATGGCTCTTTAAGATAAATAATGAGTAATAAATGAAGAATAATCAATGAAGCACAATAAATATAAGCAGTAAATCAAAGGAAAGACAATCGAGAATGTTTAAGTTAGAGAGCAGAGAATGTTCTTGTTCTTGTATTGAATATCATGTGTGCAAAAAATATTAGAGGTACCCTTTATATAGGGGGGGGGGACCCCAAAATAGTACATATGGATTTATTACAAAGATATAAAGCTGGTAAAGCTATTTAATACCACAGTACGAACTTATATTGTGATGACCTTTTGGGTTACCCCTTTTTTTAGAACTAAATTCTATAGTCCGAGGCCTTAAAATCTCCTATTTGTCTCACCTTAATCTGCGTGCATATTCCGGGCGTATATCCGGGAATCCATTATGTAACAATCTGTGAAAATTGTTGATTTTTCTTTTAAAATGAAGTTAGATTGATTTCGGTCAACATTTTAGGTAAAAGGATCCGGACCTATGATTTGACGGTCTTGGAGGGTCCATAGGAAAATATGGGACTTGGGCGTATGCCCTGAATTGAATTCTAAGGTCCCAAGCCCGAGAAATGGATTTAAAAAAAATTATTTCTAGAATATATATGATTTTTTTGAAATAAAATATGTTTGAAATTGATGGTATCGGGCCTATATTTTAGTTTCAGAGCCCGTACTTCGATTTTGGAGCCCGGTACAAGTTTGAAAATTAGGTTGAATCTGTAAAACTTGGTAAAGATCGGTATTGGTTTGGTATAAAACAAACTTAAAGTTGAGAAATTAGAAATTTTGATGTTCTTGAATAATTTCATGAATTTAGGATTTAATTCATATTTGTTGACGTTATTTTGATGATTTGATTGTACGAGCAAGTCCATATGATGTTTTAGGTTAGTGTGCATGTTTGGTTTGGAGCTAAGAGGACTCGGGTGAGTTTTGAATAGGCTACAGAGTGGAATTGAATTTAGGAAGTTGCAGGTTTCAGCTAGTATCTGTTGCAGGCTTTGGTCTCACAATTGCGAGGCCACGTATCGCAATTGCGAGCCTATCAGGCTTGGGAATTGCGAGAGACACTTCGCAATTGCGAAGTATGACCTGGCCAGCATTGCTCGAAATTGCGAGCATTTCATCGCAAACGCAAAAAAATGTCAGAAATCCACATTGTCGCAAATGCGACTATCCCATTGCAAATGCGAGTTCGCAGTTACGAAAATTTATCGCAAATGGAAGATTAGCAGGTTTTGAAAGGGTTAGAAATTGTGAACCTTGGTCGCAATTGCGACATTTGCGATATGCAAATTCATAACTTAGTCGAAAATCTTTCATTTTTCAAACTCTTTCAAAACATAAACTCCCTTAGGCGATTTTTCAAAGAAAAGTTCTTCTCCAAATTGATTGTAAGTATAACTCATTGTCTTCAATCTTTAACATCTTGTCACATGATTTCAACTCGAAATCAAGTGTTTTCATGGGAAAAATTGGGCGTTTTGTGCATAACCTAGGTTTTTCATATTTTCGGGATTTTAACCTCGATTTGATGTCTTAGTTCAATATAAATTATATATTTGGACTCAAGTTTTGACGACGTGGACCCACAGTCGATTTTTGACTTTTTGAGAAAAACTTTAGAAAATCTATTTTCATGCATTGGAATTGATTTATTTGGCACTTATTGATATAGTTAAGTAACTTGTGGCTAGATATATGGGCGAATTGGTGGTGGAATCAAGAGATAAAGCGGTAGTTGAGGCTTGAATTTTGTTTGTGGCATCGAGATAAGTGTTTGGTCTAACCTTAGCTTGAGAGATTAGGAGTTGTGTCCTATTTGCTATGTGTTAATTATTGAGTAAGACGTATAGGCATGGTGATGAGTATCTATATGTGGTGTCAAACATGCCCGTGAATCTTATTCTATGATTAATATAACTCTGTTTTGTATTGTTCATGCCTTATGTGATATTTCTATTGTTGAATAAGGCTTGTGGAAGAAATTTTGGTAATTGAATATTGAAGAGCGTTGCCTCAAATGGTGAAATGACTTGTGAAATTGTTGTTGGAAATTAAACATTATAGAGCGTTGACTCAAGTTGTGAATTGAGTTGTGAGGTAAATATGAAAAAGAGAAGACGGTTATTATATTTTGCCTTGTTGGGATGTTGTTGCTTTTAATGCTATCTCCCTTGTCAGGATGTTGATGCTTTTGATATTGTTCCCTTGCCGGGATTTGATTGTTGTACTATTGTTCCCTTGCCAAGATTTTATCGTGATTTTATTTATTTCCTTGCCCTTATTGTTGTGATTGTTGTTCTGGTGAGGAAGAGTGTTAAAGCACAAACGGTGATGCCGTATATTGTATTGGTGAGAAAGTGTCAAAGCACGAAGGTAATACCGTATACGATCGTGTGATAGATTGTTAATGCACGTAGGGTGATGCCGTGCCACATCATGTGCCATTGCCTGCCCTTATATGAGTGACAATGTACGAAGGATCATTCCGTGCCATGATTTTGTGAGGTAAAAGCACGAAAGATGATGTGGTGTCATTTGTATTAATTTTATAGTGAGGACGAGAGTAAAAGCACGGAGGGTGATTCCATGCACTTGTCTTTGATTTTCTTGACTTATATTGAAAATTGAGTTAAACTGTTCTTTGCATTTAACTGTTGGTTTCTGTTGCCATTTATTGTCCCCCTCATTTTGATTTCCCATTCTTATCTTTAATTGTAAGGTTTTGCTTCTATTTTTCGCTGTATATGATTTCACTGCACATGTTTATTTGGTAGTCTGGTGCTAGCATCGTCACTATTTCGCCGAGGTTAGGCTAGGTACTTAGCAGCACATGGGGTCAGTTGTGCTTATACTACAGTATGTACTGCGTTCAGATCCAAGTACTGGAGCATATAGACCGTAGCTTTTGGTTTCAGTCCATTCGGAGATCCGAGGTAGTCCTGTAGGCGTCCGTAGGCCTTGGCGTCTGCTCCTATCCTTTTATTCTGTTTCTTTTATATATTTCAGAGACAATGTTGTAATAAATCTTTCGGACCTTTATTTGTAGTATTTCTAGATAGTCTGTGGAATTATGACACTAATTTTGGATAGTTTATGTATGGATTAATATTACATTTCAGTCTTCCGCTTATTAAATTTCGCTGTTTATCTAATGTTGGTTATTAATTGTTAAAAGATTAAACTGGAAAAAAGATAAATAATTCAAATGGTCGGCTTGCATAGCTTTCACTAGTAGGTGCCATCACGACTCCCGATGGTAGAAAATTCGGGTCGTGACATATACTATGTTTGCAGGTGTTGTCAGCTTTGAGCACACGCCTTGGGAACTTTCCGCTTATGCAAGATAGTCGTCGATTTATGTTGCCCTGTGGTTGGGTAATTGGAACCCTCGGAGTTGAACCTCGAACTGTGCCTCAAGCCTTCTGAAGCTGAACCGTGAAATGTTATAATGATCATAAAATTGAACTCTCCAATTTTAATCGTATACATACTTAGAAAAGACTCTTGTTCATATCTGACTGCGAGCTCATTACATCATATACTGCATAGAACTTTAGGTGATTTTGAACTATCTATAACGATACCCAACTGTTTTTTACCTCTCCATTACTAAAATATCACTTCGGATCATAACTTTTAAACACCTCCCTCATATTCTAAGATCAATGGGCTCCTTCTAATTTTCTAAAAGATAATATGGAATTTCACCTACCATTGAGAGTCGCGATCATGCAATTACGGAGTTGAAACTTTGTACATTTTGATCGAACATGTAATGTTGCATGATCTAATGACTCGTCTGAGTTTTGTCACCTAACCATAACTAGACCCTTCATAAGCTAATCACTGATTGCTCAATCAATTATCTTCATAGGTAAAATCTAAGTAACTCCTCTTGAGGCTATGTTTTTGCCTTAATTTACCCCTCAAACTAGCTTCCTGAGTATCAACTGCCTAGTTTTATTAACCATCAATTGGTATCTCTAGTCAGGAAGTCATTACTGCATTTTCTCTACCGTTTGTACTTATGCATTATCTAGAGAGTCCGAAACCTTTTTAATGATTTTTTGGACAAAAAATACATTTTTACAATTGAAAAAAACGTTACGTAATTATATAATTCGCAATATTATACTGCAAATTACTTTAACAAAAAATTAGTTGTTAAAGTAATTCGCAGTATAGTACTGTAAATTATTAAAAAATATTTTTTAACTAATTCGAAATACAATACTGCAAATTGATACTCCGATTTTTGGGCCCAGTAATTCACAGTACTATACTGCGTATAAGCAATTCGCAGTATAGTACTATGAATTGCTTTAATAAAATAAAGTCTCCTTCTTCTTCGCAGACTCCTCCCCCATTAAAAAACCTCTCTACTGGTCCCCCCTCTTTGTTAAATAAAAAATAAATTTTGGCCCCACCCATCAGCTAAAAAACAAAGAGTGTAGGTCCCACACGCAAGACAAGCTTTGGATTCCTTCTTTCGGGAGCAAAAATTCGATTTCAATAAAATTTTAAAAACTTAAATTGAGGTATTTCGATTTTGTTTATGTCGAAACTCGTATAGTATATGCGTATTTGTATTGTTTAATGTGTTTCTATTTTAATTTATGTTATGTTTGTATTTAAATTTTTATCTTATTTATACGCGAATTTGATTTATTAGATTTGGAACAAAAAATGTTAAAATTTGATAAATAATTTGTATTGTTAATGTTATATTTTTATTTGGTTAAATAATAAATAAATATTATTTATTTAGTTTGTTATTCATATTTGTATGTTATGTTTATTGTCTTTCTATGTAATACTAATATTTTAGTGTAGTAAAATAAAGAGCCTTTTAGTGTAGTAAAATATAGAGCCTTTAAGCTTCGTAAAATATAGAGCCTCTTAGCGTAGAGTGCAAAATATAGAGCCTTTTAGCTTAGTAAAATATAGAGCCTTAAGTTTGTAGTAACTGCAAACTCTATCCAATAACAATTTACAAAATTAATTATTTAATTTATAAAATAAACTTAAAAAAAGAAACAAATTAATATATGTTGTCAAATAACTTAAATATCGAGCCCCGAACTCAAAGATAATTATCCAGTCCAATTTAATAATTAATTATTTAATTTATTAAATTAAAAAAATTGTAAAAATGCTGAAATTGACACGCATAATAACTAAGAAAAATTTGCTAATGGGAGTCAATTATCGAGCCTGGGAACCCATACATAATTATTCAGTCTAATTCTATAATTTATATTTTAATTCTTTAATCTAAAAAATTCCATCGATAATTGAAATTCACAGGCATAATAATTAAGGATAACTTGGTGTAATCGGGCCTCAAATATTGAGCCTGGAAGGCCATACATAATTATTAAGTCTAATTCAAGAATTTTAATTTAATTTATTAAACAAATAAATTTTTAAAAAATATTTGAAATGACACATATAATAATTAAGTATAGCTTGGTGCTACCACACCCTAAATATCGAGCCTCGAAGCCATTCATAATTATTAAGTTGAATTCAAGAATTTTTAATTTAATTTATTAAACTAACAAATTTCTAAAAAATGTTAAAAATGACATACATAATAATTAAATATAGCTTGGTGCCACTAGGCCTAAAATATCGAGCTTGGAAGCCATTTATAATTATTAAGTCCAATTAAAGAATTTTTAATTTTAATTATTAAACAAATAAATTTCTAAATTTTTTTTGAAATGACAAAAATAATAATTAAGCATAGCTTGGTGCTACCAGACCTCAAATATCAAGCCTGGATGTCATTCATAGTTATTAAGTCTAATTCAAGAATTATTAATTTAATTTATTATACAAATAAATTTCTAAAAAATATTTGAAATGACACACATAATAATTAAGTATATCTTGGTGCTACCGGGCTTTAAATATCAAGCCTGGAAGCCATTCATAATTATTTAGTCTAATTTCAGAATTTTTATTTAAATTTTATTAAACTAACAAATTTCTAAAAAATGACACATAATAACTAAATATAGCTTGGTACTACCGGACCTCAAATATTGAGCCCGAAAGCATTAATAATTATTAAGTCCAATTCAAAAAATTTTAATTTAATTTATTAAACAAATAAATTTCTAAAAAATATTTGAAATGACACAAATAATAATTAAGTATAGCTTGGTGCTACCATGCCTCAAATATCGAGTCTGGAAGCCTTTCATAATTATTAAGTCCAATTCAAGAATTTTAATTAATTTATAAACAAATAAATTTCTATAAAATGTTTGAAATGACACATATAATAAGTAAGTATAGCTTGTGCTACTGGGTCTTAAATATCGAGCTTTGAACCCATAGATAATTACTAAGTCCAATTCAAGAATTTTTAATTTACTCAATTAAACTAACAAATTTCTAAAAAATATTAAAAATGACACACATAATAATTAAGTATAATTTACAAAATTGTAGAAATACTGAAATTGACACGCATAATAATTAAGGGTAAGTTGGTACTATCGGAGGTTTATTATCGAGCCTGGGAACCTATACATAATTTTTCAGTCCAATTTAATAATTTTAAATTTAATTCTTCAATCTAACAAAATTTCATCGGTAACTGAAATACACACGCATAATAATTAAGTATAGCTTGGTGCTACCGGACCTCAAATATCGAGCCTGGAAGCCATTCATAATTATTAAGTCCAATTCAAGAATTTTTAATTTAATTTATTAAACAAATAAATTTCTAAAAAATATGTGAAATGACACAAATAATAATTAAGAATAGCTTGGTGCTACCGGGCCTCAAATATCAAGCCTGGAAGCTTTTCATAATTATTAAGTACAATATTACAAATAATTATTTAATTTATTAAACTAACACACAAAATTAATTTTGTTTAAATTATAGTAGACGACATGGCTTTTCCTCCACCTGCGCATCTTGGACCTACCAAGGATCAGCTATTAGTGTTGCAGGGCAACATTAGGTCCTCCTATATATAGGAGAGATAGCTATCGGACCAGGCTCTCCGCCCCAGGAGACCTAACGATTTGTTGGAGTTCATCGTGAAGCATCCTTTCCATACCCGAGTAGTTGCGCGCCTACAGGCTATGGGCTTCTATACGATTTTTGAGCTTGGACGGATGCAGCTTGATTTGTCTCTTATCATGGCCTTGGTAGAGCAGTGGCAACCGGAGATTCACACTTTTCACCAGCCCACTGGAGAGGCCACCATCATGCTGGAGGATGTTCATGTTTTGTACGGGCTGCGCGTAGATGGACGGGCCGTGGCACTGCCCCAGTACATTAAATCCATGACGCGTGCACATTTTTTGGATACGATGGGCTAGTTTACTAGTTATATACCTCAGGGTGGCACTGGGGGCAGTCGCGTTCTTTTGCCATCCATAAGAGATCATATGGTGTTTTTGCACCCGAACATCACCGACGAGATAGAGGATCTCCAAATTGAGAGGTATTGGCGGTTGGCGCTGCTCCAGCTTTTCAGGTGTTTCTTGTTCCTGAACACTTCAAAGAGTACTGTGAGTATGTGCTTTATCCATCATCTTCAGCGGCTGGATGATTTACCCCGGTACAGTTGCGGAGTTGCTGTTCTCGCATACCTATATAGGAGCATGTATCGGGCAAGCATGGGCCCAGCAGTGGACATATGTGGTTTTCTGCCCCTTCTATAGGTGACAACATTTTCGAATACTCTGTTCATTACTCCGAATTCTATATGGTCAAAATGACTCATAAATTTTACATCAACCTTTTATCTTAGGTTTGGGCCTGGTAGAAGATCATGCCGTTGCAACCACCTCTACCACCACTTGCGCCCTATGAGGCTTATCTGTTTCTCCCTCTAGCTTCTAGATGGATTCTCCGGCGTGGGAACTACCAAGGGAGCGATACTCATAATAATCTCCCCCTTTCCCGGGATGTGTTAGATATCCTGATGGACGGATGGTAAATATGTACCTACACTTGCTTGTTTTAAATTGAGTTGTGTTGTGCATACTTACTTTTGTGTTATTATTTGGTAATTAATCTGGACGCCATACGGCGACGAGGTTGTTAGCTCATCTGCCCGATATTTGCTCAGTCGACAGACTGCTTCTGAGTACCTCCGTCCCGATGATCTTCTTCGATATGGTTGATTATCATGCCACAGAGCGTGTGCTTTTCCAGTTTCACTATTCCTAGCCTATACAGGGGGAGCCTGGATGGGTGGCTATACACTATTAGAGACCGTGCTAGGGTGTACGATATATATATGGGATGGCTAGAGCACCATGTCTATTCTTGGGAGCAGCGAGGTCACCATATTTCGCCACAACCTACATTTACCCAGGTGGCCAGTATTCATGTGTATGCGTTATGGTACCGCCGTCACACCCGACTGATGATCAGGAACCCCATTCATGTACTTGGCGATTGCTATAGACCATACGCCGGGAGACACGAGGCATTGGTATGTTTTTGTGGCTTATTAATATCTTATAATTTTGATATAGCATTATTTAATTAATATTTTAAATGTTTCACATGCTATTGGGCATCATCACCTCCTACCATGTGGGATAGGAGATGCAGCAGCATGCCGACAATCCTGCCATCATTAACTATGGCCGGTGGGTGGCACAGGTGGCTCGTTGGACCTTGTTACAGGTGAGAGATGCCGCGAGGTTGGACCACGAGGCTCAGTATGTGGCGCCATAGGACTACTATCAGGGTAGGGGTATCCCACGAGGCAGAGGTAGGGCACAAGGGAGGGGTTCCCCACAGGGTCACGGGGGTCGTGGGGGACATTGAGGAGGTGGTCCCCAGCAAGGGGGCTATGAGGCACTTGTTAGCCCACCTGTTGAGGGACATGATGGGGATTTGGAGATGAGGCTCATGGAGATGATCAGCCAGTTTATGGACCTAAGTAGATGACCCATCCAGCAGCATGCCGTCATACATCCTTCAGCTATCTTTGCTAGCATCGCAGGTTACCCCGTCAAGAGCATTGTCGATCACGGGTACATTCGACGAGGATGTAGACTAGTACTTTGCATGCCCATCTACTGCAGATGAGGATCGGCCCACCCTGGACGTGGATGATGGGCGCAGGTTGAGTTATGCCTCATCCCCGGCGGTTGATGCGGATCTACCACATGCGCATGTATGTTTGTATTACTTTAAAATTTCAATTTGCTTTCATTTCCTTAATAAGCTGACATTAATTTATTTTTAACTTTGCTATGAAGGTTTTGTCCCAGCTGTTAGATAATACGCTTAACGCTAGAGGGGGGGGGGGGTGAATAGCGTTATAATAAAAATTAGCGTAAACTTGCGGAATTTAAAAATTGCAGGAAATAAATAAGTGCGATAAGTAAATAAATTAGAACAAACGCACCGATATATCCTGGTTCACCACAACCCGTGGCTAGTCCAGTCCCCGAGAGACTCTCTCGAGATTTCCACTAACTTGTTAAGCTTACGGGTGCTCAACAAACCGTTACAACTTGAGGACACAAGCCTCAACAACCTTTGCTCGGAGATACAACACTCCAAGACTTCAACCAAGGAAACACAAGTTCCTTCTTACAACACAAGGGACTAACACTTCCCTTCAAGTGTACAAAAACACTTAGCACTCAAACAAGACACTCCTTTAAGAGTAGATATGAGTAAAAAGAATACGCTCAAGATCGCAACAACTTTCGACAGGAATTTGGCTCTCAAAAGCTTATGTAATGAATATAAAATGATAAGCAATAAAATATGCAAGCTTTAGCAATTGTATGATCAGTTGTTGTGTGTTGTTGTTCTTAAAAGACTGAATTGAAGCTGTATTTATAGTTGAAAAACTTTGTATTACCGTTTCCTAATTGCCAATTAAGAATTACTGATTTTACTCAGTGACAATCGATTGTCAAATTACCACAATCGATTGTTTGCCAGTTCTTCCAAAAATCAATCCCAGATTTTACGCTTAACAATCGATTATCTAAGATCAATAATCGATTACTGGCAACGTTCAAAAAATCATTTCCAGATTTTACGTAAAACAATCGATTGTCAGAAATCTACAATCGATTACTCAGCGACGTTCAAAAAATCCTTTCCAGATTTTAATTAAAACAATCGATTATAAGAAATCAATAATCGATTACTCAGCAACGTTCAAAAAATCCTTTCCAGATTTTAATTAAAACAATCGATTATAAGAAATCAATAATCGATTACCTGACGGTATTTGAAAACATTTTGGCAACGGTCAGTTATACAATCGATTATACTAAGTTAACAATCGATTATATATCAGTCTTGAAAAATCAATTGTCACTGCCTCTTGACAATCGATTGTCATAAGTTCACAATCGATTATTTAATAACTTTGAAAAAGTCTGGAAGACACTGCCTCAACACAATCGATTGTCATAATTTCACAATCGATTATTTTGTGACTTTGAAAAAGCTGATGGACACTGCCTCATCACAATCGATTGTCATAAGGTTCACAATCGATTGTCATGCAGATTTGAAAAATCTAATGCTCACTGCCTTAACACAATCGATTGTCATAAGTTCACAATCGATTATCAAGCAGCTGACTTAAATATAATCGATTATCATAAGTACATAATCGATTATCTTAGTCTAGATTTTAGAAGCATGTTTAAAAATTATTTTGACTAAAGTAAATATGCATTATTTAAAATCATTTTGCTCTAAATTAAATATGCATGATTTAAAAATATTTTTACGAGAGAAGCCAAGTCTTGAGATTAAGTTGTCGGATCAAGATCATAATTAAATACCGACTCATATAAAACTTAATCTCGATCTTTGTCTTGTGCTTGAATCTCGTTATATATCAATTTTGCGCTTGTGCTTGGACCTCGTCATGTGTCAATTTGCGCATAGTTTGTCATTCATCAAAACCTACAAATATGAACACACGTTTAGTATAATGCCTTGAGAACGTGTTTTCAACACCAGCCCATATTTGAGGCCACTACATGTTTTGATTAGGACACGATGGATGAATGTACTTAGGCGGCCGACGAAATCACGATGAGAAAATGTTTTTTGACTCAACACGTACAATACAAATATACTTTTTCACATGCTAAAATTACTACTTGTTTTGTAGGTTGCTGATGCCCTGATGGCATATTCTTTCGATCCTGCCAGCTGTGGTGTCGATTCTGCTGCACATCCTCACATAAAGAGGCAACTTGTTGATGATGATCCACATAGTGTACCTGGGCGACAGGGGATGCGACTTAGGCTGGCAGCAGCACTGAAGCACACAGGCTGCGGAACTCACTGATTTACTTATGTTTTTACTTTGTGTAAATAGTGCATTATGTAAATAATGGTAACGATTATTTATTAACAACAATTTTATTTTAGTTGCGTTTGAACAACAATTTTACTTAAACAGTGCAACACAAACCCAAACCTTGCAAACGTAACACAAAAACAAATAGTAGAAATAAAACCATTACTACATAAAGGATAACTGAAATAATAAAATGTAGTACTATACCACGCTTTAATTATTAAATTTTTCTGCAAAAATGCAGCTTTTTTCACGTGGATTTTATCTTTTCAGAACAACAAAACGACTCCATAAAAAATAGTACTATACTGCGTAATAATTATTAAATTTTTGTGCAAGAAAGCTGCTTTTACCACATGAATTTTATTTTTTTCACAACGACAAGACAACTCCATAAAACGTAGTATTATACTGCGAATTAATTATTAAAATTTTCTGCAAAAAAGCAGCTTTTTCACATGGTTTTCATCTTTTCCAGAACGACAAGACAACTCTATAAAACGTAGTACTATACTGCGAATTAATTATTAATTTTTTCTACAAGAAAGTAGTTTTTTCACATGGTTTTTATTTTTTCAGAACAACAAGACAACTCCATAAAATGCAGTACTATACTCGCTTTATGTATTTTATCTTGCATGTAAATATGGGCTCATTGTAGTTATTTTGTGTGCTAAAAAATTACTAAAAGAAAATATTTCATTAACAGTAAGGTTTTTTATACTAAAAGCAGATATTTCATTAAATGGCTCAACCTCTTCGTCCACGAAAGTGCAACTGTGGAAAAGAATGCTCGATGCAAAATTGTTGGGACGGTGGTGAAGTTGGACACCATTATTGGTGCTGTATGAACTAGTTTTACAAGGTTCCTGGTGAACCTATTTGTGATTTTGAGGAATGGGTTGATGCCCCATGTTATCAGGAATGCTACAGAGAACAACTACAGTTTCTTCATAATATGCGTTTATACCAACAGGAAACACAAAGATAAAGCGATAGAATTATTGCAGAAATAAGGGCGAAACTGAAGGAGATGAGAGAAGAAAAATGGAAAGCACAATCGAATTATGAAGCACAAAAGGAATGTAAAAAAAATATAAAGGGGGACTTGCGGAGGTAAATGCAAAACTGAAAGAGGTAGAAGAAGAAAAAGAACAACTGGAAGAACGATTTATGTGGAGAGCGGAGAATAAATGGCAACCGGGACTAAACATTGGTATATATGTGTTTAGTGTATTTTTCATATTTCATGTATTTTTATTATGTTGGCCTGCTATGTTTGTGTTTGTGCTATTGTAATGTCTTCCTTGTTTGTTGTATGAACTGTTGTTTTAATTGAAGTGGAAGTTACGTTTAAGTGATTGCGTTGTTATATGAAACTATCAAATCACGCTTTACATATTAAATTTTCCTGCAATTAAACAACTTTTTCTTCACTCACTCCAGATTGTGGAACATAAATTTATTTGATATATATTGCAAAATACACAAGTACAAACACGTATTACAAAAAATATACCAAAGCAAAAGACTAGGGGTATCCTTGATAGTTGGGTACATTTGACGAACTTGCACCAGAAGCCGGATTACCACCGCCACGCACACCACCTGAAGGACATTTATAACGGTCGTATCCTATTTGCGAGCATATGCTACATTTACGCGTATAAACGGTGTCACCAACATCCATTTGGTTCCGTATACGCATTCTCTTTTGCACTTGCAGCTTGCGAAAATAGTCCTTGTTACATACCGTCTTCAAAGGTTCCGGCGGCCAATAATGTTCAGCACCTAATGGCTGCAACTTCTCACTTATACGTGTCTATGTATGCAGCAACACTGTATTGCCTATCAATATAGTTTGTTTCCCCATATCCAACTTGTTAAGAGAACTTCAACACATGTGCACACACATGTGGTAGATGGTCCATTTCCCACATGAACATAACCTTCTATTTTCATTCTTCGTCTGTAGATTATTCCCACGGTGTACGCGGATAGGGGTCTTAACTTCAAAAATACCCCGTTCATGATCGTATTGAAGAAATGAATGCCACTGTGCTCGCCTCCTAGACCTCTCAAATCTTCTCATGGGTATTGGAATAAATGGAACACCCCTGACCATCAATGCTGATGCAGCTGCATATCTTTCAACAAACCTCTTCGCACTCTATTTGAATGTCATGTGGACCGTGGCAATGACAGGCAGTCCAGAGGCAGACTTCAATAAACCGTTGAATGAATCCGACACGTTTGTAGTGAGGGATCCCCATCGTCTGCCGCTATCATCATGCAATGCACACATGTGAAGCTCATGTCGCATCAACCAAGTATAAGCTCGTGGATCTATCTGTCGAATCGCTTCCATGCGCCTCGTGAATTTGCACTGCTGGTGCTCAGTTGCAGCTATCCACATTAAGTCATGCAAGGCCTTGTTAGGAAATTTCTTCTGGAAATTGGCCTTCAGGTGCCTCACACAGTAACAGTGGTATGCATATGGTTCCTGCCATTCAAGCAAGTGTCATACATAACTTATAATACCATCATGTCGATCAGATATTAAACAAATACCTGAACGCTGTTTGACAACGTTCTGCTTCAAGTGGTTAAAAAACGTCCATATCTCTTCGCTTTCATTGGCACATATCGCAAAATCTAGTAGAAATATTTGTCCGTTGGCATCAACTGCAATTACAATCAAAAGCTTAATATCATACTTTCTATAGACATGAGTACTGTCTGTGGAAATTACAGGACGACAATGCACAAAACCATCAATTGCTGCTTTAAATAAGCAGAACACATAGTTGAAACTATATTCGGGCCAGTTCGGACTCCGCTCATGCTTCCATTCAACAACAGTCCCGGGGTTAAAGTGTTGCAGTGCGGCCATGTACATGGGAAGATTTGAAAAAGACTTATCCTAGTCTCCATAAATAAGTTCAAAGGAACGTTTGCGACCGAGATATGCCATTCTTTTGGTTATAGTACAACCATACTCTTGGTGGACGACTGTAATACATTCTTTAATCTTGAACCTAATGGACACTTCCAAATATGGAATCAAGACAAGAGAATCAAGTCTACATCTAAGTTGAAGTGATTCTCATTGAATGTGTCTATTTCACACCTGTGCTCGCTAATAAAGTTACCCACTTTCCACAAACCTGATTTTTTCTTGTTGGCACGCAACATCCAATGACAACCATAAAGCACCTAAGGCATACAGCCTTGTATACCTCCTTAGTTGACTCACTTACCGTCATCGCACGGCACTCTCTTATACTGTAGATTTTTACAGTCCTAATTAGGCGAGCTTTATCGGGGAAATACATGCCATTTGTCAGAACAACTGTTCTAGACTCATCCCACATCGCTGCCCGAATTTCGTCATCATCCTTGTGAGGGCATCCATGTTCCGCGTACTTGGAAAATTATCAAGGTAGGGAATATTCCGCTCATGAAATGACATGTGGGACTCGTACACTCTTTGTCTAGTAGGAGGTGGAGGAACATGCTCCCTCGTCAGTTCAGGTTCAACATTTACTTCCTCCTCATCGTCACCCTCATCATGGAAGGATGTGTCATCCTCAGACTCATCCGTATTGTTGTCATAATCACTATCATCTACGTGACTCTGTGCAACATCCAAATCACGAGTCAATACATCGTCTATTGGCAAATGTGTGAGGTCAGGAACATCAAGAAACTCGCTTTCACTGCACAAAAAGAATAAAATGATAAGTTAACCAACTACATAAATACTTTTGATATAGCTATATCACTTTACTTACAAGTCGTACTGTCTTGACGTTTTATGATAGATATTTTCTTGTAGGTAATGACTCCCGGATGGACCATTGTGCTCCAATACTCCATAACTACGCATATTCTAACATCAGAACTTGTAAAATTTATATCTGGACGGTACCCCCTATGAAAAATATAAGTGTTAATACAAATCCAATTAAAACATAAAATAAAGATCGCTAAAGCGTAGTAAAATTAAAGTTTACCAGTCGTCTTGTGGATTATATAAAGTCGAAAAATTATTTTGTGGCTACTAATTCGCCGGTGGTGAAAATCAAAGCAAGCTTTTTCATCAGCAATCTGTCCGGTAAAAACTGCTCCAGAATAACCACCCGATGACTGGGGGTTATCCCTACTATGCACGCCCTTATTATTGGGAACATCTTTCACCTTGACGTACATTTTCAATAATTTTATTACAATTAAATCTTTGTATTCATCCGTAATCCGCAAACAATCTCTAAGAGTTTCATCATCCTTGATGTTAATCTCTGAATAATAAGCAAACTTTACGGAGTCAGTGAATATGGAAACCTACCGGTTACTTTAAAGTAAACAGAACACTTCCTTACACTCATTTTTTACATAACAACGAAACCAATTTATCATACTCCATAGTAAGAGGCAATTTAACATGACACTGTGGAGATGAACTATACCTCACAGAGTTATTCTCCAGCATAACCTCACCCCCCACCCTTTCCCAATATAATGAAACCCTTATTTTTGGCTCTTCAGACATTGTACAAAAATGATTGATAAGAAGAAGAGAGAAGTATGAATGGAAGTTTGAAGTTTGTATTGTATGAATTTTCATAAAATTGAAACGCCTTTAAATAAGGCAAGACCGAGCTTGGGGTGCAAAAACTTTTTAAGGAATTCGCAGTATAATACTACGTTTTATGTGTTTAAACTATTATTATGTCAGTTAATTATTGGTTAAGTAATTCACAGTATTGTAATGCGAATTAGTAAAAAAATATTTTTTTAGTAATACGCAGTACTATACTGCGAATTTCTATTTTTTAATAATTCGCAGTACTATACTGCAAATAATATTAACGGCTAAATTTCCGCTAACGTAATTCAAAGCATAGTATTGCTAGATATGTAGTTATGTAACTTTTTCTTTTGTTGTAAAAATATATTTTTTGTCCAAAAAATCACTAGAAAAGTTTCGAATTATCCAGGAGTCGTTACACATTTGTAGGGTCTGAGTAAATACAATCCTTTCAAACTTCTTGTCGTAATCCTTCTTACCGCTCTATCATTTAGCGAACCACATAATTTTGCCTCGATACTTTATCGTACGATCTTCCCTCATTGGGAGAATAATGTATTCCACTCTTGTAGAGGTCACATCGTCAACTCTTCACCTTTTGCAATTCTTTGCAATTTCAGTGGCTTATAACTTGCCTTGGGGTAATCTTCCCTACTAAATCAATTCGATAACTTATATGTATGTAGTATTGTATACTCATAACTTGTATGATCGACATTGATGAGCTTAACTTTGCTTATGACGCTTGTCTCAGGGAGAGCTCTTTCTACTAACTCTCAAAGGTTGATCCATAGTCATTCACTCTCTTACTGCCTGATCATTCACTTTGTAAATGTCGCAATGCCAACTATTACAAAAATCCTTCGAGTTTCTAACTTACATCTCGTGATTATGACTCATATAAACTTTTTTATAATTAAAACTTGTCTTCTCTTCTTCTTGATCATGATCCTTTGTCGTAATACCATACTTTAGCTAATAATTGTTAAACATTTCTCATACTTATCCTTCCATCTATTTCTTACTAACATCCCGTCTTAACTGGAAGTAAGAATTACACTAAAGTGAGTACTTATCCCATATATGAGAATTCAATTACCTAAACTCCGAAACATCTCATCACTCGATAAGTCATACCTGACTATACAATTCCGGATTACCCCACCTATGTGCCTTATAAAAAGGAACTATTGACATCTTTGGAATACTATTCAGTAACATCATTTAATTATAAAAAAAATATGTCCATTACCAAGGATTACTCTATCCTCACATGGCCCTGAAATTTACATTCCTTTCCAAGGCTACGTCTATTGATGCCTATAAGTCATAAGCCCAGGGTGCCAGTAACTATACCGTTAATTATAGTGTTTCGAACCTAAAGAGTCACCTTTTTAAATAAGTTAAGGACTATATAGGTCAAGTGGAAACACTAAGGACCAAAAAGATCAATTCCCAATAAATTAGGAACCATGTTCGATATTTTTTTCTAGAAGGCGAAATGGCTTCCTGGCCACTTAAATTTGTAGGCTTTTGAAACCCGATACATAAATTTTTGTCTTTCCCATTTAAACATTCAAACTCGTTAAAACCATAACTAATAAACACATTTTAACCCTAGACCATACGTGCATGTATTACATATTTGCTAACGTGTCCATCCAGTCAGCAAATAACCAATGAGACTAGTACACGTCAAGCGGCAAAATTAAACCCAACTAATTGGGTTCCCGCCGCTTTTAATCAATACACAAACAAACCCTCTCCCACTTTTTGTCTCTTTTCCTCTCTCTAACCAACCCTCCCCTCTTAAAACTAGGTTAAGCAATGGCTGAAAATTAGTCATCCCCTTCCAAAATAAATCTTAATCACTCCAAATCCAACCGATTGGGGTCCCATCCCCCCTTTAATCAAAAGCTAATCGTGCTTCGTTTAGTCTGAGCTTTCGGTTTCAGTCACGTTATAGGCTTTGAATGTTAGTTTGTTTCTTTGATGTTGTTTTCTTTTTTGTCTTCTAATTTCTTATGTAATAATGTGGGTAATGTTTGATAGTGAAAGCTATTTTTGTCTGCATGCATATTTTTGCATTTGTTATTTTGGGATTTTGTATTAGGAATTTTATATTTGAGGATTCACTCGAATATTCGCTCTTTTTTTGGGGTTTTATTTTTTTCATGAATGATCTGGCATTTGGGGTTAAAAAATTAGAGGTTTTGTTTGCATGCACAAAATATGGGATTTTATATTAGGGTTTTGGAGAAAATAGTCGTATGTTCACTTTATTTAAAGGGTTTGTCTTTTTCATGAGTGATGTGGCATTTAGGGTTAAAAAATTAAGAATTTTTGAATATCAAAATATTCTTGTATCACTTGCTAAAGTTTATGGCTTTTTAGGGTTAAAGTGTATCTGACTTGTCCTCCCCCCCCCTTACCCCCCCCTTAGTAGGTTTTGATGGCTGTCTATGTAAAATTACAGTTTCATCATCTAGGATGTTTAGTAGCTGACCCAATTATGAGGTATGTAAATGGGTAAACTTGGCTAGTAGTTCTTCAAGCTGATTATGAATTACATATAATTCGTTTTCATGATTGGGCTAAGGATATGGGATACTTACCAGTAGATAAATATGCATGTAAAATTAACCAAAAAGGAGAATTTAGATTTTTGAAATATGACGCTGATGTGTTAGCTTTCTGTCAAGACCTTAAGGATGGGAATTTTATTGATGTGTATAGATGTCACACAATTAATACACTATGTCTTGATTTGGACGTAGATGAAATGTTAAGTAGTGGTGGTTTAAATATGGACCTCATTAATGTTCAGTCATTTGGCTTTAATGAGATGCCACATGGGCAAACAAGTGATGTTAATGCTAGGCAACACTCTCACCTAGCAATGATATAAATAGGGATGATAACACTCATGGGAAGGGTAAAGAGAGGGGTGCTGAAAGTGATTCTTAAACAAAAGAGTCTAGTGAAGATGAAGGTGAGTTCTATAACTTTCATTTAGCAATAGGTTATGAGGGTGATGTTGAGGGTGATGAGCTAAGTAGTGAGAGTGATAAAAATTATGAGGCTATTTCTGAAGATGATGATGATGACAATAAAAATGAGTCATTATATAGTTCTGATGAGGATATTGTTGGAGATACAAGTGACCTAGAACCTGAAGTTGTTGCTTCTAGACAGGCTAAAGTGAATGCAAAGAGTAGTAAATTAAGATCTAGTGAAGTTAATATTGATGAGATACCTAGTGGAATTGTAGGTATAGATCTTGGTTTTGAAGACATGTATAAAGACAGGGGATCCAAATATGCTGGATAGTTAGGAGGGGATGAGCAATATCTGGACAGTTCAGATCCAGGTAGTGAGGAAACATATAATGAAATAGTTGAAGAAGATGGGGTGCATTACCCTCAACCAAGAAGATATAGCAGCAGGGTATACTTTGATCCTGCTTGTAAGAAATTATTTTTTTCAGTTGTAAATGGTGTTTGAAAATGTGAAACAGATCAGATCTGCTTGGCAAGATTATGCTGTACAAAGAAGAGTTCAAATTAAGTTGAGGCATAATGAGCAACATAGGGTTAGGGCAAACTATGTGAACTCAACAATGTAGATGAAATATTTTGGGAAGTTTGGAGGAACACACAGGGAATTTCATTGTCAGTAGCTACTATCCTGTTCATAAGTGTTTTAGAGCAAGCAGAAACAAGATGGCTAATACAACATTTGTAGCTAAATATTTCAATGACAAGATTATCAACCAACTTGACATAAATATTGGGAAGTTGTAGGATTTGATTAGGATAAAGTATGGTGTGTATGTGGGAAAATCCATATGTGCTAGGGATAAAAATCAGGTCATGTGTCAGTATCATAGTGATTACAAGCAAGCGTTTGCTAGAATATATGATTTATGCTGACATGTTGAAGTCTACAAATCCTGGCAGCATAATTGTTTTGAAGACCACTAAAGAGACAATACCCGTTAAAGATGTGTTTGTGGGTATCTATATTTGTCTACATGCTTGCAACGTTGGTTGGTTGGAAGGATGTAGAAATGTTATTGGCTTTGATTGAGAATTTTTGAAGGGTGTATGTGTAAGGGTAAGCAACTATCATGCATTAGTAAAGATGGTAACAATCAAATGTACCATGTTGCCTGGGCAGTGGTGGAAATGGAGACAAAGCATACATGGTCATGATTTTTTAGGTGCCTGATGCATGATCTGCAGCTCACTGAATCCGAAGGTGAGGGGCTGACCATTATTTCTGATATCTAGAAGGTATATACTTCACCCCTGTTCTTCCTTTAATTACTTGTCTACTGTATATATGTTTCTGATATTCTAATTATTTTTCTTGTTGCTTAAGGGAATTGTTGCATCTGTTTCTGAGTTGCTACCAAATGCTAAGCACAGAATGTGTGCAAGACACATATGGAGCAACTTGAAAAAAAGTGGAAAGGAGAGGAAAGAAGAAAGAAGTTCTGGGCCTGTGCAAAAGATTCATTTGAAGCATATTTGAAGGCTAAGATAGATGAGCTGGAAGAATAGGTGATGGTGAGATCATTGAGGACTTTCTACGATATCCAAAACAATGTTGGTGTAGAGCAATCTTCAAAGATTGGAGTAAATTTGATTATGTGGAGAACAACATGTGTGAGACTTTTAACAACTGGATATTGTCTGTTAGGCACAAATCTATCATAACAATGTTAGAGTGAAGGTGATGGAGAGGATGACTACCATGAGAGAATTTGTAACAAGGTGGATTTCTGATGTATATCCTATGGCAATTGGGCACATAGAGGAACAATCTCAATATGTTGTTAAGCATGAATTTAAATGGAATGAGGACACTAGGTATGAGATACATCATGGATTTTACAAATATAGTACTGACTTCTCCAACGATACATGCACATGTAGATCATGGCAGCTCAAAGGAATACCCTGCTCCCATGCAATATATGCAATGTTTTTAAGAGATTTGAGCCTGCTAACTATGTAACCTACTGGTACAATAAAGAAACATACCTGAAGGCTTTTAGTTGTTACATACAGCCAGTAACCAACATGGAGATATGGCCATCAACACAGAATCCAACTATTGAGCCTCCTGTAATTACCAAGATGCTTGGTAGACCTAAGAAAAATAGAAAAAGAGCTCAAGATGAACCTAAAAAGAAATTTGGAAAGAGATTAAGGAAAATGACACCAATGACATGCTCTAATTGTAAGACAACATGCCATAACAAGAAGGGGTGTTCTATCCTGGTAATATATTCAATTTGTTTCTAATTGTGTCTTGTACTTTGGTTGTTTCTATATCTCATTTTATATTTCAGAAATTTCAGCAAGGACAAGGATCCGGTTCAACAGGAATCAGTAATGCTGGTGCTACTCAACCATTACAGGTTGCTCAAACAACAACTCAACAATCAGGTCCTCCAACTGATTCTGGAACTGCTAGGACCAGAAATACTCAACCATCAGCTGTTGTAAGTGTATCCGTAAGTATTTTTTTACTTTAGTTATCATGTATTAGGACCATAACTTTTAAATTACAAGATAGTATTTTATCTTACATCAGGATACTGGAAGTATGAGATCAAGAACTTCTGAGAATATTATAGCTAGTGTTAGAGGAAGGCCAAGAAGTAGTGGACTTCAAGGAAGGCAAAGAACTACTGTATTTGGTATATTGTTTAGTGAAATAGGAACAATGATAGAAAGGGTAAGATCATTAAGGATATTAATTTTTATTTATATATTAGTAGTTTAGGTAATAATTTGGCTTCCTATGCAGTGTGGATCAAGAGATAGGGTACATTCTGCTCCTACAAATGTAGTGGATGATGGGTAGACCAATATCGATCTTGGATACGGTGCACCTAGACTAAGGTGGCAAGGAAGAAATGATATATAACAAAGGCAACTTCAACAACAGTTGAAGAGAAGACAAACTCAAGCAAGCCTTAGCCAACCTCAAGTCCATTCTTCATCTCATCCAAGCCAGTCTCCATGTCCAAACCTGAGTCAATCTCAGCAAAACATCAACCAATCTCAACCTTGAAGACGACTGAATATTTGTTTTTTTGATAACTTAAGTCTGTTAGTTGCAGAACTTAATTTGTAGGTTAACTTAAGTCTATTTAAGTATGAATTTTCTTTGGAATAATGTTCAAACTCTTTTTGTTACTAGACATCAGTTCTGTGCTAATTTTGTCAACCAAGAAGGCTGATCAAACTTGGTTGTTTATATATTTGTGCTTGTTTATGTTTAAATTGCTTTTCATTCTACAAAAATATACATCATTCATTCTGTCATTATCATTGTACATATGGTTATGAAGACACTTATTAGTGGTAACTAGACTAAGAAGAAAATTACAATTATTAGTGCTACAACAACAACTAAAGTTACAATGATCTTCAGCCTCTTTCTACGTTGTAGTTAATCTCTCCCTCTCTCTCTCTCTAATTCTTGATAATAACCCTAAAATCACCTGTTTATAGTAATCTGGAATAGGTGGTGTGAGCATGTGATTTTTTACCTATACGAATTACTCCCGTAAATTCAAAATAAAATAATTTCGTTTGTTTGCAATTTTGACTTTTCGTGGCATTATTCTGTCAATGGTTTGCATTTTGTGCATTTTTAAAAAAAAATAACAAAAATACAAAAATATATGAGGCATGTGCACTTAGGAGTAATTTTATATTTTAAGAAATTAATTAGCAATTGGGAAAGGAAATTCGAAAAATGGCTTCATTTGCACTTAAAGTCGATTTTAGGTAATTCTTTTTCTCTTAATTTTTTTATGTGATAATAATTATTGTATGACTAATTAGGTTTTCTTAGGTTAATTAGGCATTTTTAGGTTTTAGAATAATTTTTTTTTTTAAAAAAAGGAGAGAAAATCTAGAACTAAATAAAAAGGACCTAATTAAGCCATATACACATTAAACCAGCCCAAACCCCTATTCTCCTTCTAAAATCTGCCAGACCCACCCCAAAGGACCTGACCCTATCTCTGTACCCACTCCAACATAACCCAAAACTCACATAACCCTTAAAAACCAGTGCGACTATTGTTCTCCTCCGAAGAACACCCGAATCTAGCCCCAAATTCCATTCAAATGCGAGAAAGTGAAGCCCAAATCCCTAATTCACACGTCCTTTCTTCTCTCATCTCACCATTTCTAACGATTTCTGGCACTAAAAATGCTCCCTCCCTTCACTCGCTCAGATCAGAGATTTAGCACGCGATTGGAAGGTCGTTGAGAAGAATCGTTGGATGAGGATGAGTCGTTGGATTGAACTCAATCCAAGCCCCATTTTCATCAGGCGTTCGTCTCTATAAAGAACGGGATACGATTTTAAGATGGGGTTTTTTTTGAGAGGAGAGGATCGGAAGGCAGATTCAAGAGGAGTAAAATTCTACCGCTTAGTGTTCTTCACATTTATTATTGTTTTTTTCATTCGTAGTGTTAATTCTAAAAAAACATATACAGAAATTTTTGGAGTCCTGTGACTCTATTGTTGTTTGTTTCACTATCCACCCGCTTCGAAATACATGAATTTTGTCCTCAAATTTATTGGAATTCATAGTTGATCGAGGCGTCGATTTGTGGCTGCTGTTGCTTGCATCGATTTCAAATGTTTAGACTCCTTCGCATTTTTTTTAGGTTATCTATGCTCCTTCTATTATTTCCATATTGAAGTGAGTCCTGGATGGCCCTGGACGGATTGTTAAAATAAATTCATTTGTGATAATAGACGAGACTTGTATGGTTACCCTCGACTTCATTTATTATTATGCTTTCAACATTCACCATGGATTCATGTGTAGTGAGTCAGTTTCTGAATAGACAAGGAGTACAATTTGTTTGGTTTCAACATCTTATTCGTGTTTGTACTAATCTCGAAGATTGTTTTTAGTATCATCCTTCATCTCACACCTCCTTCGAATTTGATCCCCTTCTGATGTTGCAATTTGGCAGATTGTAGCTTTACATAGTGTCAAGGTTGTTTCCTGCTGCATCTGTTAGAAAAATAAGCTTTGACGAGCATTCATCGCTGTAGTTTGATTCCTGAATGATGTCTAAGTCGTCTTTGAAATGTTGAGAATTGAGCACCATCATATAGCCCCCATTTTAATTTTCACCACTCATCTCCTGTTTTCTCTTTGTTAAGTTTGGTTTTCAGTCGAGATAGGCTGCTAATTTGCCCAAATATTAGTGGTTTCTCGCTAGGTGATGATCATTCCTTAATAATTTGAACTTGAAACTGTCCTAATCTACTTTGTTGACAAAAATTTAAGCATGCTTCCTCGAGCTGGTTCTGCCTGTGTATGTGTAGTTTGTTTTTTGTGCTGGAAATCGTTTGAATCATTAGCTATTCGATCTATAATCGTCTTAACTAAGTAATGTTGCTGTTAAGTTTGGTGTTTGTAAAGTTGTCAGCTAATTTTATTCTCTGAGTTGCTTCCTCTTTAGTCTTAATGAAGCTGTCTCGTGGCATTACATACTTGCCTGCTAATGTAGCTGGTGATTTATTCATCAATTATCAGCTCTCTCCATCCTTGTGCCATAGAACACATACAGTGCAACTCTCCTTCTATTAGTAATGCCCCATCGTCACCATCTTCCTTCATTCTCCCAGCTTAAATTCATGAATGGGTTATCAATCAAAATGGATCGAATTGTGTCACCAAATCTAAATCTTATTCGGAGTTGTTGTTGTTTGTGGTATCGTGATTATGATTTGGAAAATCCCCTTTCATTGTGAATGTTGGAGCATATGTAGCAAACAAGGGTCATTTCTCTTCGCTTAGTATATTTTCTGACATGAACGACTTTTATCTGATAAATTTGGTGTTCCTAATATGTTGATTGGCAAGGTTTGTGATGGTTTTAGTATTATTCTCCACTGGTTCATTTTCCATTTATTAGAATTGTACGACTTGTATCAAAAGTAAGAATCAATGTTGCTATCTCACCATTGTTCTGGCTCTACATTAGTTGTTGTGGATTAGTGACTAGTTGGACTGTATGCCCAGTTTGGACCATAGATAATGTAATAGTTTTCAAATGAATAGGTAGTTTGGGTCGCCCAATTGGATTTTGGATGTATTGATATAGCATGGGCCAAATATCGGGCCTACTGGATAAGAACCAAGTTAACTCAAGACCTTACTTAATCAATTTTAACCTTTAGAATTGAGGTGCGCCATGCCAAACAAAAATGACAATTGCATGGCCCTCATTTATATTTAATTGATCCTTAGAATCCGAGGCGAGCCTTTTTGTCAAAATTCCATAGCCCTCGTAAAATTGCAAACGTATATTCATTTTAGGCGCACTAGTTAAATAATTCACTTTCCTAAATACGTGTACGCATTTATGTGACCCAAATCCGAATCCCAACGATATTGAAATATGTCAGAAACTACGGGTGTATTTATGTGACGTGGTTCGAGACGTTTTTAACAACGTTCTAATTCTCTTTAAAATAATAATAAAAGCGGTTTAAGGTTAAAAAGCACCTAAGTTGAAACATGTTCTAAAATCAGATAATTTAAGCCAAATATAACAGTTGAGCGACGTGCTAGAACCACGGAACTCAGGAATGCTTAACACCTTCTCCCGGGTTAACAGAATTTCTTACTCGGATTTCTGGTTCGGGGACTGTTAAACAGAGTCATTCTTTCGTCGAGTCGGAATCTAAAAGGTGACTTCGGACACCATAAATCTCCCAAGCGGCGACTCTGAAATTCTCTTTAATAATTGAATCCTGTTTTTATTGTCCTTTAATTGGAAAAACTTCCTTATCTATGCCCTTCGCCGGGTTGTGGATAGCAAAAAGGAGGTGTGACAGCTTTGGCGACTCTACTGAGGACAACCCAGAATCTCTGGTTCAGGGTTCAAGAATTCGATATTAGAATAATTATTGTATTTGGCTTATTTTTTTATTTAATTTCACATGTTGACTTAATGTGCAAAATGATGCTTTTACCGCTTTGATATTATTTGAATTGTATATAAATTGTTACGAAACCCTTATCTCTTTATCTTTCGGGATGTGTTCGCTGGTCGAGACTCCCTATTCTTTTAGTATCATACCCTAAAATAAGAAAGAGGCTCGGACAAGTTACAAAGTCGGACGATCTTGTAGGTCCCCGGTACGTAGCCCCCTCCTCGACTCGAGTCGTCCGCTCGAGTACACCGTCTAGAACAAATAACCAGGTGTTGAACTTAGTATAATACAACCTAATGCCGGATCCCTAGTAGGAACGCTTATCTGCTTCATGCATTTGACTTAGGGACTCAACACAGAGGTTGGGTCTGTCTAGGACATGTGACCCAAAATGTGAAGACCATCCTGATGCATATTATGTGCTACTGGTGCTTAGTTATTTTGGATTTGTATGTTGACCGGCTTGCGAGAAAAAAAAACAATTTTTTTTAAATCTAGAAAATAAGTGGTACTAGGGCTGACTGAGATTAATCTTTTTTAAAACCAATGCTCAAATAGTGTCGGAATACTGCCAGATTTTTGGAACAAAAAAAGAGAAAAAGGAGTAAACAAAAGAAAAGAGGCTTTTCAACAAAGTTTTGGTTTTGACAAATTGTTTTGCCCGAACTACGCCGGTTTGATTCACACCGAGGGTGGGATACGTAGGCAACCCCCATCAGGCCAACCCCCCCTTGGGCAAAACTGCCCTAAATAATTTTCAAATTTTCACTTGCCATCCTGAATAAATCGGGTGGCGCTGTCATTACCAATATAGCCACATGCTCCCAAAGGGGACGCCGGAGGGCTAATTTTGCACAAACAGCCACTTTTGAGTGTTATTGTATTTTTGGCTGGTTAGCGGCTACGACAACTAGATATGTTAAGACCAATTGACATGAAGCTGCCAAATCCTCCCCAAAGAATTTAGATTATTCAGTTAGATGTGAATACTGTTCTGATGCACCAGGGCATGACACCGAAAAATGTTGGCATTTAAAGAACGCCATCCAAGAATTTATTGACTCTCACATGATCGAGGCGCAGACTCCGGAAGTGCCCAATATTAACCAGAACCCGCTGCCAATCCATCAGGAAACCAACATGATTGAAATTGAGGAGAGAAGGGGAGAGTCTAGAAGGCCTTCACAAACAGTAATGATGATTAAAGCCAATGAGCCCACCAAGGTTGTAAAAAGCAATAAGATGGTAACTAGGGAAAAAGAAATCAGTAAAACTATCGTAGTGCAGGGGAGCTTGGCAAGTGCGCTCGCACCAAAGCAAGAACAGGCAAAGCTAACATTACAGGGGGCGGCTAGAGAACCTGTCGTTGTTGTGGAAGGTGTCCGCATAGAGCAAGTTATTATGAAGCCAGTAATGCATCCACCAATCATCAACAACAGAGCCGTTCCTTGGAGATATGAACAAGCAATAGTTATGTACAAAGGGAAAAAGTTAGAGAGGAAATATGTGGGGCACGAGGCTTAATTCGATCAGGAAGGTACTTTGCCCCAGAAGAGTTGAGAAAGGGTAGAATCTCAAAAGATAACCCGGAACCAGTGAAGAAAGCTGTATCAGAAGAAGAGGCAGGAGAATTCTTGAAGAAAATGAAAATTCAAAATTACTCCATCATTGAACAGTTGAGGAAAACACCAGCCCAGATCTCTTTATTATAATTACTAATCCACTCAGATGAGCACCGACGCGCGTTGATGAAGATTTTGAATGAAGCTCATGTCCCAGATAATATAACGGTGACACCACTTGGAAAAGACTACAAACAAGATATTCGAGGTAAACCGGGTCACATTCTCCGATGATGAATTGCATATGGAAGGTACGGAGCACAACCAGGCTCTTTATCTGACTGTGAAATGTGAAGATGTCGTGGTCACTCGAGTTTTGGTCGACAACGGGTCCAGTGCAAACATTTGTCCACTATCCACATTGACCAAGTTGAAGGTGGAAAATGAAAGGGTCCGTAAGAATAACATATGTGTTCGAGGTTTCGATGTGGGAGGAAAAGACGTCATAAGGGATATAGTGCTGGAAGTAAGCATAGGGCCCGTCGAGTTCATTATGGAATTCCAAGTGCTGGATGTATCAGTCTCCAATAATCTGTTATTGGGTAGACCCTAGATTCATGCAGCCAAAGCAGTACCATCTACACTTCACCAGATGGTCAAATTTGAGTGGGACATGCAAGAGATTGTCGTGCATGGAGAAGATAATCAGTGTACCCCGGGTAACGCAATCATGCCTCTCATTGAATCTGAGGACAACGAAGGGCCATGGGTTTACCAGGTGTTTGATACGGTGTCAGTTCAGAAGATCCCAGAACGTGAGATTGTTTTAACCCCAAATATTACAACCGCATCTGTCATGATAGCTTCAGAAATGTTGAGAAATTGCTTTATACCCGACAAAGGGTTGGGAGATTCTCTACAAGGAATTGCGCAACCAGTTTCCCTTCCGAAGAATCTAGACACTTTTGGTCTAGGATTCAAACCCACAGCCACAGACATAAGGCGATCCAGGAAGCTGAGACTGAAAGCTTGGGTTCTCCCGAAGCCTATCCCAAGTTTGTCCAAATCATTTCTCAAATCTAGTAATGGCCCTAGACCAAAGATTTCCGGCCCGCTGATCGACGTGGACGTAGATCTTGATAAGGGGTTAGAAAGGTTGTTCAATGAGGTGAATATGGTGGAGGCGGGATAAGGATCGAGCAGGGCAGATGTGTAATTTGTGGGAGCATGTACAAAAATCAATAACTGGGAGGCCACTCCCCTTCCCACTCGGAGGGAGTCGTGGTAGTCGACTTTGATTTTTCTTTCATTCTAGTTTGTATTAGCGTCACTCAATTGTTATTTCCATCCATTTGGATGTGCAAGCTCTGTTATCTTTGATTCTAATAAAAGGCAAAATCCCTTTCAACAATGCTGATAGTTTCCATTTTCTCATTACTTTTCTTTCTTTTCTCTTTTGTACAATTAGTTTTATGCTGGTTCCAGTGGTCTGACATGAATATGGACTCCTCAGCCCAATCTTTGCAATAAACCTAGTCCAAAAATGATAATTCAAGAAATAGAACACGAGGATGAACCAGGTGCAATGAGGAAGGGGCATGGGATAAGATTAGTAAAGAGATGACCCAATTCGAAGAGAAACCCAAACAAAACCTGAATGATACAGAGTCAATCAATCTAGGAAGCTCGGATGATATTGGAGAAACAAAAATAAGTGTCCATCTGGAGCCACAGCTTAGGGAGGAAATAATTGAAGTATTTCTGGAGTGCAAGTGTCTTTGCATTGTCCTACGACGACATGCCCTGATTGAGCACTGATTTGATAGTCCAAAAAATAGCTACTGACCCAGCCTGTATTCCCGTCAAATAAAAGTTGAGAAATTTTAAAACTGATGTGAACGTGAAAATGAAAGAAGAGGTGACTAAGAAGTTTGAGGCAAAAGTTATCTGAGTCATACGATATCCCACATGGTTAGCTAATGTCGTGCATGTACCAAAGAAGGATGGTAAAACCAGAGTGTGCATTGATTACCTTGACCTCAACAAAGCAAGTCCAAAAGATAAATTCTCCCTGCCGAACATCCACATATCAATTGACAATTGTGCGAAGCATGAGATCGGGTCATTCGTGGATTCTTATGTAGGCTACCACCATATATTAATGGAATGCGGAGAAAACAATATTTATCACAACATACTTCTATAGGGTCATGCCTTTTGGTTTGAAAAATGCTGGGGCAACATACATGAGGGCAATGACAACCATTTTCCACGATATAATGCATAAAGAAATAAACATCTATCTGGACGATGTGATTGTGAAGTCCAGAAAGCAATATGATCATGTCAAAGATCTGAGGAAATTCTTCCAGAGGCTCCGCATGTATGATTTCAAACTCAACCCGGCAAAATGTGCATTTGGGGTTCCCTGGGGAAAGTTGTTAGGCTTCATAGTCGCCGAGGAATCGAGCTGGACCCATCAAAAATCAAAGCTATAGAGGAGTTGCTGCCACACATAAACAAAACAGAAGCAAAGAGTCTATTGGGAAGGCTGAATTATATTAGTCGATTCATCACCCGGCTCACAACCATCTACGAGCCCATTTTTAAGTTGCTAAAGAATGATGTTGCGGTGAAATGGACAGGAGAGTGTCAGGAAGCTTTTGATAAGATAAAGGGATATTTGTCTAACCCACCAGTACTGGTCCCGCAGGAACCAGGAATGCCTCTGATCTTATATTTGACAGTTCTGGACAATTCATTTGGGTGCGTGTTGGGTCAGCATGATGTTACTGGGTGAAAAGAGCAAGCCATATATCTCAGCAAGAAATTTACAGCCTATGAGGTTAAGTACACTCATATTTAAAGGACATGCTGCATTTTGACTTGGGTAGCCCAGAAGTTGAACCATTATTTGTTATTACACACCACTTATCTCACCTCGCGACTGGACCGATTGAAATACATTTTCCAGAAGCCCCTGCCCACATAGAGGCTCCCGAAGTGGAAAATCTTGCTTAGTGAATTCGACATCATCTACAAAACTAGGACTGATATGAAGGCGCAGGCATGGACAGACCATTTAGCAGAGATTCCCATAGATAAAAAAATATGAACCCTTGAACTACTATTTTTCGGACGAGGAAGTGATGCACGTCAATGAAATGGAATGGGATGAGAAGTCGGGATGGAAATTGTTCTTCGATGGGGCTGTCAAGATGAATGGCTTCAGGATAGGAGCGGTACTCATTTCTGAAGAAGGGCATCATTACCCGGTCACAGCTCAACTCCATTTCTATTGCACCAACAGCATGACTGAGTATGAGGCATGGATTTTGGGTTTGAGATTAGCACCGGACACGGGTGTCCAGGAAGTCTTGCTCTTGGGGGACTCGGACCTTCTGGTACACCAGATCCAAGGGGATTGGGAGACAAGAGATTTAAAACTCATACCTTACCGGCAATGCTTGCATGATCTTTGTCAACGATTCCTGTCAGTACAGTTCATACACAATCCCAGAATTCACAATGAGGTTGCCGATGCCCTGGCTATTTTGGCGTCAATGTTACATCACCCGGACAAGGCTTATGTTGACCCAATACATATCCGGGTCCATGACCAACATGCTTATTGCAACATGGTGGAAGAAGAGCTTGACGGCGAGCATTGGTTCCACGACATCGAGGAATATATCAGGAAAGGTGTGTACCCGACGCAAGCCACGAGTGACCAGAAAAGAACAATCTGTCATTTGTCAAGTGGTTTCTTCCTCAGTGGAGGGGTATTATACAAGAGAACGCCAGATCTGGGTTTGTTAAGATGCATAGATGCCCGGCAGGCGACGGTCATCATGAATGAGGTGCATGATGGCGTTTGCGGGCCGCACATGAGTGGATATGTTCTGGAAAAGAAGATTCTCCGGGCAGGATATTATTGGCTCACAATGGAACGGGATTTTATCATCTTTGTGTGCAAATACCACCAGTGTCACGTACACGGAGACCTAATTCAATCTCCTCCGTATGAACTGCACACAATGTCAACACCTTGGCCTTTCGTTGCTTGTTGCGTGGATGTCATCAGACCATCGAGCCAGTAGCTTCTAATGGACACAGATTTATCCTGGTTGCTATTGACTATTTCACCAAATGGATTGAAGCCAAAAGCTTCAAGGCAGTGACCAAGAAGGCCGTGGTCGATTTCGTGCACACAAACATTATTTGTCGGTTCGGGATCCCCAAGACCCTCATCACTGATAACGTGGAAAATCTCAATAGTCATCTAATGAGAGAGGTATGTTAGCAATTCAAGATCGCACATCGAAACTCTATTCCGTACCGCCCCAAGTCGAATGGAGCGGTTGAGGCAGCAAATAAGAACATAAAGAATATACTTCGAAAAATGGTGGAAGGATCGAGGCAGTGGCATGAGAAGATGTCTTTTGCATTGTTAGTCTATCGCACCACTGTCCGCACTTCAGTAGGGGCTACTCCATACTTATTGGTTTATGGCATAGAGGCCAAGGTTGAAATCCCCTCTCTTCGAATCGTGGACGAAGCAGGAATCGACGATGAAGAATAGGTCAAATCTCGTTTGGAACAATTGAGTTTGATTGACGAGAAATGATTGGCGACAGTCTCTCATGGCTAGTTGTATCAACAGAGAATGGCCAGGGCATATAATAAGAAGGTGTGCCCAAGAAAGTTTGAAGTAGGTCAACTGGTACTAAAGCGCATCCATCATCACCAGGCCAAGGCGAAAGGCAAGTTCGGCCCAAACTGCCAAGGGCCATTCATATCAAGAGTGTTGTCCAATTGAGCAATGTATCTGACGGACGTGGAAGGGAAATGTGCGGAAAGGGCTATCAATGCGGATGCTGTCAAAAGATATTATGTATGATTTTCTTTAGAACATTGTTATACTTGACATCTGTTTGTACTTAGCACATTTGGAAGATTTAAATGACGAAGGCATTTTGTTCTACTACCTAAACACTTTATCCTTGCTAACCCCTTTTGAGCTTTAATTTTTTACTTTCACGCCCCACTTTTGGAATCCGTAAAAAAGTCAGAAATGCATGTATGAGAAGGAAGTGAAAGGAAAAGAAAGGAAAGAATGAAAAGAATGAAAAAAAGAGAAGCAAAGAAAAACAAGGAAATAAAAGAGAAAAGAGAAATGAGAAAAGGAAAATAAAGACAAGAAAGAAAACGAAACAAAACAATAAAAAGGAAAAAGGAGAAAAGAAAAAGGGAGAAGCAAAATAAAAACAAAAACAAGGAATCGTCAGGAACTACGTTTGACCTGATTCCTTTTAAAAGGATATGTAGGCAGCCTCACAGTTTGGTCTAATCAAAATAAATATCCAAAAGTCCCCAAGCAAGAAAATGGGGCAGAAGTTGTGTTTGGAATAAGAATATGATTCCGTAAGTTGTAATTGTACCCATTTGAGTTATTTAGAGCCTTTGATACCCTTTCTTTCTACCTTCCGATTAGTCTTCAAAAATGCCGAGTCGAGCAGGTAGAAGGTATTCATGTCAGAGACAACACTCTGAGCCATAAAAGAGAGGTAATAAAATGAGAGAATCTTGTCGGTGAAAACCCTCACAGGTACCATAAGGCGACGAGAGTTTTAGAGAAAGTAAAATGAGAGAGTATTATCGGTGAAAACCTTCAATGGAACCGCGAGGCGAAGGTAAGGAAAAAGAAAAACTCGGAACTGGGCTATTGATGGATGAACATTGTAGAACAGGTTGAGCTAGGGTTTGTCGAAAGAAGTGGGTTTGAAGGGTCACGACAATAAAATCACGGCAACGAAATGTCGGTCATCCAAACATATTGGGTCAACCGAGCCGAAGTGCATGTCATGAGCGTGAAAACCAGTTGTTCCTCTTCATATAAGTCTTCTTTCTTTTCTTTTCAATAGTCAGCAAGTCTGGAATTCTTTACCCTAAATACCATTTAGAGTCTTTGCATTTCATATTTCTCTCTCGTCTATAGAGTTTTCGTTTAAGCCAGCGGGAGGAATTTCAAAGCCGATTGTCAACTCCCAAAGGGACAAAGCACATGACGCCCAAAGACGTAACAAAGATAACAAGCATGGAACAACAAAGGGAAGGATTCAGAAAAATTATAATCAGCAAAGTGAAGGAATACCACACAAAAAAGGTATTCAAATGAAACCACAAAGATTCGGATGGAACGTAAAGTTGGCACAACACGAAAGCGAGAAAGGTCACAAGGTCGCGGGGTTTGACCAAGTGCAACACGTCAGTCAACAGGCAAAGACATATGGAATTCTGGTGAAGGATTGAGAGTGCGACATAGGGTAAGAAGCAAAAGTGAGGGCATAAAGCTCAAGAGTCAGTCGAGCGTCCCAAATGGGCCGGGTAGTGTAAGGAAAGGGATAAGGATTTCTGGCAGGGGTTCAAAAATATAACACCAGGATGAGAAACAAAACAAAGCCACAAGGGTTGAAACATAACACTCTAACTCAGCAATCGTCAGGGAAGGGTATAAGGCCTCTAGCAAAAGAGGCAAAAGCGCAACACAAAGGCGGAAATGGCCATGAGAGCTGACCCAGCATGATATATCAACTCGTTAGTCGTCGGGAAGAGGGAAAAGAGAATTGTGGAAGAGGGTCGGAAATGCGACACAAAGATGAGGAGCAAAGTGAAGGCACAGAGGTCAGAGGGTCAGCCAAGCATAATACATTGGCTTGGCTATCTCGAGAAAGGTGCAAGAATGTTGGCGAAAGCACTAGGAATGTAACACGACAATGGACGAGCAAGTAAAGCCATAAAGGGCAGGGGTCAGCCAACCAACTCATACAACTCATCATCAATAGGAAAATTTGAACACAACGGAACACGACCGTGAGGAGGCCACTTCCAACGAGAATGCCACAAATTAACCACCACTTTTCAAACTAACAAGTTTTATTTGATTGACATAGGGGCAGGAAAATTCCAGAAGATCCTAAGGGGGCTACCAACAGGGGAAGGTAGGCACATGGCATGTATGATCAAAATCTCAGGGCCAACCTGGAAGTGGCACTCTACTAACACTCAAAGGTGACATAGTCCGTCATAAATATCCTCCCCAGCAAAGAGCATGATGGGACAAACTTTAACTAGCAAACCCTAGCAGAAACAACTGAGGGTTAAAAGAGGCATGGAAATTGAGATAGAACGCAGTTTAAAACTCAAACATCTGCGAGTAACATGGGCAAGCACCAACACCTTCCACAGTAAGAGTCGCAGAAACCCTCCTGGACCATAATCACTAGCACAAACAACCAGAAGTTTAAAATTGGCATTTAAGTCGAAACCTTCAAGGCCCACTTGGAAAATAGGACTCATTTTAAGGATAGAAGTAATCATAGATAACAAAGGGCATAAAATGAATTGCATATTTAAGTAGGATTCAGCTAAGAGTCGTCAGGACCCTCTTGAAAAATAGGACTTAGCTTAGAACACAAACAGTTGGTTGGCATGGTCAAACCCAAATACTTTTCCAACCAGAGTCAATAAGAGTCATCAGGACCCTCCTAAAAAATGGGACTTAGATTAGATATTTCCCCAACTAGAGTCAATAAGAATCATCAGGACCCTCCTGAAAAATAGGACTTAGAGCGAAAATCTCCCCAGCCAGAGTTAGCTACAGGTGATAAGAATCATCAAGACCCTCCTGAAAAATTGGACTTAGAGCAAATATTCCCCCAGCTAGAGTCAATAAGAGTCAAGAAAAGTCATCAGGACCTTCCTAAAAAATGGAATTTAGAGGGAAAATTTCAAATTTTCCTAGCTGAGTCAGCAAGACTCATCAGGACCCTCCTGAAAAATGGAACTTAGATTAGATACTTCCCCAGTAAGAGTCAACAAGAGTTGTCAGGACCCGCCTTGATAATGGGAGGTAATTTAATCATTAGTCTCCAGCAGATCCCCAGTAGATAGAACTCGTAGTAATACAAAGTGGAAAATAATACCTTTTCAGAAACACAATATAATCTTGAAATTGTCAGCAGTCGAGAGTTGTCAGGACAAATTTTAACAATCAGGCGCCCACCTGTAGAACAAGGGAATATTTTTCAACGTTTTAAGCTTTTGCAATCAGGCACCCACCTGTAAAATAAGGGAATATTTTAAAAATTTTAATTTTCAAGATTTAGGCGCCCACCTGTAGAACGAGGGAATATTATTCAAGATTTTAAGTTTCAAAAATAAGGCGCCCACCTATAAAACAAGGGAATATTTTTCAAAATTTCGAAGACTTTGTAATCAGGCGTCCACCTGTAGAAGAAGTGAATATTATTCAAAATTGTAAGTTTGCAATCAGACGCCACATGTAGAACAAGGGAATATTTTTCAAAATTTCAGGTTTCGGTAATCAGGCGCCCACCTATATAGCAAGGGAATAATTTTAAAATTTCTAGTTTTTGATAATCAGGTGCCCACCTGTAGAACAAGGGAATATTTTTAGAATTGTAAGTCTCTGTAAACAGGCGCCCACCTGTAGAACAAGTGAATATTTTTCAAACAAGTTTTTGTAATCAGGCGCCCACCTGTAGAACAAGGAAATATTTTTCAAGTGTCAAGTGTTGATAATCAGGCACCCTCCTGGAGAACAAGGGAACACAATTCGAGTTCAACAATCAGGAACCCACCTGGAGAACAAGGGAATATTTCTCGGAAGTCAAGTTTTGATGATCGGTTGCCCACCTGTAGAACAAGGGAATGCTTTAAACAGAGTACATCTTAAGACCAACAATTCGACATCAAACATAGAGGAAGAGAAATGCCAGACAACAAGGCAACAAGAAGTTCCACAGGAGGAAACACCAGTTAATAAACCAACAAGAAGTTCCACAGCAAGAAATGCGAGACAACAAGGCAACAAGGATTTAGAGCAACTCGGAAAATATATATAGGTTTTCTTGTAATCCATAGTTCATAGCTTAGTCTAGCTTCTTTACTTTTCACAATGGTGTAATAAGGGGGTCTAGCAGCAGTAACAACAGCAAAATCACAGCCTCGGTAATCCCAGCTACCAAATACTCATGAACTACACTGACCTAATTCCTCTTCAGCCAAGGATATGTAGGCAACTTCTAAAGCAAGGTGCGGCCAAACGTTTCAAAAATGCTTCTCACGGAAGGTTCAAATGGGAAAAATCGCTCTTGTTTGCTCACTTATCTTTGCACAGAAGCTCTTCGTGTTTCGCTCAAAGAGGGGCAGCTGTGAGCATGTGATCTTTTCCCTATACGAATTACTCCCATAAATTCAAAAGAAAATAATTTCGTTTGTTTGCAATTTTGACTTTTTGTGGTATTATTCTGTCAATGGTTTGCAGTTAGTGCATTTAAAAAAAAACAAAATAACGAAAATACAAACATTAATGAGGCATGTTCACTTAGGAGTAATTTTGCATTTTTAAGAAATTAATTAGCAATTGGGAAAGAAAATTCGAAAAATGGCTTACTTTGCACTTAAAGTCGATTTTAGGTTATTATTTTTCTCTTAGTATTTTATTATGTGATAATAATTATTGTATGACTAATTAGGTTTTTTATGGTTAATTAGGAATATTTAGGTTTAAAAATAATTTTAAAAATAAAAAAAGAGGAGAGAAAATCTAAAACTAAATAAAAAGGACCTAATTGGGCCATATACACAATTAAACCAGCCCAAACCCTTTTTCTCCATCTATAATCTGCCAGACCCTCGCCCAAGGACCTGAACCGACCTGACCCTGTCTCTATACCCACTCCAACATAACCCAAACTCACAAAACCCCTAAAAACCAACGCGACTGTTCTTCTCCTTCGAAGAACACGCGAATCTAGCCCCAAATTCCGTTCAAATCCGAGCGACTGAAGCCTAAATCCCTAATTCACGCGTCCCTCCTTCTCTCATCTCACCAATTCTAACGATTTATGGCACTAAAAATGCTCCCTCCCTTCACTCGCTCAGGTCAGAGATTTAGCACGCGATTGGAAGGTCCTATAGACGAATTGTTGGATGAGGATGAGTCGTTGGATTGACTTCGTTCAATCCAAGCCCCATTTTCATCAGGGGTTCGTCTCTATAAAGGATGGAATCCGATTTTAAGATAGAGGTTTTTTAGTGGAGAGGATCGGAAGGCAAATTCAAGAGGAGTAAAATTCTAAAGCTTAGTGTTCTTCACATTTATTATTGTTTTTTTTTCATTCGTAGTGTTAATTCTAAAAAAACATATACACAAATGTTTGGAGTCCTGTGGCTCTATTGTTGTTTGGTTCACTGTGCACCCGCTTCAAAATACATGAATTACGTTCTCAAAGTTATTGGATTTTGTTGTTGATCGAGGCGTCGATTTGTGGCTGCTGTTGCATTGCACCGATTTCAAGTGTTGTTATTCCTTCTCATTTTGTTTCAGGTTTATCTCTGCTCCTTCTATTATTTCCATTGTGAAGTGAGTCCTGGATGGCCCGTGACAGATTGTTAAAATGAATTCAATTGTGATAATAGACGATGATTGTATGGTTACCCTCGACTTTATTTATTGTTATGCTTTCAATGTTCACCATGGATTCATGTGTAGTGAGTCGGGTTCTGAATAGACGAGGAGTAAATTTTGTTTGGTTTCAACATCGTATTCGTGTTTATACTGACTTCGAAGATTGTTTTTAGTATCATCCTTCAGCTCATACCTCCTTCGAATTTGATCCCCTACTGATATTGCAAATTGGTAGATTGTAGCTTTATATAGTGTCAAGGTTGTTTTCTTTTGCATCTGTTCGAAAAATAAGCTTTGACGATCATTCAACGTTGTTGTTTGATTCATCAATGAGTGTCTATGTCGTCTTTGAAATGTTGAGAATTGAACACCATCATATAACCCATATTGTAAACTGTCACCACCTCATCTCCTGTTTTCTCTTTGTTAAATTTGGTTTTCAGTCGAGATAGGCTGCTGATTTGCCCAAATATCAGTGGTTTCTCGCAAGGTGATGATCATTCCTTAATAATTTGAACTTGAAACTGTCATAATCTACGTTGTTGACGAAATTTAAGCATGCTTCCTCGAGCTTGTTCTGCCTGTGCATGTGTAGTTTTGTTTTTGTGCTGGAAATCGTTTGAATCATTAGCTATTCGATATATCGTCGTCTTAACTTAGTGAAGCTGCTGTTAAGTTTGGTGTTTTTAAAGCAGTCAGCTAATTTTATTCTCTGAGTTGCTTCCTCTTCAGTCTTAATAAAGCTGTGTCATGGCATTACTTGCTTGCCTGCTGATGTAGTTGGTGATTTATTCATCAATTATCAGCTCTCTCCATCATTCTGCCATAGAAAACATACAGTGCAACTCTCCTTCTGTTAGTAAAGCCCCATCGTCACCATCTTCCTTTATTCTCCCAGCTTAAATTCATGAATGGGTTATCAATCAAAATGGATCAAATTGTGTCTCCAAATCTAAATCTCATTTGGAGTTGTTGTTGGTGGTATCGTGATTATGATTTGGAAAATCCCCTTTTATTGTGAATGTTGGAGCATATGTAGCAAACAAGGGTCATTTCTCTTCTCTTAGTATATTTTCTGACATGAATAGCTAGTGTAACTGTCTTCAATAATTTCTGCAGATTCGTTTGGATTGTTATGTTTTATCTGATAAATTTGGTGTTCCTAATATGTTGATTGGCAAGGTTTGTGATGGTTTTAGTATTGTTCTCCACTTGTTCATTTTCCATTTATTAGAATTGTTTGACTTGTATCAAAAGTAAGATTCAATGTTTCTATCACACCATTGTTCTGGCTCTACATTAGTTATAGTGGATTAGTGACTGGTTTGGCTATATGCCTAGTTTGGACCATAGATAATGTAATAATTTTCAAATGAATAGGTAGTTTGGGTCACCCAATTGGATTTCGGATGTATTGGTATAACATTGGCAAAATATCGGCCCTACTGGGTAAGAACCAAGTTATCTCAAGACCCCACTTTATTTATTTTAACCCTTAGAATTGAGGTGCGCCATGCCAAACAAAAATGATAATTGCATGGCCTTTATTTATATTGAATTGATCCTTAGAATCCGAGGCGAGCCATGTAGTCAAAATTCCATGGCCCTCGCAAACTTGCAAACGCATACTCATATTAGGCGCGCTAGTTAAATAATTCACTTTCCTAATTACGAGTGCATATTTATGTGACCCAAATCCAAATCCCAACGGCGTTAAACTATTTCAAAAACTACGGGTGCATTTATGTGATGTGGTTCGTGACGTGTTTTATCAACGTTGTAATTCTCTTTAAAATAATGATAAAAGTGGTTTAAGGTTAAAAAGCAACTAAGTTAAAACATGTTCTAAAATCAGATAATTTAATCCAAATATGACAGTTGAGCGACCGTGCTAGAACCACGGAACTCGGAAATGCCTAACACCTTCTCCCGGGTTAACAAAATTCCTTACTCGGATTTCTGGTTCCCGGACTGTTAAACAGAGTCATTCTTTCCTCGACTCGGGATTCTAAACGGTGACTTGGGACACCATAAATCTCCCAAGTGGCGACTCTGAAATTCTCTTTATTAATTGAATCTCGTTTCCATTGTCCTTTAATTGGAAAATCTCTCTTATCTACGCCGTTCGCCGGGTTGTGGATAGAATTAAGGAGGTGTGACAGGTGGGTCAAACCACCTAAAAAATTACAAGAATTATCTTAACCATAGTTTGAGCACCCATAAAAACTTCTTCCTGGATTTGTTGGCTTCCAAGTGATGCATGATCTTCAACTCCACAATGACAAAATACAGGACTTTGATTCCATATCACTGTCACACCTCATTTTTACCCACCCGAAGGTAGTATAAGGGAGTTTTTCCAATTTAAGTGATATTATTCGAAATGAGATTATTTATTTAATTTTTTTAGAGTCGCCCACTTGGAATATTTTAATTGGTGTCCCAAGTCACCGGTTTATTTTTTAATCCCAAATCGAGGAAATTTGACTTTCCTTTTGAAATCTGCGAACCAGAAATTTTGAATAAGGAATTCTGTTAACCCGAGCGAAGGTGTTAGGCACCCTCGGATTCCGTAGCTCTAGCACAGTCTCTTAAAACTATAATAATTGGTCTATTATCTGATTTTAATATATATTTTAACTTATAGTACATTTTGACTTATTAAGTGCTTTTAATTATTTTTAGATAGATTCAACGTTATTTAAAATACGCCTTGAACTACGTAACATAAAATGCACCCCCGATCCACAACGCGTTTTATTTAACGTTGTTAAGAATTGGAGTTGGGTCACATGAAATGCACACCCGAGTTTAAAAAAATTAATTTAAATTGCGCGCCTAAAGCAACTATGCACTTCAAATTTATAAGGGCCACGGAAAATTAAATCAATGGCACACCTCAATTCCTAAAAGGCTTAGTTAATTAATTGAAAGGCTAAGGGGGATTCTTAATTTATTTAAGGAAATTGTTTAAGCTCAAGTTAATAAATAGTGGGTCCGTATTAAATTGGAACTAAGAGTTTGGATGAAAGGGCATTGGGCTGGCAGCTGGTCCAACAGTCTACTAGAGGTGCCCTATTAACGCAAAGGGCAATGGGCTCGAGCACAATCCCAAAGGAGTTGCAAGGCCTACACATTCTTTATTTCAGATTAGCCTTATGGGTCAGTCCCAAAAGAGCCCAAACCTTACAAAAAATCTAAGATTGAAGAATAAGGACTTAAAATTGAATCCCCACAACAATATAACTGATATTTACATTTGATAATACCAAAGAGGTTTAATAGATTTTTACCTTGAATCATTATTAAAACTAATACTACACATGTATTAATAATTTAAACCTCTTATCAATCCCAATAATGAACTCATGATTTGTTCTGTTGAGTTCAAAACCATTTAAGAGATAGTGAACTAATAAATGGAATGTAAACAGACCCTAACTTGTAGGACCAATCAATACAAATAGTAAGCCAACCGTCAAAACCAAATGCAGACCAAATAACTTATGATAAACTACCAATTATTTCCATACAATTAGGGAATGATCCCATCGACCCCCTTTTATATGAACACTCAACCAATTGAGCTTGAAGCTAATTAACTCAGTTCAGTTGACAGAAGACACAGAAGAACAAAACTAATTATGGTCATTGTAACGATCCGATCAGTCGTTTTAAGATCAAATATGTCGTTCAGCATTCTGAGGCCATGAGAAGCTTCATTTCAAGCATTATGACTTGCACGCATGTTCATAATTAAATTTTGGGAAGTTCAGAGTTGATTTGGAAAAAGAATTCTCATTTCGGAAGCTTTAAGTTGAAAGAATTAACTAAGATTAGATTTTAGAGTAAACTACCTCAGAATCGGGATCTAATTTTTCCAACAAGTTCATATGATGATTTTGGACTTGGGAATATGCCGGAACGGATCTTGGATGACCCGAGAGAGTTTTGGAACATATTATGGAAGTTAGCATTTTGGAAGGAATTTCATTAGTTTGGCTTGAAGTGCATTTTAGTGTTATTGATGTCCGTTAGGGATTTCGAGTCTGGGAATAGCTTTGTATGGTGATTTTGGAGTTGGGAGCGCGATCAGAAGTGAATTCAGAGGTTAGTTCATTTTGACGCTATTTGGCTAAAGATAGAAAATTGAAGGTTTTTGAGATGTTTGACCGGAAGTGGACTCTTTGATTGCAGGGTCAGAATCTGATTCCAGAAGCTGCAGTAGGTTCGTAATGTAGAATTGACTTATTTGAAAAATTTGAAGTCAATCGGACGTGATTTGATAGGTTTAAACATCGAAAGTAGAAGTTGGAAATTTCAAATTTCATTAAGCTTGGATTGGGGCACAGTTCATGGTTCTAGCGTTATTTGATGTGATTTTAGACTTCGAGCAACTCTGTATTATGTTTTTAGACTTGTGCGGGTGTTTGTTTTGGAGCCCTAGGGGCTGGGGTGAGATTCGGGATAGCTTCGGAGTGACTTGATAAGAAATAGGATTTCTGGTGCTGGTATGATCGCAATTCTGATGCTTTGGTCGCAAATGCAATCATCGCATTTGTGAGGTTCTGTTCGTATTTGTGAACATGGGCAGCTAGGTATTCTTCGCATTTGCGATGACTGGGTCACTTTTGCGAGGCCTAAAGGGTTCGAATTTGCAAAACACTTATCGCATTTACAAATGACCCAGATCAGTCAGGGGTCGCATTTGCGAAGCTCGCATTTGCGATCTTCTTGTCGCTAATGCGATGATTGAAGGGGGAGCAGGCTTTGTATTTGCAAGGTATTTGTCGCATTTGCGAACCTCGTGTCGCAAATGCAACATCAGAGGCCTTTGTCCATCTATTAATTTCGAGATTTAGGCCATTTAGCTAATTTCTTCATCCTCCTAGGCGATTTTTGGAGCTTTTGGAAGAGGGTCTTCACTAGCACTTCGAAGTAAGTATTTTCTACACAAATGAGTTAAATACATAGATTATGGCTAGATTATTATGTGAAAATTTAGGAAAAATCAAGGGTTTTAGATGAAAACCCTAGAATTTGGAAAAAATGAGATTTAACCATGAAAATTGTTAGGGAATAAAGTAAAAATCATATATTCTTGATCCTTAGGTTATGGGTAATCATTTTCTTCAAATAATTTCTAAATTCGGGCGCGTGGGCCCGGGAACTAATATTAGGAACCTTGCATTTAAAGTTGGGAAATTGGTTTAATAAATAGAATATGAACTTTTGAGCATGTATTGACTAGTTCTTACCTTATTTGAATAGTTTTGGAGTGTTCGGCTTTGAATGTGGAGGTTTGAGCGTGTTCTTGAATCAGAATAAAGGCTTCGGAGCGAGGTGAGTCTCCTTTATAACTTTGTAAGAGGAAATTGTCCCCATAGGTAAAATACTTTAATTGCCATTCTATGCGGGGGCTACGTACGTACTAGGTGACGAGAGTCTGTGCGTAGCGACTATTATGCATAAGTCTGGGTGGCTTAGGACCCAAAAGCATGCTTTATTTGTAATGTTTGGAATCTTATCGTCAATTTAAATACGCTTAAATCATATCGAATCAGTAAATGAATTTCAAATAGGATTGAACATTTGAATGCATGCTTCTATGTGTACTTGCGTCGCATGTATGATTCACGAGCGGGGTGCTTTTTTATTTATTTTTGACCGTCGGCAGTGCACAATTTACATTTCTATTGTATCGAGCCGTACGACCTCGGCATGATTGTGCATGCTTTTATTGATTTCCTTGAGATTTTTTGAGATTGATAATTTCTCTCCTCGACTTGAGATAATTGGAAACTATTGGATTATGAATTTGGAGACGCTAAATATAAAAAGGAACTTTCACCTGATCATGCCTTACTTGAATTTACTGTCTTCCTTAATACTTCCTTGGTTATTCGCATTAATAATATATCATTATTGGACCACTAGTAAGTGTCGAAGTCGACCATCTCGTCTCTACTTCTTCGAGATTAGACGGGATACTCATTGAGTACACGTTGTATTTATACTCATATTACAGTTCTGTGCAATTTTGTTGCACAAGCATATGTATCTCTAGTGGCCTACTAGGAATAGCAGCATGGTTGATGCGGAGACTTAGGTGAGCTACACTTCTCGAGATGACCCGCAGGCAGCAAAGTCTCTTTCATTTTTTTTATTTATATCGGTCCAATATTGTATCTCGGACGGTTGTTGTATTATATTATTTCCTAGAAATTACTCATGCACTTGTGACACCGGGTTCTGCGATGGTTATAGGATTATTCAATATTGTGTTGGATAAAGACATATTTTTTTCTTGTTTCAATGAATTTCATTGCTTGATGTTTTAACGTATAAAAAGAGCAATTAAATAAGCTTTAAAAGCAAGAAGTTTCTAGTTATTGGTTGATGGCTTGCCTGACAGCGATGTCTGACGCCACCACGACGCTTAAAGGATTTTGAGTCGTGACAATATGGTATTATAACACTAGGTTCCTAGGATCCCACGAATCATGAGCAAGTCTAGTAGAGTCTCGCGGATCGGTACGGAGATGTATGTACTTATCCTCGGGAGGCTGGAGGACTGTTAGGAGTACTTCCCTTCTTGATTCCTTATCGTACGATTTGATTCCTCGAGGCTTATGCCTTTGTTTCTTTCCTACTAAATCTTATGCGACGCAAACCACTTTTTATAAATTAAGAATTGAAGAATTGTAAATGGTACTACAGATGTGGTGCGGGATGTTTATCCCAATATAGTTGATCGGACAATTATCATCGTTTTGTCGAAGGATCAACTCAGTAGCGGTACCTCTAAGGGCTCTAAAGCTAGGTACAAGTTGCCATGATTCTTATGAACGATTGTTCCGCAGTATTTATTTGGTGGTAGGATGTTTTACTACACATAGGGGAAGTGAATGACTTGAAGGGAGGTTTACTCAGTGAATGGTCAAGAGATTTGGTAATTATTCCTCGCAAGAGAAAAGCAATTAGCCTACAAATATCCAGATTTGGGCTGATAGATTAGCGAGGCTTGGTGTTGCAATCGTGGTGGAGATTTCTCTTATATTGAGGGGTCGATGTCCCTATTAAATGTACTAAGTTCGTCGGTGTTATGATCTTCTACAATTCGCCTTGGGAGCAGCAAATCGTGAGATAGTATTGAAGAAACGACTGTCAGAGATCGTGTAGTGTGGTGGTTTAGAATTGAATTTGTGTTTCTAATGTCAACGGCTCGAGAAAGGTGATCTCCATAAAGGTTCAAATAAGTAACGTTTGTGAGTCCAAGAGCTATGAAGAAGGATTTTATTAAAGGCAAAAATTGAACATCAAAGGACGAGGAAGGATTTGTGGAAGTGTTAGGCGGTGGATAAAATTTCTAGAAGTCCAAGAATAAGAGGCCAAAGGTCGAGTAGTCGATTAAGGGGATGAGTCCTGCCAAAGTGGGAGAGTGGCGGAGTTGCATATGGGCTTTGTAGTAGGATAACCGTGTACCTTAAGGAGACTTCGGAGGGATTTGAGAATACTAATGATCTGTAATTGGGGTCTACGGATTAAATCTGAAGTATGGGCTATTATGTGGCAGGAGACTTGGTATAACAGAAATGAGCTGCTCGAAATGAAGAAGGATACAACATAACTTTGAATAGGAAGGGTGTTTCCGCACATTTAATTGATGTCCACGAAGGGTGAAAGGACTTATGCAGCTAGAGGGTTAGCTTAAACTCAGGATGGGTTATTGATGTCATGGTGATTGCACCCTGTGCAGCAGTGTTGGAAGATGTCGAAAAGTTATTTCCGCTGGTGGGTTATTCCCTGTGAGCAGGTTAGCAATCGCGTGGTTGGCGAAGCTTCAGTGAAGAATTCTATTGGTTGTACAGCACAAAGATCAATTGTGCAAATGTGTTTGATGATTCAGAGTATAAAAAGAGAGTTTTACAAAAAGATTTGGAGAATTTTGGCAGTTGATTGCGCAAGGTTGTGTCAATAAGAGATTGAGAATCCTAGTAAATTCTAGAGTTGTGTAATAAATGGCTTCAAGCCAAGTGTGAGAGTCTCACCGTCTACGATTGGGTTGTATGGTTATCGTCTTGTGAGGTTTTGGGTTGTCAGCGTATTGGTAAGTTATTTTAGCAGTGGGAAAAGAGCATAAGTGGTAATTTGAGCAAAGGGATTGTCAAAGGTGTGCTATCGTTAGCCTTATTGGCCCATGTTCAGACTTGGGGAAGGATTCAAGATTTGTGCTTTGTAGAGATGCGGGTTCCAAGGGAGGTGGTTCTGCCAGGTGCTTCACCAAGAGGGTATTCATGTGATAGAAAACTCATGGAGTTGATTATATTTGGGGCCAAGTCAAAGTGGGTGACTCTCAAAAACGGTCCTAGTGAATTGAAAAGTTAAAGTGTGATGCCTAATGATTTCGAGCCTATAGATGCTGTTAAGAATCAAGCTTGATAGCAGCCTATGAGAAGAGACACAGAATGTTCTATGATGTTTTGGCTTGCGATGTAGCAATTGGGAGGTAAAAAATGGTTCGTGGGATTTGAGACACCATGGTCGCGTGATTCATGATCATTCAGGATGAGTGCAGATGGAGTGTGTTAAGTGTTGATGGAGCTATCATTGTCTTTATGGAAATCAAGGATAATTGGAAGAAGGGGGACTATTTAGCCATAGTCGAATTGGCATATTGCTGGTAGTGATCAGTTCTTTCAACGTGATCAAGTTATGAAAGTGAATTGTGATGGTGCGTGCGAGGCCTATCAGCCGCTGGTGTTATTCAGAAAGTATTCTACTGTTGTGGCCTATTATGTGGAGGCGAGTTCCGGAAGGGCTGTGGTGGCTTAGACCTCTACTTAGAGATTTACATGTTCTACGGTTATGAGAATTCACATGTGTGTTGCTATGGTTCTCCTGAATTGAGTCAAGTGGAAAGTGTTAAATAGTGAAGTGTTAATCTAATAGTGGTTCCGCAGCTATGATGAAAAATGTGTTCTATCGTATATTGGCATGTTGGATGCAGTGAGTAGTATGGAATTTGAAGTGAAAACCAAGGTTGCAGTTCGGTGTTGACAAGGATGTCACGAGCTCGGATGAGCAGGAAAGGAATTTCAATGTTTGATGTAAGCTGGTATTATCCTCAGTGTTGCCTGAGATCATTATTTTGTTAAAAACGTTTTACATCCCGATTAATGATTCTTGGTCGCTTTTCAGTGATAGTGCGGCCGGTGGTTTGGAGGTACGACCAGTTATTTGTAATGGTAAGTTGGGGAGTGTGTCCCACATAGGAGATTGTATAAGTGTGGCATATAGTCACTTGATTGATTAAAGATTTAAAACGAGTATGAAGGTTGTAGTAATGTTGCTAAATTAAGCATTGATGCCTGGAGGGCACATGACTTATTGAGTTATGGACTGTAGATGATTACTCCGGTTATAATGGTTGTTCATATGTGTTATGGGAGAAACGGGAAGTTACTATGGACCTCTGAAAGATTATTGGCCTAGTTTGGTACAATGAGTATTGACTTGAGGTCGGTGGATGGAATTAAATGTAAATATGGGTTCTATATCAGACCAGATGTCTTCATTTCAGCAATGTGCTCTTTATGGAAGAGTAGTCGGGGTGCTATTTAGGGCAGCTATTTCATGTAATGATATATTGCGCTGCATGATTTGTGAGACGGCTTGGTGAATTTCTTATGTGTTGAGATTCCACGTAGAGGTGAGGTTATATGATCAAGATGGCTCTTGATATTCAGATCATATATTGCACCTTATTTGTTCTTGAGTTTGTTGCTTATGGCGCTATATATCTCCCCAGGGATAGTATTATGCACTTGGCCTGTTGGTGACCGTAATCGGTATCTTATTGTAATGAGCAATTTAGCTCGATATATTTCTCCATATGTAAGCTCTATGTGTGGATCGGGTGGCATGCTGCCATGGTTATGTTGCTTTGATCGGGTTGCGCATCGCAGTGGAGTGATACTAAGTACAGTTCCCCATATCTATTTTTATTTTTTTGGTTTCCTATTTTTGTAAGGAAAGCTCATATTAGCTGTGCGCCCGTGTCGCATGTATAATTCGCAAGCGAGGTGTTTGTTCAATTATGTTAACTCTGTCGCATGTATGATTTGCGAGCGGTGTCATTAGATTTCCATTCCAAATTTTGTTTTCCTTTTGTATCACGTTCGAATTGGCAGCATGTTGGCACAATGCGGCATTATATAAGGCTTTTGGTCATGTCGGGATGGCTTATTGCTTGAGAAATTCGTAGTGAGTGAGATGAGATCATTGAATTCGTGATAAGTGCAATATGATTATATAAAGTATATTAAAGGAGATAAGACCATTATTTGGTTCAAAATGGGGTGATATTTCTTGTCAGAGGTATAGACCCAATGATTATTGATTCAGCAGTTGGTTATGAATTTCTACACATCTCCTCCATTGTCTCGGTATTGTAAGAGTTAGAACGAGACCCCTATATGTCATGCGGTGCCATAGGAGCATCAGATTTATGGAATATTAACTAAATTGATAAGATAATGTTGTTGTAGTCCTATGAGAAAAATAATGCAAGGTGTGAATTCAGTAAAGGTATGCAGTCATGTTCTAGTGCATCATGTGGTGATTGATATGGCATTCATGTGTTGGAAACAGGCCTGGCAGAGAATTCCGGATGTTGGAATTGGGCTCTAAGGCTTATTTTCTTGAATCAAAGGGGATATCTTCAGAATTGATCGAGCTGATGTGCTCAACTGAGTTTTGGTATCATGGGAAGCTGCATGAAATCTTAAACAACGATTTCAGCCTACTTCAATGTAGTTCTCAGCACGTTCGAGGACGAACGTATGCTTAAGTGAGAGAGAATGTAACGAACCGACTGGTTGTTTTGAGCTCTAGCGCGTCGTTCAGCAGTCTAAGGCCATGAGAAGCTTCACTTCAGGTATTATGATTTGGGAATTGAATTTCGGAATGTTCGGAGTTGATCTGGAAAGAGAATTCTCATTTCGGAAGCTTTAAGTTGAACGAATTGACTAAGATTAGATTTTGGAGTAAACGACCTAGGAACCGAGATCAGAAGGATCCAACAAGTTCGTATGACAATTTTGAACATGGGCGTATGTTTGGATTGGGTCTTTAACGACCCGGGAGCGTTTTGGCGCCTATTGTAGAAGTTAGTATTTTGGAAGAAATTTCATAAGTTTGGCTTGAAGGGCATTTCATGGTTATCGATGCCCATTTGGGATTTCGAGTCTGGTAATAGCTTTTTATGGTGATTCTAGAGTTGCCAGCCGATCTGAAGTGAATTTGAAGGCCCCTAGGTCATTTTGGAGCCATTTGGCTAAATATAGAAAATTGAAGGTTTTTGAGAAGTTTGGCAGGAAGTGGACTCATTGATAGTGGGGTTGAGACCCGATTCCGGAAGTTGCAATGGGTCTGTAATGTCAAATATGACTTGTCTGCAATATTTGAAGTCAATCGGACGTGATTTCATATGTTTAAACATCGAAAGTAGAAGTTGGAAATTTCAAAGTTCATTAAGCTTGGATTGGGGCGCGATTCATGGTTCTAGCGTTGTTTGATGTGATTTAATACTTTGAGCAAGTCCATATTATATTTTTATACTTGTGCGATATATTGTTTGGAGCCCCAGGGGCTCGGGTGTTATTCGAGATAGCTTCGGAGTGGTTTGTTAAGAAATAGGATTGTTGGTGCTGGAATGATCGAAATTGCGATGCCATGGTTGCAATTGCAATCATTGCATTTGCGAGGTTCCGTTCACATTTGCGAACATGGGAAGCTAGGGGAATCTTCGCATTTGCAACGATGAAGTCACTTTTGCTAGGCCTGAAGGGTTTGCTTTTGCGAAACCCTTCTCGCATTTGCGAACTAGGCCAGATTAGTCAGAGATCACATTTGCGATGGAGTCTTTGCATTTGCGAAGCTTACATTTGCGATCTTCTTGTCGCAAATGTGACGATGGCAGGGGGATCAGGCTTCGGATTTGCGAGATTTTTCGCATTTGTGAACCTGCTGTCGCAAATGTGCTTGTGTCCAGCTATTAATTTTGAGATTAGACTATTTAGCTCATTTTCTTCATCCTCTTAGGTGATTTTTGGAGCTTTTGGAAGAGGGTCTTCACCTAGCACTTTGAAGTAGTATTTTCTACACAACATGAGTTAATACATAGATTATGGTAGATTTACATGTGAAAATATAGGAAAAATCAAGGGTTTTAGATGAAAAACCTAGAATTTGGTAAAAACAAGATTTAACCACAAAAATTGTTACGGAATGAAGTAAAAATCATATATTCTTGATCCATAGGTTCTAGGTAAAAAAATTCTTTAAAAATTTTCGTAGTCTGGGTGCGTGGGCCTGAGAATGAATATTAGGAACCTTGCATTTAAAATTGGGAAATTGGTTTAATAATTTGAATATGAACTTTTGAGCATGTATTGACTAGTTCTTACCCTATTTGAATAGTTTTGGAGTGTTCGACTCCAAATGTGGAGGTTTGAGTGCATTCTTGAATCGGAATGTAGGTTTCGGAGCGAGGTGAGTCTCCTTTCTAACCTTGTAACAGGAAATTGTCCCCATAGGTGAAATAATTAAATTAATTGCCATTATATGGGGGCTACGTACGTACTAGGTGACGAGAATCTGTGCGTACCGATTATGCATGACTTCGGATAGTTTAGGACCCAAAAGCCTGCTCTACTTGTTATGTTTGGAATCTTATTGTCAATTGAAACATTCTTATATCACATCGATTCAGTAAATGAATTTCAAAAAGAATTAAACTTGACCGTTAAAGAAAATTGCTATTTCTTTGGATAATTATTTTTCCGTGATGATGTCTTGATTGACTGTTTGAATGCATGCTTCTATGGGTACTTTTGTTGCATGTATGATTTGCGAGCAGGATGCTTGTTTATTTATATTTGACCATGTTGCATGGATGATTCACGAGTGGTGTAATAGATGCATCTATGGTTTGAACCGTTCGACCCTCGACAGTGCACAATTTACAGTTCTATTGCATGGGGCTGTACGACCTCGATATGATTTGCACATACTTGTATTTCTTTCCTTGAGATTATTTTAGATTGATAATTGCTCTCCCCGACTTGAGATAATTGTAAACTATTAGATTATGAATTCGGAGACATTATTTATAAAAAGGAACTTCAACCTGATCATGCGTTACTTGAATTTACTAATATCCTTAATAATTCTTTGGTTATTCGCATTAATAATATATCATTATTGGACCATTAGTAAGTGTCGAAGTCGACCATCTCATCTCTACTTCTTCGAGATTAGACGGGATACTCATTGAGTACAAGTTGTTTTTATACTCATATTACAGTTCTGTGCAATTTTGTTGCACATGCATATGTATCTCTACTGGCCTACAAGGCATAGCAGCATGATTGATGCGGAGACTTAGGTGAGATGCACTTCTCGAGATAACCCGCAGCCAACAAAGTCTCTTTCATTTTTTTGTATTTATATCGGTCCAATATTGTATCTCGGACGGTTGTTGTATTATATTATTTCCTAGAAATTTCTCATGCACTTGTGACACCGGGTTCTGGGATGGTTATAGGATTATTCAATATTGTGTTGGTCAAAGACATATTTTTTCTTGTTTCAATGAATTTCATTACTTGATGTTTAAATGTATAAAAGCAGCGAGTTCAATAAGTTTTAAAAATAAGAAGTTTCTAGTTATTGGTTGATGGCGTGCCTAACAGCGGTGTCCGGCACCACAACGACTCTTAAAGGATTTTGGGTGGTGACAATCTTACTTTAAAGTTTTGCACAAACTCAATACTTCATTATGAAACTATTAAAACATTTGTGCTACATATCTATGACATTTGAGAAAGAGGTAGGAGAAATAGAGAAAAATTGAATAGCTTAAGTGAACACATGAAAATTGATCTTCAAACATAAACAAGCTTATTGCATTTCAACAGACCCCATATTTTCCATACACAAAAACCACATTCGTAGCTTCATTTGCCAATTAATGGTTCAAGTAAATACCTGAAAAGATCAAAATAAAAGGAAAGTGACAGAAATCAGCAATAGTATCAGCTTGCACTTTCACCAAAACAAGCATAGAAAAATCAGCTTCTTTCCAATCAGACGAGAACCTAGATCAACACCAGTCTATAGAGTCTCGGAAACTCTGATTAGCTAGGAAATTTCAAAGTAGAATTAACCAATTTTGACCAAGGAAAATGGAAGAATTTTAGTGTTCTTTCATAGTTTTCCAAAAACCAGTCGTTTTCTCTTTTTCAGTATTTTTTGTCCCTAAATTCTGACTTGAGAGTGAAAAAACATTGCCTTTATATGGAGCTTTTAGTGCAGAAGAAATGAGCCCACTTTTTCTCTTTAATTCTTTTTTAATTTTTGTTTTATCTATTCAATACCTAATTTAAAAATCAGCTTTTCAAAACACCCCAAGCCCATCTTCTACGCAGCTTCCTAAATCATTTACAAAAGATTCCTTGATCTAAAATCCATGAATTACCCTTATAACCCTGGTTAATTACCCCAACATAGACATGGGTCAGTTTGGACCCAAGACTAACTAGACATGGGTTCACCGAACTAGGGCTCATCCCTTTTGCTTTGGGCCTCTAATTAACAGAGCCCAAATTCAATCAACAACATAATTCACAAGGCTATTGACTTATAGAGTCATAAAGACTCATGATGTACTAAGCCTAAAAGAAAAAATTGAAACAAATAGCATTTTGAACAGAAATCTAACACAAACCAAATTGTGCTAAACAAAATAGACCTAAAACTAACATGCATACCAAAATAACTTGAAGAAATAGAAAACTAAGAAAGAAAAGAAAGAAGTAGAAGAAGAATATGAGAGGAGAACTAAAAATGAAAACCAAAAGAAAAAATAAAAGTAAGAAAGAGAAACTGAAATACCTAAAATCCAGGCAGACAATATTTTGAATGACTCCTGGGTTAAACTTTTGATTTTGATCTAATTGGACAGTAATCGTGTGTTCTTAATGACATCACACAAATAAAGTCAATTTCAGCCTCAATCCTTCACTGAAAACTCGTCAATTTTCAAATTTGGGATTTTAGGGTTTGGGACTTTGATTTAAGATTCGACGGGTTTCGTGATGATTCAAAGGAAAGAGGTACTCATTTGGTATAAGGGAGCTATGGGGGTTTTGGGTTGTGAATTTGGGGCTAGTTGGAGGTGGCGCCACTGGTCGGCGAGTGGAGAATTCAAAGGCCATGCTAGGATTCTTGAAGAGATGAGAGAGATGGACGAGGGGGTCATGTTTGGACTTAAGCTGTCTCTGAAGTTATTTGGACACTTTTATGTGGAATGTGGAAGAGCCTTGATAGCCGTTCGATGAGAGGAAATAGAAGGCTCAAATTGAACTAGAATTAAGAACTCCAAATGACATCGTCCAATTAACAGAAAGGCAGACCGTGTTAAGGGTGATTTCGGCTTGGGATTGACTGGGTATTCGAGCAAAAAGTATTTGGGCCTAGGAATTATAATCGAAAGCCCAGAAGCCCAAACCCTTCTTTTAATTCCTTTTCTTTTCTTTTATTTTCCTAATTTTTCTTTCTTTTCAAATTAAAAAAATCTAAATTAACTCTTAAAAAATTAAATTAACCTACCAAATTATATTGAAAACTCAATACAATTTTAAAAAATAAATAACTCCTAAATTAAAAGAAAAGCTAAAAAATTTAAAATTAAAGAGTTAAAATGTAACATGAACTATTTTGTGAGGTTTCATATTTTATAAAACAACAAAATTACTAGTTAAACTAAACAAATATAAAATTAAATTTTAAATGCAAATGCAATACATTTTTGTATTTTTTAGGAATTAAAAAAAAATTAAACATGCATACAAAAATGCAAATAATCAGAAAAATTCTACAATAGTTCCTAGAATAATAAATAATTATAAGAAAATTCTTTTTTTTGGGATTCTGTAGGAGTAATTCATCTGAGGAAAAAATCATGTGCTCACAGTTGCCCCATCTTTGCTCGAAGACACGAAGGATTTTCGGACAAAGATAAAATGAGCAATTATGAGGGATTTTTGCCCGTTTGAAACTCCATGAGAAGAATATTTGAAAAGAGCCTGATCGAACCCTGCTTCAAAGGTTGCCTACATATCCTTGGCAATAAAAGAATCACGTCAGTGTAGTTCTGAAAGTTTTTGTAGCTAAGACTACCGCGAAGCTATGATTTTACTGTTGTTATTGCTGCTACTGCTTGCTGAACTCCTTATTACATCAAAAAATGGAAAAATAAAAAGCTAAACTAGCTAAGTCTATCAACTACAAGTTACAAGATTCCTATTTGTAAATATTTTGAAGCTTGATCTTGAGTCTTAGTTGGTTCTTGTTGTAGACTCCGATCTGAATCTTGATGCTCATCAGTTGTAAGTGTTGGTTCTTTTGTCAGCTTTGGATCAAGGCGAGACATATAAAGCTTGTGATTTGAATCGTATCTTAGGTAGTCTGCGTCTTTCTCCGATTCAGCACCTTGAGTTCAATTCTTTGTTCTTTTCTCTTCTTTTTATTATTTTTGATTGAGACTCATTCTTTTGGTCATCTCGAACCTTGTGCCTTGAGGCCACACCTGCTCATACAATAAAATAAACAAACAAACAAAAATTTTCTGCCCCAGTTTTCACTAGCAAAATTTTCTGAGTTATCTGTAACTAAGATCTAAGCAAATTTTTTTGAAAGCGATATAATAAGGATTGTGTGTCTTTAGGAGGAAAATGCAACTAGGGATTGGATCCCTATGTTGGCAAAAGGCGACTAGGGAATGGAAGCCCTATGTCTAAAATCTCAACTAGGAATTGGAGCCCTATGTTGGTAAAAGGCGATTAGGGAATGGACGCCCTATGTCTAAAATCTCAACTAGCAATTGGAGCCCTATGTTGGCAAAATGCGACTAGGGAATGGAGGCCCTATGTCTAATATCTCAACTAGGGATAGAGCTCTATGTTGGGAAAAGGAGACTAGGGAATGGAGGCCCTATATCTAATATATCAACTAGGGATTGGAGTTCTATGTTGGCAAAAGGCGACTAGGGAATGGATACTCTATGTCTAAGATCTCAATGAGGGATTGGATCCCTATGTTGGAAAAAGGCTATTAGGGAATTGATTGCCTATGTCTAAAATCTCAACTAAAAATTCGAGATCTATGTTGGCAAAAGGCGACTAGGGAATGAAGGCCCTATGTCTAATATCTCAACTGGGGATGGAGCTCTATGTTGGGAAAAGGCGACTAGGGAATGGAGGCCCTATATCTAAAATCTCAACTAGGGATTGGAACTCTATGTTGGCAAAAGGAGACTAGGTAATAGAGGCCCTATGTCTAAAATCTCAACTAGGGATTGGAGCCCTATGATGGTAAAAGAAAACTAGGGAATGGAGGCCATATATCTAAAATATCAACTAGGGATTGGAGCCATATGTTAGCAAAAGGCGACTAAGAATGGAAGCCCTATGTCTAAAATCTCAACTAGGGATTAGAGCCCTATGTTGGAAAAAGGAAATTAGGGAATGGATGTCCTATATCTAAAATCTCAACTAGCGATTGAAGTCCTATGTTGGCAAAAGGCGACTAGGGAATAGAGGCCCTATGTCTAAAATCTCAACTAGGGATTGGAGCTCTATGTTGTCAAAACACGACTAGGGAATGGAGGCCCTATGTCTAAAATTTCAACTAGGGATTGGAGCCCTATGTTGGCAAAAGGAAAATAGGGAATGGAGGCCCTATGTCTAAAATATCAACTAGGGATTGGAGCCCTATGTTGGCAAAAGGCGACTAGGGAATGGAGGCTCTATGTCTAAAAATCTCAACTAGGGATTGGAGCCCTATGTTGGAAAAAGACGACTGGGGAATGGAGGCCCTATGTCTAAAATCTCAACTAGGGAATGGAGCCCTATGTTGGAAAAAGGCGATTGGGGAACGGAGGCCCTATGTCTAAAATTCTCAACAAGGTATTGGAGCCCTATGCTGGAAAAAGGAGACTTGGAAACGGAGTCCCTATGTCTAAAATCTCAACTAGAGATTGGAGCCCTATGTTGGCAAAATGTGACTAGGAAATGGAAGCCCTATGCGTAAAATCCCAACTAGGGATTGGAGCCCAATGTTGGAATAGCGTAATAGGGTCCTAAGCTACCCTTTTTTCAATCTTTCTTTTCTCTTTTTTTTAATTTTGTTTTCTTTTTCCTTTTATTTCATGGATTGAGTAAATGTGGAAAAAAATTGGAGGGGACTTTCCTTTTTATGGATAGTTGCTGCAAAGCTGTTTATAGTACTTGCACATTCCTTTTCCTTTTTTAATTGCACCTACTTCAAACACGATTGCTTTGGATTACAGTTATTTCAAAATTTTCAAACAAAGAACAATTGTTAGTTTGAAATGGTGGTTGGTTTTGTAGCTTTGATTATTTTTGATCACTTGATCTTGACACAGCTCTTTTGGTAAGAACCTCTACTGCTTGCTTGCTTTTTTGAAGGTTAATCACTCTCCTAAAACCAAGGAACTCAACTTTCCAAAATTTCACATGATGATTCACCTGTAAGGAGATTTGTCCATTTGTCTTTATTCTACCTTTAGGGACTTTTGACTTTGGATTTCTTTTTTTTTCAATAACTTTGATTTCAGAGCATCGATCATCATGGCTAGTCGGGATCGACTTGATGCATCTGTTGAGGATGGGTACATTTCTTTGGATTTGTTTTTATTAAATAGAACTCTGTAAAACCAATCTTTACACCTTTTCTTTGTATTAGTTTCATAATCGAGTTAGGCCGAAAGGGATTTAAGGATAGTACACGAAGGACAAGGAAGTGACTTTAAGGAGAAATGTCGCTTTTGGGGAGGAAGGAAGGACTTATCTGGAGTGCATGCAGACTTCAATATACATGACATGCTTCTTGGACTGGACGCCCCATCTGCACAACTATCCAACTTCTCATAAACTCATTGCAACCCGTGTTTTAAAACCAAGAAACCTTGCCATGACTCTTCCAATGCCAATGGTGGTGAGGGATTTCTTCTTTTTAATAAACAGCGCCCTTTGTAGGTTTTTTCCAATCGACCTCTCTCATTTCTCTTCTCACCATCGCGTTATAGTTCTATTTATGAGTTTTCACCAACAAGACTCTGTTTTTCAGTTTCTTTGCTCACCATTGCCTTACGGTGCCCCTAGGTTTTCACCAATAAGACTCTCTCATTTTATTTCTCTCATCTTGATTGCCTTGGATCGAAACAACTACGTTCACCGTTTTCGAACATCTTTTACGATTGATCGGAAGAACTTGAACATGATTAGGTAAAAGTATATGGATCAAATTACAACTTTCAAACCATTCAGGTGGGATCATTGCCGAACCAATATAACATCTACCCTAGTTTTACTTGTTGGGGGTAATTGGATTTTTATTTTAGTATGACTGAACCCCAGAGAAAGACTGCATAAGTATCCTTTTGGAATCAAGTTGAATGTTGTTCGGGGAAACATTTTGTTTTTGTTGTTTTGTTGTTTGTTTTTCTTTCTTTTCTTTGATGCTTTTTTTACAAACGTCTTCAAGTTCAAAAGAGGGTAATGAAAGAAAGGTAAACGGATCAAAGGGTTAGCCAAGGATTGGAGTGTTTGGGGTAGTGGGAATAGAAGCCTTCTTCATCTCAATCGGATAATATTATTGCTGCATAAGGATTAGACATAGTGCCTTTTGACTGCGTCTACATTTCTAGCTGTTTCGAGGTTATTCCCTTCGATGTCCCCCAGATATAACGCCTCTTTGGGCAATAATTTTCTGATAATGTATGGCTCTTTCCAATTAGGAGAAAATTTTCCTCTTACTTCCTGATGATAGGGAAGAATACGCCTTAAAATGAGTTTCCCCACTTCAAAGTTTCTAGGCCACACTTTCTTGTTGTGGGCACGGGCCATGCTTTGTTGATACAACTGCTCGTGATAGATTGCGACCATTCACTTTGCATTGATCAGGGTTAACTGTTCCAGACGGGTTTTGAACCACACACTGTCTTTAATTTTTGCTTCAACAATGATCCAGACAGAAGGGATTTCAACTTTCGTGGGTGTTACGACGTCCGTTCCATAAACCAAAAGGTACGGGGTTGCTCTGGCTGATGTGCGCACAGTAGTGCAATATCCTAAAAATGCAAACGGCAACTTTCCATGCCACTTCTTGGAACTTTGAATTATTTTTCTCTAAACCTTTTTTATGTTCTTATTTGCTGATTCAAAGCACCATTGGCCTTGGGATGATAAGGAATAGAGTTTCGATGTGTTACCTTCAATTATTCGCATATCTTTCTCATCAAATGACTATTTAAATTTGCAGCATTATCCGTAATGATAGTTGCAGGAATACCAAAACGGCAGATGAGGTTGGAATTCATGAAGTCTACTACAACTTTCTTGATGGCAGGTTTGAGAGTAATTGTTTCAACCCACTTTGTGAAGTAGTCGATAGAGACCAATATGAATCTATGCCCATTTGAAGCTTTCGGCTCAATTTCCCCAATGACATATATTCCCCAGGCAATAAATGGCCAAGGTGTTGACATGGGATGCAGTTCTCTAGGCAATGCATGAATGAAATCATCCTGCACCTGGCATTGATGACATTTCTAGATGAAACTGAAGCAGTCTTTTTCCATAATCATCCAATAATAACCTGCTCGGAGGATTTTCTTCACCAAAACACACCCATTCATGCGAGGTCCGCATTATCCTAGGTGCACTTCATAAATGATTCTTCTGGCCTCTTCAGCGTCAACACATCTTAACAAGTTGAGATCTGGAGTCCTTTTGTACAAGACATTATCGCTCAAGAAGAAACCACCCGCGTGCAGTCTGATGGTTCTTTTCTGTTCTCCACTGGCTTGCTCGGGGTATTCTTTAGTTTTCATAAATCTTTTGATATCATGATACCATGGCTGAATATTTGGTTCTGCGCTAACCGTATTACAATAACTGTGTCTTTTGCGGATTTGGATTTCCAATGGATCAATGTGGGCATTGCCTGGGTACGACAGCATCGAGGCCAAAGTAGCTAGCGCATCGGCTAACTCATTGTGAATATGAGGAATGTACCTAAACTCAACTAATTTGAACCACCTGCTAAGATCTTCCACATGTTGCATATTGGGAATAAGTTTCACATCCCAGGTTCCCATTCTCCCTAAGCTTGTTAAGTAATTAGATCTAAGTCTCCCATGATTAACACTTCTTTGACATCCTGGTCGATTACCATGTTCATGCCCATAATGTAGGCTTTATATTCGGTAGTGTTCATTGTCAACAGGTTTTCAGCCAAGTGATCTACTAAAGCATGGGCTTTCATTGTTGTGTGGGTGACATAGACTATGTCCAATTCAGTAAGCAAGATTTGCCATTTTTCTAACCTCCTTTTAGGCATTGGTTTCTGGAATACATATTTTAAATGATCCAATCGGGTGATGAGATAAGTGGTCTAGGCCAACATGTAATACCTAAGCTTCTAGTGACCCAAGTTAAAGCGCATCAAGTTCTTTCCAACAAGGTATATTTACCTTCATAGCTTGTGAACTTTTTACTCAAATAGTAGATTGCCTGATCTCTTTTCCCCGTCACATCATGTTGTCCAAGGACACATCCAAAAGAATTCTCCAAGAATGTCAAATACAAGAACAGAGGCCTTTCCGGTTCTAGTGGGACCAAGACTGGCAGTTTCGACAGATATTCTTTGATTTTTGTCAAAATCTTCTTGGCAATCATATGCCCATTTAATTGTCGTATCTTTTTTTAACAACATGAAGACGGGTTCACATGTAGATGTCAACTGAGCAATGAATCAGCTAATATAGTTTAATCTTTCCAGCAGGCTTATAACATCTTTCTTGGTTCTTAGAGGAGGCAAATATCGAATGGACTTTATCTTTGTTGTGTCTAACTCGATGCCCCTTCGATTGACTATTCCCAAGATTTTGCCAGATGGAATCCCAAATGCACATTTGACTGGGTTTAGCTTCAGATCATATTTACACAGCCGCTCAAAGAATTTTCTCAAGTCCCAAAAATAGTCATCCTTGGTCCTCGATTTGATGATTGTGTTGTCTATGTATACCTCTATTTCTTGGTGCATCATGTCATGAAAAATGATAGTCATGACCCTCATATAGATTGCCCCGATGTTCTTAGACCAAAAGGCATGACCCTATAACAGTATGTGCCCCAGGGTATGGTAAAAGCTATCTTTTCTACATGCTTTTCATCCATCAACACATGGTGATATCCTACGTGTAAATCCACGAAAGACTGTATCTCACGTTTGACGTAGTTATCAACAAGGATGTGGATATTAGGCAAAGGGAAGTTATCCTTAGGACTTGCTTTGTTCCGATCTTTGTAATCTACACACACTCGAGTTTTCCCGTCTTTCTTTGGCATTGGAACTACATTGGCTAACCATGTGGTGCATCGAACCACTCGGATTACCCCCACTTTCAACTACTTTGAAACCTATTCTTTAATCTTGTCACTGATATTAGTTTTAAACTTTCTTTGCTTTTGCTGGACAGGGGGATAATTGGGATAGATCGGCAACTTGTGAACCACCAAATCAACACTTAGTCCAGGCATGTCATCGTATAACCAAGAAAACACATCTTTGAATTCTAACAAAAGTTGGATCAATGCATCCCGAGTTTTTCATTTGTATGAATGCTTATCTTGGTTTCTATGACTTTTTAGAACTACCCAAATTAATCGGCTCGGTATCAATTAAGTTCGGCTTAGGTTTATTATCAAATTTCTACTATTCTCGATTTATTTCCCTAAAAGCGTCTTCTTCATCATATTCTAGTTCTCGGTTCATTATTTCACAATTAGACAACATTTTTGGATCTGGGCATGAAGTATGCAAGCATGTTATGTTATTCAAAACCGCATTATTATAACTGAAAGAAAATATAAGAGAGAAAAAAAAACAAAATTAAGAAAGAGTAGAGAGATAAACGATGAAATATTAATTTCATTTCATTGAATTTAAAAATAACAGGGTTTTCGTTGGAAATGAAAGACATAAAACTAAAGAAAACATTCGAGTTACACCTGAAATAACTCGTGATGTAAAAAACATGACAGGACTGGACTATCGTGATTCTAGCCTGATTGGGAAATGAGTAGTCTTCCAATTTTGCAACTTGGCATTGGGCACCATATATAGCACCTCATCGGTGCTTGAGCTTTCTCTCGACTGAACCATGTGGGCTTCGTACAGTATTTTCCTCATAACCCCAAAGATTTCTTTAATTTCCTCGGCCGTGAAGGCCTCATCTGCCTTTTTCTCATTGTACTTAGGCCTGACGAATGTTCTATAAAGATGCGGAACCGGCTGAGGCAAGACCCAACCATCGTTCTTTCGTTTATTTGCACATGTCTCATCATCTAGCGTGGGTTGGAAGCCCACGCCAAAGCATTTCTTAGTGGCAGGTAGGGTGATAGGTTCCGTGATACCTTGCACTGATGCCTCGAGTCGCTTCCCAGGCTTATAACCATGTTTAATCATTTCAGCAGCGACCATGATGGATGCATTTGACAAAAAAGATTGAGGACAAGGGTTTCCCTCCTCATATAGGTCTGAAACCACCACTTCAAAAGCTTGATAAACTATATGCTCACTACCTTCTCTAGCTTCGAGACATGGGACTGATGCGTCTTGGTAAATCGACTGCTCGTCCTCTCCATGGACTACAATCTCATGATCTTCATGTTCAAATTTCACCATTTGGTGGAGAGTAGAAGGTACAACCCCTACTACGTGAATCCAAGGTCTTCCCAAGAGGAAATTATATGAGGTATCCATGTCCAAGACCTGAAAGGTCACCTCGAAATCCACTAGACCGATAGTCAGAATCTAATCTATTTCACCCCCCACCGACCCTTCCCTTTTACGGGTTTGGATTTTTCGTATCGTTTCAGTCTTCGTGTTCGATGGGGAAGAAAGAAATGAATGAATATTATTTTGGGAAAATGTATAATAATACACCCAATGGTATCTCTCTCGATGCCATCAGGCACGCACACAGAAGTGGTTGGGCCTGATTCTCTCAGTACCGATCTCCATTCGTTGCAGATTTGAAAGAGGGCAAATATCTACCCCAGAAGTACCATCTAACACGACCCTTTTCACATAATACCGCTAGTATTTCACCGTCAGATGAAGGGCTTTATTATAGGCGACCCCTTCCGGAGGTAAATCATTCTTGCCGAAAAAGATTTGATTGACTGGAAAAAAACTTTTTCCGTCATCCTCTCCAAATGTTCCACAGCGGTTTCAATGGGTACATACGCTTCATTGAGGGTTTTGATCAATACTTTCTGATGTTCAGTTGAATTCATTAGCAGAGACAACAAAAAGACCTAAGTAGGGGACTATCGTTGGTTGTCAATTATCTCGTAGTCTTCCATTTTCATTTTTTAGAAGAACTCTTCTACTTCTTCAGCACTCACTTGTTTCTTGAGCTGGAAACGCTTCTTCGTGGAATTATTCACTTCCTCCAGATTGAGGTATTTCTCAGCCGGGGCTTCTTTTCTTAACTTCTCCCATGATCTCTTTCCCCTGTAGTTCAATACTTACTTATTGTAATTCCACGGAACGACAGTGAGATCTGTCATGGGCCTTTGCGGTTTGACCCCAATAATCACAGGCTCATTCAGCCTTGGTGAAATTACTAGCCCCCGCGCCAGGTAGGTCCCTTTAGGCGCATATATTTTGGATCCCTTGTTAAGCTCAAACTTTCTTGGAGGGCTCAATGACATATGTTCTTTCTTCTGGCCCCGGGGTATATATTCTTCTGGCCCCGGGGTACATAGAGAACGGTATCCTTTGGGGGCAGTTTCCCACATTTGGTTTCCTCTTTATTTTCTGTATGCTGGGGGGTAGGTTTACTCTTCTTCTCCCCCTTGTCTTGTTTTGCGACAGCCCTTGGTTTCTTTTCCACATTGGTTATAGCAATGATGGCTTTTAGAGCTGGTTCAAACTCTATATCTTCACAGATCATTCCAATACTTAGCCTGTTGTTATGAGCCGCTAATGGATTTTTGGTTACATTGGGAACGTCCTAGTCCTTTACCACTATTCTCTTTTCTTATATTAGATTTTCCACAGCCCTCTTCCGGCTCCAACAGTCATCTGTATCATGCCCTTCCACCCCCGAGTGGTAAGCACATAGAGTATCGGCTCTGTAAGCGGGTGACGCGGGGTTCTTCCTGGTTTAGGCTATTGGCTGCAACAAACCCATCTGAACAAATTTGGGAAAAAGGCTGGAATATGACTCACCAATAAGTGTAAATTTTGCCATCTTGGGTGGTTCCCGGGCACAGAAGTTGTTATGTAGAGGTTGGAGATTATACTGAGCTCGGCGAGGATGTTGATTTTTGGGAAATGGAGCTAGGTTTTGATTGAATTGTTGTTGTGGCCTGAGGAACATAGCGTATTCCATTTTTATGGAAATAGTAATGTTGTCGGGTACTTGTAGAGAAGTAAAGTATGGGTAGACAAGGTTTTCTTACACTTGAAGTTGCCATTGCCACTTCTTCATTTTTCTTTCGATTTGCTACACCTCCAGATCTACCTTGAATTGCTTGGAGGTATCTCTTATAGCAGATTGGCTCAGGATTCCCCCTATTTTTAGACCGTCTCAACCATTTCACCAATTTTTATAGCCTCGGCTAACGGTGGGCTATAGGATCCCCATGCCCATCATACCTTTCAAACTTTGAGGTTTTGATACCCAGGGGTTAATGCACGCGTAGGAAGATACATAAGACACGCTCATTTGCCTACTCAAACCCTGTATATTTTTGAGACTCTTCTCCATGCTCTTCATCTTTCTGGTAATCTCCTCTTGTTCAGGGCTTTTTGTGGTTTTCTCCTACCCCCCCCTCCCCCTCCCCCTCCCCCCCGTAAACTCATATTTGGGGTGGTTAAGGGTAAGCATTGGTAATAAACTTGGTTGGTTCCATTGGTAAAGATGGTGCTTGAAAGGTGAAGGCTGATGAATCAAAGCAAGGCCTAGGTAGAATGGGTTGTGCCGTAGCTGAACAAGGTAGCGCAATGAATATATTTGAGGCAGCATCTGATACTAACACCTGGGGGCGAGCCTCAAAAGGTGTTCCAGCAAAGTGGATTGAAATGGTAGGATATCCCAATAGGGTATTTTGATATCTTATGGGGACATTGGTGGTTCCACTGTCCGTGGAAGTAACTCAGGGAATCCCGATATCACACTTGGTGGTTCTCTGTTCTTGGCCCGGGCATCCCATATTTCCATCATACGGAGACACAGAATCCTATTTTCCTTAGTAGTTGCTAACTTAGAAGTTGGGATGGCCGAGATCGCGCTATCCTACGAAATAGGGATTGTTGGCAGGTGACTTTCCGAGAACATTTCGACACTTCATTTTGACCTTGTAAAGTACGAATGTGAAGCTAGATTACACAAGACCAACAACCTTAATATAAAACATGTACTTAAAAGTAGACAACAAACTTGTCAGTTTGAAGCAATTAACACATAGGTAATCCCACGTAGTGGTATGATGCACCTATATAGTTAAATGTGTTTCTATATATTTCACAATGGTGTTTCATCCTAGCTTTTTCTTATTTCCTAATATTCTTTTCTTTCTAGTTTGGCTCTTTGTGCTTCTTCTCTTATTCCCATTTTCCTCTCTTTTCTTTCTCTTTTTTTTTTTCGCTTTTCTTTTGGTTTTTCTTTGGCTCTCTTTTCTTTCTTTTTTTATGGTTTTCTTTCGATTCTTTCCTTCCATATTCCTCTTTTATTTGAGTTTTTACACAATCATGACTGGATCCGATGCGGATCTCCTATGTACTATGGCGCCGCATGAATCGGATCATTATGTAGTTCAAGAAATTAAATGCAAAATTAAGAAACAATTGTTTGGGAATTTCCAAATTTGCATTAATAAAACTGCTAAACTTTTCTATTACAAAAGACTTCAACATACTCATTTCTTGGAATTTTTAAAATTACAAACAGACTCGAAACAAATTTTAAACTAATATATAGCCTTGATAAACATAAGTGCTTCAACTCCGGGGTCCCGTGGGATATCATTCGGCCTTGCCACAGGCCTATGTGTGTGACCCCCTTGAAGAAGTTCCAAATCACTCATTATTTGGCGAACAAATGTCATAACCGCATAAAAGAAGGTGGACCTAGTCATGTCTTAACGTTCTTGACATTTCATGGCGATGTAGTCAGCAATTTCTCTAACCCTCTCCTGCATGATACCTTTTTCTTGGAGCAAATGCCCGATTTGCTGAGTCCGACCTTCTAGCACTGGAGCGTCATGATGGTTTTAATTTTGCAACTGTTGTATATCTTCCTCCATCTGGGCCATCAAAGCATAACAATGTTCTCTTTCGGTTTTAAAGTTCCTAGCCTGTTTGGCCGCCTCATTTTCAAGGTTAGTTAGCTTTCTCTTCAGATTGGTGATGGTCCCCTCATATTTTCTTTTCATCTATCGCACAAAGTCTACCCGCCCTTCTGCATTCTTTGCCAGTTATTCTAGGACTCATGATATACTAGTCTAAGGTTTCTCTAAGTCATGTTGACATTCGATTACTTTCTTTTTGAGATCACTTATAAGCCTTTCATCTGCCCAGCTTCTTTCTTGGTTCCTAGCAGCTATTTTCATCTTTTGGATCTGATCTTTAAAGGCTTCGTTTTCCTGAGCTAGCTTCTTCTTTTCCCCTTCATCGGTAGCAGCTTGGACAGTATTGTGAAATTTGAGGTCCCTGATTTGTTCCTCCAATTTACTTATCTTGGGCCCTATAGCTTGCCTTTTCGTCAACCAGTTCCATTGGTCCGGCGAGTTGTCAGTAACTAGCTGGACGTGGGGTCTTTTAGCAAGCCTTTCAGGTTCTCTAGGGATCTGAAACCTTTCACCGAACCAATTCATGTAATTAGGGTCTACTTCACCCTTAGCTAGATCCCGCACCAGAGTCTTAGGTTCTAAAAATCTGCATTCATTCCAAACTTGACGAACTCTTCCTTCTGTAAATACAGCCTTTGGGCCCAATTCAACGACTTGTGGACTCAGATCTTCGTCATAAGGAATAGTTTGAAACCTGCCCAGTTGGCACAAAACCCGGTGAGGAGCATATGGTTGAATGCTCCGAAGACCCATTAGGAGAAGATAACACACTTTGGCTGACATGTATATTACTTCGGTGATAGGGAGCTATTCGAAAGTCCACTCAATTTTGTACGAGGTTAAAAAACTCAAGTGTGCAAACCAAGCCAGCGTAGCTTCTGGAAATTCAACACCCACCACTCAGTTTTCAAATTCTTCGATGCAATTTATACCAGTCATGCCATAGTTCATATACCTTACATGGTGACAGAGATGTTCTTGTATCCACAATAATAGAAGTAGGTTACAACCTTGGAAGAATCTTCCCCTTCTCGGCATATGGGCAAAGCTCGGTAAATTTCAGATAAGATCATTGGAACCAAGGTTCCATTAGCTTTCTTGATCATGACACCAACCATTCCCGCGAGACCCAGTTCTATATTGTTGTCTTTTCACGGACAGATTATTACACCCAAGAATGGTACTATAAAGGCCAAACCCCGACATGCCTCCCATTTGTCTTTGATTCTTGCATGGGTTAGACCAGTATTCTATGCTTCAAAACCTTGGGGATTGCCATAACTATGGGATAAGAATTGGAAAGTGCAAAACCTTTTAGACAAATTCTCATCCAAAACCTCCCGGCTTATAGTCAACATATCCAGGAACTTATGAAGATATACTATTCTTAGTGACACGGGGTACCGACTTCTAAGATTTCCGCTAAGGCCAGCATAGCCCGCAATTTCCTCTAGCGTGGGGGTGAGCTCAAAATCAGAAAAGAGAAACACATTGTGAGTCAGATCCCAGAAAGATATCAAGGCTTCAATCACATCCAATCTTGGCTTGATTTTCAAAAGTCCGACAAGACTACTCAAAACTTTTAACACAGTCCCTCGGCTGACTTTTCTTAAGTCGTACCACCACATATGGAGCTATAAGAGGATTTCCTCAAGAGCTGCAAAGGGTTCGTTTTCATTTGTGCTCATCCTGCACATTTATTAGGGTAATTTAGTTAAAAATATCATGACTCATTTTGACTCAAGAAAAGTTATCACCATTTTTTTTTTCAAAATTCATTTCAAAAGTAAAAACCTTGCCTTTTCAAATATGGCCTTTCAGCACTTTGGGGAAGAAGATTGCAAGTCTGTGTTTGCTAACCGACCAAAACTTTAAAAAAGCGACCATAGGTAGCTGTTCTTGCAAAAAGTAGCCTTCCGGCACCCTTTTATGGACATTCAGCTATTTTAGACAAGAATGGCATCACCTCACTTATTTACAATAAAACAATAAAAAGTTTTGTTCTTTTTCGGCTATTCTTGCAAAAATAAAGTTTGACCCAATGTGAGTTTACCTACGTATTCCATGTCCGGTGAGAATCAAACTTGCGTAGCTCGAGCAGATTTGACAAAATGAAAACAACACCAACTATTTTTTCCTTTTAAAACAAGATTTTTTTTTCTCTTTTTTCTCAAAATTTCAGCAGAGTTTCGGTATTTTTTTGGACATTGGTTTTTTTCAAAAAACAGGTAATTATCTCTCTGGTCCTCAAATTGATTTTTCTCTTTCCAACTTTTTCCTTTATTCACAAGCCAGTTAACATGCAATCTGAAGCAAATAAATGCACAGATAGCACGTAAAATGCATCAGGATGGTTTTTTAAATTTTGGGTGCACCTAGACAGACACAACCCCTGTGTTGAGTCTACAAAGTCAAATGCACATGATGTTGGCAAATCCGTCATGAGATTTTTTTATACTAGGTTTAAAACCCTGGAGGTATTATAATAGACCTGGCTTACCCGAGCGGACAGCTCAAGTCGAGGGAGGGAGGGGGGAAGGGGCAGCATACTGAAAATACAAAAGTTTCACAAGCTTTGCAACTTGTCCGAACCTCATTCTAAAATTGGATATGACTCTGACAGAAAAGAAGTCACACGAAGTGCACACTTCTTAGATGATTTAGAAGACATGGAGAGAAGAGGGTTTCGAAACAGTTTATATACAGTTCAAGCAATATCAAAGCGGTAAAAGCGACATTTAGCACATTAGGCTCAACATGTAAAAAATTAGATAAAACAAGCTAACTATAACAGTTATTCTAAGCTCGAATTCTTAAACCCTGAACCGAATTTTTGGGTTTGGATCCTCAGCAGAGTCGCCAGAGCTGTCACACATCCTTTTTACACACTCGAGGGTATATAAGGGAGTTTTTCCAATTTAAGTGTCGTTGTTCGCAATGAGATTATTTATTTGATTTTCTTCAGAGTCGCCACTTGGAATAGTTTATTTTAGTGTCCCAAGTCAGCTATTTCTTTTTAAATCCCAAATCGAGGAAATTCGACTTTCTTTTTGAAGTCTGCGAACCAGAAATTCTAAGTAAGGAATTTTGTTAACCCGGAAGAAGGTTTAGGCATTTTCGGATTCCGTGGTTCTAGCACGATCGCTTAAACTATTATAATTTGTCTATAATCTGATTTTAACACATGTTTTAGCCTATGGTTTATTTTAACTTATTAACCGCTTTTAATTAAATTTAGGAGATTCAACGTTGTCTAAAACACATCTTGAACCACGCCACATGAAATGCACCCGCGGTCCACGACACATTTTATTTAACGTTGTTGAGAATTAGAGTTGAGTCACATGAAATACATACTAGAGTTTAAGAAAATTAATTTAAATAGCACGCCTAAAGCAACTACGCACTTTTAAGTTTGCGATGACCATGGAAAATTCATCTAATGGTACATTTATTTCGAAAGAGTTAAAATTAATTAATTGAGGGCCATGGACTTTGAAATTTTATTCGGCATGGTTCGCCTCAAATTATTCTTAAAGAATTTTATTATTCGAAGTTGTTATAATCGGATTACATAAAATGCACCTCGAATTTGGGAATTAACCATCGTTACTGAGTCCTAACTTATTCTAACCCACCAATTTGAACATGTTCTTTCTTTTTTATCAATTTGAGTATATGTTGATTGTTAATGCTTTTTTCTTAGCGTCAATGTTCTCAGCAATCGAAAGAAAAAAACTAATTTCAGAGACCTCTCCTCACATTTTGTTTCATCACACACTGACCTTCTTTGTAACAATTCTTTTAACTCAATTATTAGTATTTTTGGGTATAACTAAAAGTTTATTCACCAGAAAAAAGATATACATGTAATTGGATTATTTTGAGTACAGTTAAAAATTTTAAAAATTCATCAAGAAGAGTAGTACTATTGAGTAGCGTTTTATTTTTGTATTATGTTTTTCTTTAATATGATATTGTTATAATATTTTATTTATTTGTTCGCTTTTTAAAATGTAAAACCGTTTATGAAAAATCATATATACGGCACTGTGCATCTGCTTAGTTAGACATGCTTCCAGCTCTCCCTACCAATGTCCTAAAGGTTGAATCACCATCTTGATCAAGAGTTTCCTCTAACCTTTTCTTGTTCTCAAAATCCTTTGATTCCTCCCTTGCCACAGGTAATATACACATCCAGCTAGTATTATCATGTATATAGCAGCTTGTGCACTTCCATCATAGGCTTGAACTTTAGCCCACTCCAACTCCTTTGCCAACCTTTTAACAAATTTATTGTTAACTAAAAAAATAACAATTTAACTAATTTTCCCGTAGTAACATATTTTTCTTGCATAATTATATTTATAAATAACTTGTAACGACCTGACTGATCGTTTTTATTTCTAGCGCGTTGTTCGGCGGTTTGAAGTCATGAACAGCTTCACTTTAGGTAGTATGACTTATACGCGTGATCGAACTTGAATTTCGGGAAGTTCGGAGTTGATTTGGAAAGAAATTCTCATTTCGGAAGCTTTAAGTTGGAAGAATTGACTAAAATATTATTTTTGAGTAAATAATCTCGGAATCGGGATTTGAAGGTTCCAACAGGTTCTTATGATGATTTTGAACTTGGGTGTATGCCTAGATCGGATTTTACATGACCCGGGAGCATTTCCGCGCCTATTGTGGAAGTTAACATTTTGGAAGATTTCATAAATTTTGGTTGTTACATCTCGTACTTTAATATTAGAATAAGTCGCAGTAATCCATATGAGGTTGGAGGGTAATTTTAGAGAATTTGTGGCTATGTTATCATAATATCCCGAAAGTTTAACAACCTTGTTATGTTCTTGTGGTATTTTCTTTTAAGTGAAGTATTTTAGTGAAATTTTTATAAGTATAATTTTGGATAGTTACTATTATTACTATTTTCGGATATGGTAAATTATACTCATAATATAAGAATGTTTATGAGATATTCTTTACTTTAAAGATAGAAATTATTTTCGCACGAGAAAAGACGATTATTTATTAACTATTTTATGAATTAAGCGTACGAAAAATTTTACTCTTTATATGAGATTAGAAAAACTAAAAGTTGAGAAAATATATGTATTTTTATATGGTTGGTGTCACACCTCTTTTCTCCCCACACAATCCTGTTACGAGGTTGATTAAAAGCGTTTTTTCAATTAAAGAGACGTTTTGAAAAGGGATTATTTATTATTTAAAGTCGCCACTTGGAATTGAGTTTTGGTGTCCAAGTCACATTTTATTTGAATCCCTTTTCAAAAGGAAGGTTTGACTCCTAATTTATGGTCTAGAAAAATGGAAGACTGAGTAAGAAATTCTGTTGACCGAGGGAAAGGTGTAAGGCACCCCTGGAGTCACGTGGTTCTAGCATGGTCGCTTCTATTTATCAATGTAAGGCTTAAATCAATTTTTTAGCTATTCTTATATTTATCGATTATGGCTTATTTATTACCGCTTCACTTAATATATTATATTTTTTATTAATTATTTTCACCAAGATGCGATACGCACACAAGGTACTTCCTTGAAATAGAATATTAAACCAAGGTACGGAATGTACACATGGTTAAGTTATTTTAAATTAAAAAGGTATTAAGACGTGGAATGCACACATGATCCTTTTATTATTTATGCGTACCAATCGAAGGTTCGGGTATAACACATGGGATAATAGCATATTTAGAATAATTTATTTATTATTTATTTTATTATTGTTATTTCCTAACTGTTATAATAAATCTTAAGATTTTAAAGTAAAACAAATATCTAAGAGATGACCATTAGCCTAGAAGATAGAACCGAATTAACGAAGCTTTCTATTGATGCGTTGTAATTTAAACAAAACTACATAACGTTGGATTTATCATTATTTTTGAGATATTTATATAAAATCAAAAAAATACAAATTCCAGCCATATTTATCAATAGAACTTAATATAAAATAATAATCTTAATTAACTATCATATTTTATGTATGACTAACTTGTCGTAATTTGATATACATATCTATATGAACATGAATTTAATTTAACTATTAAAGAAGTAAAATTTCAGCAACTTAAATAATAAACTAACACATGTTCCAAAAAAATTTGTCAATCACACTTTTTTTTAATACCAAAAAAAATATAAATAAAACTTCTAAGAAAAATAAACAAACTATAACGAAGTAAAAAGAATTCGTTAGGCTCTCCTCCTAATTCATGAATTAGTATGAAAGCTGCTCACCCGTATTAAATACAACATACAAAGAAGATACATATATATATATATATATATATATATATATATATATATATATATATATATATATATATATATATATATATATATATATATATATATATATATATGCTTTTAACAAAATTCAGAAAAAACAAATTAAAATTCAAACTTTGCGAAGACATAAATCTCATGTATCATGTTTAAGCTGTACCAAAAGATTAAGTGTTATCTTTTGTACGGTTTCACAATAAAGAATATCTACAGATTTTCGAAGTTACAATACTAATCTTTTTAGAACCTCAAACACAAAACCGCGAACAAAATTCCGAAGTTCTGCTTCCTTTCTTTCTTTCACGTTTTTTCTCTTTCTGTTTTATGTTTTCAACGTTTTTTTTTCTTTGTTTTCTCAACGTTTTTCCCTCTTTGTTTCCGTTTCTTCTTTGTTTTCAATGGTTTCGTTCCTTTGTCTTCTTTTCAACGTTTTTCTTCTTTCGTTCCTTTTTTTTGTCCGTTCTTTTGCTCTTTTTGTTTTTTAACCTTTTTTCTTCTTTTTCTTTTATGTTTTGTTCTTTGTTTTATAAAAGGAATGTGAAAGTAAGTAAAAGAGTTAAAGTTCGAGTTGAAGTGGGAGAAAGAGATTGAGAAGATCATGGTAAGTGGTTAGGATAATTTTGTTTGATTTTTTTTTTAGTAATTAAAAGTTGTATTAATCACCAAAGATATTTAAGTACAAAGTCATAGTGCAGCTACTACACAACTGAATAACATATCTAAATTCTATCAACTATCGCTATACCTATCCCTCTATTTACAGAAGATATTGCTGAAGCTGTAATCTAACATTGGGGGTACATCTAATATTACAAGTATAAGCAATGGTCCTAAGTAGTTTATCACTGCTACAAAAGACATTTCAAAGATCCTCGCATTTCTTTCTAACCACAGGGCATAGAAGAGTTCAGCTACAACCATTTTGAATATGTGAGCCCGGCTCGATTTCCCTTTAGCATGACCAATAATCCATTGAATAAAGTGTTCCCAATTGAGGAAATTGGGGTGAGTTTCCCTAATCCACGACATTGTCTGATGCCTTAGCTGAGTTGCAAAGGGACAGCTATGGAAGAGGTGATCTCTGGTCTCCGGAGCTTGCTGGCACAGTACACAGATGTTATCTACATTCATACTCCACTGTAGTAGCTTATCCTTGGTAGGCAGTCTATTCTGAAGAAGCAGCCATAGATTAAAAGTAGCTTTTGGCCTAACATAGTTTTGAGCAGTTAAGTTCTTCCAAGTAACTCTAAGGAACTGACAAATCTGAAGCAGATATAATAGTCTGATGGAGCACACTGGTCTGCGCAGACTCTAATATTGCTGCAGTAGTCCCTTTGCTGCAATAATCTTACGAACCATCCAACTAGCTTGTTTGGTATAGACATGATCTTTAGTTGCTGCTGTTTTATATATACTGTGTGAATCCATCTAACCCACAAAGTATCCTTCTTGTGAGCCAAGTCCCAGCATAGCTTAGCAATGGCTGCTTTGTTCCACAGCAGGAGGTTTGTGAGATTCAGTCCACCAGCTGACTTTGGCAGGCACATTTTGTCCCAGGCAATGTATGCTTTCCTAGTGATGCCCACTGCCCCAGACCATATAAAGCTTCAACACATTGCCTCAATAAGCTTCAGGATTTTTGATGGTATGAGGAAAAGTTGAGCCCAATAAGCTTGAACACCAAAGACCACAGATTGGACCAATTGAAGTCTTCCAGCATACGACAGTTTCCTGCCAGTCCAAGATGTGATTCTAGCAGTAATTCTATCAACCAGTGGCTGCCATTGGATCACAGTCATATTCTTTGTAGATAGAGGTATACCTAAATATCTGAAGGGTAACTCTCCATATACAAAGCCTAGATGTCAGTTATTTGTTGCTGGACTTCAGTTTTTACCCCTCCAAAGTAAACTGAACTTTTGGTCATATTGGCTTTCAGCCCAGAAGCTTCAGTAAATTGAGAAAAGTACTTGAACATGGTAAGAACAGATTGTTTATCACCATTAGCAAACAATAGCAGGTCATCAGCAAAGCTGATATGAGTGATTGCCAGTTTCTTACAGCCTGGATGGAATATAAATTCTTGGTCTTTCTTCAATTCAGCCAAAGATCTGCATAAGTATTCTATTACAATAGCAAAGAGAAATGGAGAGATTGGGTCACCTTGTCTAAGGCCTTTAGCTGCTTTAAAAGGCTCAGTTGTTTCCCCATTGATCATCACTCTGTAGCTGACTGTTTGGACACATTCCATAATCCATTTTGTGAATCTGCCTGGAAATCCCATTGCCTCCATCACCTGTTGCAAGAAAATTCATTCTACAGAATCATATGCCTTCTGCAGGTCAATTTTGATCATGCATCTAGGAGTTATATGAGATCTTGATTAATTTTTGATTAACTCATGAGCCAATATAACATTGTCTGCAGTTTTCCTGCCTGGGATGAATTCTGCTTGTGCATCACAGATGATGCTAGCCATGATCTTCTGCATTCTGTTGGCTAGTATCTTGGAAATCAGTTTATATAACACTGAGCAGCAAGCTATTGGTCTGTACTCTTTGACTGTTGTTGGATTAGGAACTTTGGATATCAATGTAAGGGAAGCACAGTTAACTGGTCTGTACATCCTGTTGGTCTGGAAAAAATTCTTGACTGCACCAGTGATGCTCCAAGTCTGCTTGAAGAACAGTGCATTATACCCATCAATTCCCAGGGCTTTGTCTTCACCTATTACCTTCAGACTATCCAGAATCTCAGAATCAGTGATCTCAGCAACTAAGTCTTTCTTCTGTTGATATGTTAGCATAGGACCATTGGTCATATACAGTCTATTTATAGCTGGAAGTGAGGCAGCTGTTGTACCCATTAAGGACTTATAAAAATCAGTGATCTCCTTTTTAATAGCATCAGGATTGGTAATTTTGGACCCCCCTGCTGACACCAGTTCAGTAATACTCTTGTGTTGATTCCTTTCCTTCAGGACAGCACAGAAATATTTGTTGTTTGAATCCCCCAGTTGTATCCATTTAGCCCTGGACTTCTGTTGTAGCATTCCTTCCTCAATTAATGACCACTTTTCCAACTTCAATATTGTTTCCTTCTCTTTAAGTTGCAATTTATCAGTTTAGGCTAGTACCATTTGGTTTTGGATGTCCTTCAGTTCTTGTCTGCTATAATCAATCTTTTGAGTAATGTTCTTAAAATCTTTAGTGTTTAAAGTTTTTAAGGCTGGTTTAAGTGCCTTGAGATTGCTCCACATCTTTCATAGAATCATGAGTATTACTGTGCCAGTTCTCCTTGACCATTTGCTGAAATTCCACATGATTGGCCCATGCATTAAAAAATCTGAAAGGAGTCTTCCTTTGTCTAATATCTTCAGCCAGTGTGATCACCATAGGATTATGATTAGAGATTAACTGATAGCCATATACAATTTGCACATGACTCCAGTTAATCATCCATTCATAATTGCCAAAAATTCTGTCTAGTCTGCTACAAACTCTGTCCCTGCCTGTTTGCTTGTTTGTCCAGGTAAAATACTCCCCCTGCCATGGTAGTTCAGAAAGTCCAGCCTGCTGTATGCATTGAGTGAAATCTAGTATCTCAGCCTGCTTCACTTGGTTACATGATTGCCTATCTGTTGCATACAAAATAACATTGAAATCCCCTGCAACTAGCCAAGGATCTGAGATGGTGGCAGAATAATCTTGTAGTTGTGTCCACAGTGCTCTTCTTTGATCCATCCCATTAAAACCATACACCACAGTCAGATATCATAGTACATCTCCAACACTGTTCCTGACTCTACAATGGATCAATTGTGCCTCTTCTTGAATACCAGTGACCCTGATCATTTGAGTATCCCATAGAATCCAAATTCTACAATTTATAGCACCTTGATAATTTGTTAGCATACCTCAACCAGGTACCAACAGCTTAGCAATCCTATCTGCATTTTTCTGTTTAACCTTTGTCTCTACCAGACCAATTAGGATAAAATTATTGCTTCTAATATAGTCCCTAGCTTCCTTCTGTTTATACCTCTTATTTACACCCCTAATGTTCCATGTTAACCACTTCATTTATAACTACTAGGTCCTTTCATCTGGAGGAATCTCAGCCCTGCTAATAGACACTGGTTCAAATCGATTACTCACCACAATAGGAGATAGAGGAGGAAAGTTTGTAAGGTTGAACTCTGGAGATTGTGCCTGCTTCCTTTTGTCACCCTGTTTGTTCATTTCTGTTGGCATTGGAGGAGGACTCTGCTGGTTTCTCTGAATTACATTGGTCTGTCTGGTTTCTACTTGTTATAGGGGGGCCTCCTGCTGCTTCTGAACATTTTGATTTGGGACTTTAGTTCTCCATTCCTGAATCACTCTAGGTTTTTTCACTGGAGGAGGCTGGCTAGGTTTGGCATTCACCACACAATTGTGCCCAACCATGAGAAACTTTTCACAGTGTGATGGTTTTCAATCGTAAGTCACTTCCTGCAGAAACCTTTTACCATCTGGATCCATTACCCATATTTCACTAGGCAACTCCTTTGATACATTCACCTCTATGAGCATACGGGCATAAGAAATTCTGGTCTGTTTGGTCTTGCACTCATCAGCAAAAATGGGCTTCCCCAGTACACTAGCTATCCTTCTCAAGGATCTCACTCCCCAACATGACATAGGAAGCTTAGGAAATTTGACCCACAGTGGAATTTCAGCAAGGAATTCAGTAGTGAAGTCAAAATCAGCCGTCCATTGTTTGAGGATCATGGGCCTATTTGCAATGGAGTAGGGTCCAGCACATAGAACTTCTCTGGCATCGTCGATTGATCGGAATTTCACTATATAATATCCCTCCTCATGATAGAAGAGGTCTGGTTCAGGTACATGTGATCAATGTAGACTAATAAACTTTTTCATCGCATTATATCCCGGCCCTTCCCCTAAAACATAAACAATTAGGGCACATTTCCATTTGTTTTCTTCCACCTCCACCTCTTCTTTGTTTAATTGACCCACTGGTTGTCCTTCAATCATCACCGGTGGAATATACTCTAATGCCATTCCATTTGAGGCAAATCGGTTCTTCTGGAACAGATTTGCCCAGTTCCCTTTTGGTGCCTCAGTTGGAATCACCTCCGCTGGATTACTTATAACGGTCTCTGGTGCTGGAGTTGGCGTCGCGTTCTGCATGTGGTCAATTTCAGCGGTCACCTTCACCGTCGGAGTTGTCGATGCTTCAACACCGCTTCGATTTTCCGCTACCCCTTTAGGTTGTTGAGGGATCGAATTCCTCCCCCTCGCCTGATAAATCTACTGAATGATCCGATATACCTGTGAAAGGTTGATTTATGGTTGATATTATTCTGTCAATGGTGGAAATCGGGATTTTCCTAGGACGTCCCCTTCCTCGTCCCCTCCCCCTCGCCATGGAAACGGAGCTCGGCATACATTAACTAGCGTGCGCCGAGAGAAAGCTGAGAAGAGATGATTTGGACTTTTTAATTTTGTTTGATTTATCCCTTTTTATTATTATTATTATTATTATTATTATTATTATTACTATTATTATTATTATTGTTATTATTATTATTATTATTATTATTATTATTATTATTATTAACTTTTACTTATTCCTTATTAATGAAGAAATTAGAAAGTAAATACATAGTTAAAAATATCAATTAGCTATTTTATATTTACATATTATATACATAAGAAAAATTAAATATTTACATTGTATTTTAAATTATATTAAGTAAAATACTATAGCTTACATTTAAAATTCTAATTAGATTTCTTTCTTTTTTTTAAGTTTTTTTCTTCTTTTTTAAATATTTTTCTTTTATTAAAATTAGGAATAAAACTTATACTCTAAGAATGTGAATATATAGTTATTATATATTTATTTTTTAAAAATAAAACCTACAAAGAGTAAGATAAAAGTTTTAAAATATTAAGATTAGTCGTAAAAGTAATATTTACATTAAACTAGTATAGAATTTGGGTGTGGTCAAAAATTAGGTGTTCACAGCATACCCCTCTTTGCTTGAAAACATGAAGAGTTTTCAGGCAAAGAAAATGAACAAGATGACTGATTTTTGACCTCACTATCATACGAAAAGGAAAATAAGATAGAAGAAAAAGGTGCGACCGAGCCTTGGTTTTAGGCAACCTACATATCCCGGGTTATAAGGGAATCAGGTCACGTGTAGTTCAAGTAGAAATAGGAGTGATGGCGTATACTTAGATGGATAGTCCAATGAGGTTCCGTCGAGGTTCCGATCCGCGATTCCTACTATTACATCAAAATGAAAAGAAGATTACATATCTTGAAATCTAAGAGTTACAAATTTCCTATCTAAATGCCATATGGAATCTTGTATTGATTCTTGATTTGCTTCTCCCAGTGACTTTGGATTGAAACTTGATGCTCTCGATGCAACAGACTATGAAATATGATTTCATGCTTGTTTCTTGATCCGACGATGAGAAGAAAGATCTTGACCATATGTCTCAGCATGCGTCATGCCAAAGCTGGTTGCGGCTGGTATTGAGATCAACATTCCACTTTGTCTAGAAAGAACTGAAATCTTATTTTTTTTACATCAAATCCGTGTTTTGCTGAAAAACCTACAAGCTAACACAAACAAACAAAATGAACAAAAATTTTCTGCCCCAGTTTACACTAGGAAATTTTTGTGAGTTATTGAAAACACATTAAACTATCATTGCTATTGCAGAATAAAGAATTGAAAAAGTTTTTTTTATAATAGAGAATATTATACGTTGTGTTAACAAGAAAGAGGCAACCAGGGGATATAGTACCCTGTGTTGATGATAAGATGAGGCCTGTGGCATCTACTAGAGGATGTCGTACCCTATGTAGGTAGAATGTAATGCGACCAAGGGATGTAGTACCATGTGTCGGCAATAAAATGAGGCTCGTGGCACTCTCAAATGCTACTAGGGGATGTCGTACCCTATGTAGAAAATAATGCAACCAAGGGATGTAGTCCCCTATATGGCAATAAAGTAAGGCTCATGGCACTCTGAAATGCCACTAGGGGATATTCAACAGCTCCATTAGCTTTGGATCGGTAAGGAGTAGAATGGCGATGCTCAATTTTAAATTGTTCACATACCTCCTTCACCAGATGACTATTCAAATTAGCAGCATTATCTGTAATAATAGTTTTTAGAATACCGAAACGACAGATGATTTTGGAGTGGACGAAGTCTACTGCTCTCTTGGTAACTGCTTTCAATGTAATAGCCTCCACCCATTTGGTGAAGTAATCAATTGCAACCAAGATGAATCTGTGCCCATTTGAAGTTTTTGGCTCGATTGGGCCAATGACATCCATTCCCCCAAGAAACAAAAGGCCAAGGAGCTGACATTGGATACAACTGTAAAGGAGGTGAGTGAATCAAATCACTGTGAATCTGACACTGGTGGCACTTACGAACAAAACGAAAGCAATCTCGCTCCATGGTAAGCCAATAATATCCTGCCCGAAGGATCTTCTTTGCTAGAACATATCTGTTCATGTGCGGACCACAAACTATTGAATGCACCTCGTTCATAATCATTTCAGCTTCTTTGGCATCCACGCATCTCAATAAATTCAAATCCGAGGTTCTTTTTATAGGATTTCCACACTCAAAAAGAAACCATTAGAGAGTCGCCTAATAGTTCTTTTTTGATCCCTATTAGCATGTTCCGGATATTCTCTGGTTTTCAAAAACTGTTTAATATCACGGTACCATGGTTCACCATCTAGTTCCACTTCAATTGAATTGCAATAACCATATTGATCCCGCATTTGAATTTCCAATGGGTCAATGTGAGTATTACCCGCATATGGAAGCATTGAGGCCAAGGTGGCCAAGGCATCAGCTAATTCATTGTGAAACCTGGGAATGTATTTGAACTCGATGAACTTGAATCTCTTGCTAAGATCTTTCACACATTGTTTATATGTAATGAGCTTGATGTCTCGAGTCTCCCAAACACCTTGAGCCTGCCGACTAAGCAAGTTCGAATCTCCCATCACCAACAGTTCATGCACATTTAGGTTTATTGCCATGTTCAAACCCATGATGCAAGCTTCGTATTCTGTTGAATTGTTCGTAAAGAAGAAGTGAAATCATGTTGTGGCTGGGTAATGTTGCCCCATAGGTGATACGAGAATTTCCCCAATCCCTACGCCTTTGATGTTGACAGCCCCATCAAAATATAGTTTCCAAACTTGACTGTCCTCTTGGACTTCTTCTTCAACTAAATTAACCTCTTCATTTGGGAAGTATGTGTTCAAAGATTCATACTCATCATCTACCGTGTTTTCTGCCAGATGATCAGCCAAAGCTTGTGCCTTCATGGCAGTGCGAGTGACATAAACAATATCAAACTCTGTAAGCAAGATTTTCCACTTTGCCAATCTACTAGTTGGCATCGGCTTCTGAAATATGTTCTTCAAGGGATCCATTCGGTATACGAGGTAAGTTGTATAGGCCAAAAGATAATGCCTAAGATTCCGAGTGACCCAGGTAAAGGCACAACATCTCCTTTCTAAAAGAGTGTATTTAGCCTCATAAGTGGTAAACTTTTTGCTCAAATAATATATTGCTTGTTCTTTTTTTTCATGACGCATCATATTGACCCAGAACACAACCAAAAGAATTATCTGTTACCGATAGATATAAAAACAGAGGCCTACGGGGTCTGGCGGGACCAAAACAGGAGGATTTGACAAATATTCCTTGATCTTATCAAAAGCTTATTGGCACTCATCTATCCACTTGATAGCGGCATTCTTTTTTAACAACTTGAAAATAGGCTCGTATGTGGTTGTAAGCTGTGCAATGAACCTGCTGATGTAGTTCAACCTCCCGAGCAAACTCATGACTTCTTTTTTATTCTTCGGGGGTGGAAACTCTCGAATGGTCTTTATCTTGGAGGGATCTAACTCAATGCCTCTTCGACTAACTATAAAACCCAGAAGATTCCCAGAAGGAACTCCAAATGCACATTCGGCTGGATTGAGTTTGAGATTGTACCTTCTTAGCCTTTCAAAGAACTTTTTCAAGTCTTGCACGTGATCATCTTGTGTTCTAGACTTAATGCTCACATCATCAACATACACCTCAATCTCTTTGTGCATCATGTCATAGAATATGGTAGTCATGACCCTCATGTATGTTGCTCTTGCTTTCTTCAAACCAAATGGCATGACCCTATAACAATAGGTTCCCTATGGAGTGGTGAAGGCGGTCTTTTCTGCATCTTCTTCATCCATCAGAATTTGGTGATACCCGGCATAGCAATCCATAAAAGATTGGATCTCATGTTTAGCACAATTGTCAACAAGGATATGAATGTTGGGTAAGGGAAAGTTGTCCTTTGGACTTGCTTTGTTTAAATCTCTATAGTCAACACAAACTCTGATTTTCCCATCCTTCTTTGGCACTGGCACCACATTTGCTAACCATATAGTATATCAGACGACCCTGATCACATTTGCACTTAGTTGCTTCATGACTTCTTCCTTAATCTTATCACTCATACCAGTCTTAAACTTCCTTTGTTTTTGTTGGATTGGTGGAAAATTAGGCTATGTGGGAAGCTTATGGACCACTAAGTCAGCACTCAAACCCGGCATGTCATCATACGACCAAGCAAATACATCTCTATACTCGAACAAAACTTGAATTATAGCATCTCTCGTCCTTTGTTCAGTATGAATGCTTATTTTTGTTTCTCTGCTTTCTTCAAGACTTCCCAGGTTAATTGCCTCAGTTTTATTTAAGTTAGGCTTAGGCTTATTATCAAATTGATCCAATTTTTTTTTATTTCCTTAAAGGCCTCATCTTCATCATACTCGACTTCTTGATTCATTATTTCGAGATTAGACAACTTTTTAAGATCTGCGCATGAATTCCGCGTGCATGTCATGTTTTTAAAGCCAGCATTAATGAAACTGAAAATGATGAGAAATTAATAACAACTAGGGAAAGGAAAAGACAGAATTCTACTATGAAACTGGAACTTCATTTCATTGAATTTGAAAGGATAGAAGGGTTAACATCAAAGCAAAGAAATTAAATTAAAGTATATGGATTACGACCCTGAAAATAATCCAAATACAGAAAAAGCAAAAAACCAGACTACCAAGACTCCCTCCTGATGGGAAGAGGAGTTGCTTCCCAGTTGTTGAGCGAGGCATCTAGGCAAATCAGTTGAACACTTGAACGGCTAGGGCCCTCACCAACTTGAACCATGTTGATTCCATAGAACATCTTCTTAAGACCCTGGCAAACTTCATCAATGTCTTCTTGAGTAGAAAGATTTTGGACTTCTTCAAATTGTGGCTTGACAAAAGAGTAGGCAATGTGAGGGATTGGTTTTGTTAGACTCCAACCATTCTTTTTCCGGTCCTTGGCTCTGTTTATGTCAGCTGATGTTGGCTTAAAAACCAAGCCAAAGGTATCTTTCTTCGAAAAGGGAGCAAGGGGGTTCACAATTCTTTGCAGAAATGATCCTAATCCTTTTCTTGGTTCATAGTTGTTCCTCAACATCAGTGAAGCTACCATCATAGATGTGGCTGAAAGATGGGGATGCAGAATTAGTTTTCCTTCTTCCACCTGGTCAAAGGCCTCATCTTCATCATACTCGACTTCTTGATTCATTATTTCGAGATTAGACAACTTTTTTAGATCTGGGCATGAATTCCGCGTGCATGTCATGTTTTTAAAGCCAGCATTAACGAAACTGAAAATGATGAGAAATTAACAACAACTAGGGAAAGGAAAAGACACAATTCTACTATGAAACTGGAACTTCATTTCATTGAATTTGAAAGGATAGAAGGGTTAACATCAAAGCAAAGCAATTAAATTAAAGTATATGGATTACGACCCTGAAAATAATCCAAATACAGAAAAGCAAAAAACCAGACTACCAAGACTCCCTCCTGATGGGAAGAGGAGCTGCTTCCCAGTTGTTGAGCGAGGCATCTAGGCAAATCAGTTGAACACTTGAACAGCTAGGGCCCTCACCAACTTGAACCATGTTGATTCCATAGAACATCTTCTTAAGACCCTGGCAAACTTCATCAATGTCTTCTTGAGTAGAAAGATTTTGGACTTCTTCAAATTGTGGCTTGACATAAGAGTAGGCAATGTGAGGGATTGGTTTTGATAGACTCCAACCATTCTTTTTTCGGGCCTTGGCTCTGTTTATGTCAGCTGATGTTGGCTTAAAAACCAAGCCAAAGGTATCTTTCTTCGAAAAGGGAGCAATGGGGTTCACAATTCTTTGCAGAAATGATCCTAATCCTTTTCTTGGTTCATAGTTGTTCCTCAACATCAGTGAAGCTACCATCATAGATGTGGCTGAAAGATGGGGATGCAAAATTAGTTTTCCTTCTTCCACCTGGTCTACCTTAATCACCTCAAATTTTTGATATATAAGGGATTCAAATGATACATGGAATGGATGGGTCATTGTAGACGGACGAGTCCTCCTCCCCATGAACAAGAATTTCTTGCCTGTCATATTCGAATTTGACCATTTGATGTAATGTGGATGGTATAGATCTAGCCATATGGATCCACGGCCTTCCAAGAAGAAAATTATAGGAGGTTTTCATATCCAACACCTGAAAGACAATGTTAAAATCAACCAGGCCAATTGTCATTGTGAGATTGATTTCCCCAATAGTTTCTCTTTTTGAACCATCAAAATCCCTGATGCTGACACTACTGGTTCGAATTCTATTAGTGTCAATGTTCAGTTGTTGTAGAATGGAAAGAGTACATACATCTACACTTGAGCCTCTGTCAATCATGACCCCTTTTACGTAATGCCCTTCACATTTGACCATAGGATGCAAAACTTTATTGTGCACAACCCCTTCCTTAGGCAAATCACCATCGCTAAAAGAAATTTTGTTCACCTCAAAGAATCTTTCAGCCATCTTTTCTAGCTGATTCATCGTTGTCTTTTCTGAGACATATGCCTCGTTCAAAGTATTGATCAACACACGACGATGTTCTTTCGAGTGCAAATGCAGAGATAACAAAGATATCTGAGCAAAGGTTTTCATTAGTTTCATTAGTTTATCGATGATTGAGTAGTATTGCATTTTCATCTTCTTAAGGAATTCCTCTGCTTCTTTTTCTGAAACAGTTTCTTTCACTGGAAAGTGATTTTCCTTGGCTTGCTTAGGTTTTCTCAACTCCTCTGGAGAGTAGCACCTTCCAGAGCGGGTCAAGCCTCCCATTTCATCTGTTTCTTCCACTATCTCTTTGTCTTTGTATGTCATCACAGTCTAGTTATAGTTCCAGGGAATAGCTTTTGGGTTCGCACTGGAAGTTGTGCAACAGGTCGGATCACAACTGACTTTGTTATATTTCTCAAAGCATTATTTAGCACAATCTTTTGAATGCCCCCAGGGATATAAAGTTTTGGCCTACCCAATTGAACCTCAATCTTTTTTGTACTTCCGGGGACGTAGAGAACCGTTTTTTCAAAACCTACCAAGTTTGAACTAGAACTTGCACCTTTCACAATCAACGGTGCCAATTGCGGCAGGCTTACTATCACTTTTGGCCCTGGCCCTATAGTTCCAATGATCATCTCTGTCTTGCTCGATTGCTTGAAATCACGATCATCACAAATCATCCCATTAAAATGTGCAATATCATGAGATGGGAGAGGATTGTTTGTGATATTAGGAGTATCTTCATTGTTTGTCACCACAATTGCCTTTGCTTCAATCAAATTTTCAATGGCTTTCTTTAATATCCAACAATTTTCAGTACTATGACCTTGGGTGTTAGAATGATACTCACATCTTGCATTGGAGTCAAAGCCTTTTGAATTTGGATTCACATAACGTGCCATGATAGGTTCAATCAATTTCAGCTGCATTAACTTGTGAAATAAGCTTGTATACGATTCTCCAATTGGGGTGAACTCTTTCTTTGGCTCTTGTTCTCTCACATATTCTTGTCTAGGACGAGGATTATATGGTACCTGAAAAATTTCCCGGAGTTGACAGGAGCCTTGCAGAATTGATGCTCGCCATGAGTAATTCTTCTTTGCCCCATGCTCCCCTTAATTGGTTGCGATATCTCTTCAAGTGGGCCACAGGATCACCGTGACCACCGTACTTGTCAAACTTAAGGGTCTTGAATCCAGGTGGCAAATGAACATGGGGAAACATGCATAAATTATTAAACGAAACACTTTTGTGGCCTCCCAAACCCTGTATATTTCTCATGATTTGTTCCAAACTCTTCATTTTTCTGGCCATTTCCTCTTGTTCCATATTCTTGTTGGGCTTTTCGACCTCGATTGGAAACATGTTCTGAGGAGTATGCTTGTATGAATCTGGACCCTTGAAAATCAGTTCTGAAAAGTGATGTTGGGTATCATGAGCATTCGATTGTGGATCATTTTTGAGCTTTTGAGCAAGAGCCGGTTGAGGAATAGGTACAGTATGTCGGTCATTTCTGAAGGGTGCGGCTAGAGGATGTGGAATGGAGGTACTGGGGATAGTGGGGAGGTTAATGCTCGTACTGAAACCAGTTTGGTACAATGGGTTACTTATTATGGAGGTGGGCACTTGATTTGCAACTGACATATTATGAAGATTATCTAAAGGCCTCAGGGGTAGTGAGGGTGGTGCCTATCCATTCACCCAGGCTTGCTATATATCTGCAAATTGTTGTTTCAACACTCTCACTTCTTCAACCAGTCCCGAACCTTGTTCGACCAATTGTCCATGGACATCATCATTATCTGGCTCATTCTCACTGTTGTTTCCCATTTTACTTTTTTCTTTTGACCTCGTGTTGTAAAGGTGAGTTGCCAGTTTAAACCACAAACCAACCACCTCTGTTTAACCTTATCTCTTTAGAAATAACAAACAACAAACGTGTTAGAGTCAGACATTTTCAGGTATTAATCACACATTGTATTCCATGCACCTAATGCCATTTTCATTTCTAAAATGATTTTGGAAGGCTTCATGCTTCATCCGGACTTGTTGGATTATTTTCTTTTGAACTTACTGATCTTTTATTTTATTTTATTTTATTTTTTTATCATTATTTTTTTTCAAATTAGTTATGGCTTTGATCGCATCCGATGGGGATTGCCTACATATCATGACACCGCATGAATCAGACCACCACATAGTTCAGGAGAAACAATAACACTTCCAATGATTTCTTCTTTTTTTATAAATAAAACAAACTAAAATATTTTTCAAGTATATATTTATTTTTTTATAGAATGAGAGAAAAGGAAATACATACAAACTGACTCTACTGACTCTAAAGACATAAACATGACTAGAATAAAACAAACTTTGATAATAATAATAATAATAATAATAATAATAATAATAATAATAATAATAATAATAATAAAAAATCTCCAAAATTAAAAATGCGACAAATAAATGAAACTAAGAACAAATGGACTGCACTAAAATTTTACTTCAATAGTCTTCTTATTAAAACTGATATCATCAATTGTCTGCATCTCTTGGCCTCCTCTGTCCTCCTAATGTCTCGTACAAATTCTGAAACACCATTGGCAACTGTGGAACGAGGACACGTGCTTGTTGACCAACTTCCTCATTGTTTAGACGACGATAATCATCATGAACATATGCTGCTTTTTTTGCCAATCGAAGTACTTGTTCTCTAGCTTGACCCATACTCATGTGACAATTCTACAACCACATCTGGGTAGTGTCGAGGGCGTGCCCCATCTGAGTCTCACATCCCTCATATTCTTCAATGCGACGGTTTAACACACCTCTCTCAATCATCCACTGACGCCCCTCTTCTTCAAAATATGTGTGCTGATGACCCCTCTTTTGCCTTTTCATTTCTTCTAATTGTGCATAAAGATGACTCTTTGAGTGTATCCAGTGGGCCTTTCTATTTCAAGCTGCTCCTTCTGCTGATCAAATTCCAATTGTTTCTGGTGTGCATCTTCTTCAGTGATACTCAGGTCTTCTTGCAACTTATGCATTTCAGCATTTTTGTTCGCCTCCACTCTTCGGACTAAACCAATCGTGTTCGCCAGTTCTTCTTCTAAGTGGGTGGCCTCATTTTTAGCATGCTTTAAATCTTTATCCATGACTCGCAAAGCAGATTGATACTCTTTTTCAATGTTTAAACGAATATGAGCGACTCTTTGCTTGATGATGGGCTTGTTGTTTGGCTTTAATCATCTGAGCATGCTCCAATTCATCTTTCAGCTTATCTATAGTTCTTTGATCCTTTCTCCTCCTGTTCAGCCCCTCAGTCTTATCTGTAAACGACGAAGGATCATGAAACCAGGTAATATATTCAGGGATCACCTCTCCACGATCTCGGTCCTCTACCATCTCATCGAACTCCGAAACTTTACTTGCATAACAAATTTTCATAATTTCCCCTTCATCATGAGGTTGATTTTTAGCAAAATCATAACAGAACCTGCTCATATCTCGTGTTAGTGTCACCTCATGTCGGCGTGCAAGCTGGCGCATTACCCGAAGTGGAGCATAAGGCTGAACACCATCGAATCCTATAAATACCAAATAAGAATGGTATGCAGATTCACAAATGACCTTTTTCGAGGAAAACCAATCGTAATTCCATGTGATCTGCTTGGCAGACAAAGGAAGAAGTAGTTCTTTCCAAGCATTAATCCCTTCAGGTAAGTCACATTTTTCAATTCTCTTCTGGTGATCAAAAGTGTGATTCGGCCAGAGCTCACTAAAATTAGAGATCGTATGATGACGATAAAAATGCTCCAAAAACCATATTTGTAGCAAAATGTTGCAACCATCAAAGTTTCGTGCGCCCAATTTACATTCAGTTAAAGCACGAAAAATGGAAGAAAGAATCATAGGGACCAAAGTATAATCATCCTCTTTCGAGGGCAGCCCCTCAACTACACCTGCCAACCGGATGTCAATGCGTCCTTCCCTTTCCGGAAAAACTACACGCCCAAAAAAGAAACCATAAATGCAACCTTCTGTGTATCTTCCATGTTTCCTTGTCTTCCTTTGATTTCAGATTTCCCACATTCCTTTCGAAATTGCATTCGAGGCCGTACAAATCAAATAGAAATCCCAACTTAACCCAATTGCCTTCTAAACCTTCATAATGTTTATAGTTTATGTTCAAGAGCTTCAGAAACTTACCCTCATTCATACTTTTTGGAACTATGGGTCTCTAGCGGCGAAGATTACGGCCCCACCCATGGGAATGGGCTATTTCCTCCAAGGTCGGAGTCATCTCACGGTCAGTAGATTGGAACACATTATTTCCAGGATCCCAATGCGGAATCAAAGCTTCGATCACATCCCTCCTAGCTTGATCGTCATAATGTGAACCAAATGTCCCAAGTATTTCTTTATCTGGTTTCGCTCATATTCCTTAAAATTTCTCCACCAATCCGACAATAATTGTGGTATCTGATCAACAATTAGAAAATTCGGTATCTTCTTACATGGGCCTCTTTTCAGACTTACCTCTTTCCCCACTCATGGTGCGCATGTTTATCCAGACACGAGGTTAACTTTTAGTTAAATATACTATTGACAAAAAAATTTTGATTTCTCCGGTTTGAAAGAAAAAGAAAAAATAAAAAAAATAAAAAAGAAAAACCAAATTGTGGGACAAAAAAAATAGTAATAGTCATTAAAAAAACAAAAGGCCTAAATAACTTTTTTTTTGTTTTGTAAAAAAAAACTAATAAAAAATAAAATTAGTCTCCCATTTCGCATTTTCGATGCAGGTTTCAAGGCTATTTCGACAAAAGACCGGATGCAAGGGCAAAACAGGTTAAAAATTTGACAAAGTTACTATATTATCATTTTATGAAAAATAATAATAACAAATAGTCTATAAAAACCTTTTTTTACTCCTTTTTTATATGTTTATTTAAAATGGGGTTGAACTTGATGAAGATTGCCTACGTATCTCACATCCGGTGAGAATCAAACCCGCGTAATTCGGTTAAAATAACTAAAAAAGAAAACTATTTAGAAAATTGTTATTATTATATACCAAAACCTTTCAAAATTTTATTTAATAAAAAGGTATTTTATGAAAACTTGAAAATTTTCCTTTTTTTTACCCTTGTTTAATTCTATCCTAAAGCTGGTCAACATTTGAGTGAAGCCTACCAAATAACGTTACATATAGCACATAGATATGAACATGTTGGTCCAAAAAATTGGTTCCTGTCTTAGACGGGCCCGGCCTATGCCGAGTCCCGCTAAGTTCAACGCATATGATGCAAATAAAGCGTAACCTACTAGGGATATTCATTTCTTGTGGCTTGTTCTTCTAAGTTTTCAAATCCTAAAGGAGATGGTATCTAGACCTGGCTTACCCGGGTGGACAACTCGGGCCGAGTAGCGTCAAGCATTACCAGTAGTAGAACAACACTGGCTAGCTAATGGCTCTCCCGCCTAAACATGTGTGACTAAATCTTTCACGAGAAGCTGGTAGGCTAACTGGCTTTATCTCAGGACACAAGTTTTGTGATGCTGGTAGGCGAACACAATATAACTACCTATCAGAAGACTCAGAGGGTTGCGAGAGAGGATACAATTTATATCACAGTTCAAATATATATTAAAGCGGTAAACAAGCGACAAGTAGCACATTAGGCTTCAAAATACAATAATATCCAAAACATGATAAAAGCCAAACAAGAATCAATATACAAAGCTCAAATTCTCATTAATTGTTCCCCAGCAGAGTCTCCATGGTTGTCACACCTCTTTTTTCCCCACACAATCCTGTTACGAGGTTGAGTTAAAAGAGTTTTTCCAATTAAAGCGACATTTTGAAAAGGGATTATTTATTATTTAGAGTCGCCACTTGGAATTAAGTTTTGGTGTTCCAAGTCACCTTTTATTTGAATCCCTTTTCAAAAGGAAGGTTTGACTCTTAGTTTATGGTCTACGAAAACAGAAGACTGAGTAAGGAATTCTGTTGACCGAGGGGAAGGTGTAAGGCACCCCTCGAGTCCCGTGGTTCTAGCACGGTCGTTTCTATTGATTAATATAAGGCTTAAATCAATTTTTTAGCTATTCTTATATTTATTGATTATGGCTTATTTATTACCACTTCACTTAATTTATTATATTTTTTATTAATTATTTTGATCAAGATGTGATACGCACACAAGGTACTTCTTTGAAATTGAATATTAAACCCAGGTACGGAATGTACACATGGTTATAACATAATTATTTTAAATTAAAAAAGGTATCAAGACGCGGAATGCACACATGATCCGTTTATTATTTAAGCGTATCAATCCAAGGTTCGGGTATGAACACATGAGCTAATAGCATATTGAATATTCTATTTTATTATTATTATTTTCTAACTGTTATAATAAATCTTAAGATTTTAAAGTAAAAAAAATAACTAGAGATGACCATTAGCCTAGAAGATAGAACCGAATTAACGAAGCTTTCTATTGATGCGTAGTAATTTAAACAAAACTAGATAACGTTGGATTCATCATTATTTGGAGATATTTATACAAAACAAAAAAATGCAAATTCCAACCATATTTATCAATAGAACTTAATATAAAATAATATTCTTAATTAACTATCATATTGTATGTGTGACTAACTTGCCGTAATTTGATATACACATCTATATGAACATAAACTTAATTTAACTATTAAAGAAGTAAAATTTCAACAACTTAAATAATAAACTAACACATGTTCCAAAAATATTTGTCAATCACATTTTTTTTAATACCAAAAAAAAATATAAATAAAACTTCTAAGAAAAATAAACAAACTATAACAAAGTAAAAAAATTTCTTTAGGCTCTCCTCCTAATTCATGAATTAGTATGAAAGCTGCTCACCCGTATTAAACACTACATACAAAGAATATACATATATATATATATATATATATATATATATATATATATATATATATATATGTATATACATACATATATATATATATATATATATATATATATATATATATATATACACGTGTGTGTGTGTGTTTGTGTATATATATAGATATAAAATAAGTTAAAATTGAAACTTTGCGAAGACATAAATCTCATATATCATGTTTAAACTGTACCAAAAGATTAAGTGTTCTCTTTTGTAATGTTTTACAATAAAAAATATCTACAAATTTCCGAAGTTGCAGTACTAACCTTTTTAGAACCACGAACACGGAACCGCGAACGAAATCCCAAACTCGTGCTTCCTTTCTTTCTTTCACGTTTTTTCTCTTTAGATTTTATGTTTTCAACGTTTTTTCTTCTTTGTTTTCTCAAAGTTTTTCCCTCTTTGTTTCCGTTTCTTCTTTGTTTTCAATGTTTTTCTTCTTTCGTTCCTTTTGTTTTCTTTTCAAAGTTTTTCTTCTTTCGTTCCTTTTTTTGTCCGTTCTTTTGCTATTTTTGCTTTTTAACCTTTTTTCTTCTTTTTCTTTTATGTTTTGTTCTTTGTTTTATAAAAGGAATTTGGAAGTAGGTAAAAGAGTTAGAGTTAGAATTAAAGTGGGAAAAAGAGGTTGAGAAGATCATGGTAAATAGTTAAGATAATTTTATTTGATTTATCTCTTATTATTATTATCATTACTATTATGATTATTATTATTGTTATTGTTATTGTTATTGTTATTATTATTATTTTTTTTTAACTTTTACTTATTCTTTATTAATGAAGAAATTAGAAAGTAAAATACATAGTTAGAAATACTAATTAGCTATTTTATATTTTAATATTATATGCATTAGAAAAATTAAATATTTGTTATGAAATAGAAGATTCTTACACTTCTATTTAAGGTGAATGTCTTTAATGTATCTAATTAGAGAGATATTAGAGTTCTATTAGTGGTAGCTAAATCTTCCTCTCCCCTATAAATAGAGGTGTCCCCTACCATTGTAGATCATCCCTTGAGACCCCTCTCAACTCAATAAGAAGAACTCTCTCTACTCTTCTCTCTATTGCTATTGTTCTTGTTCTATTGTTCTTGTCTTTTGCTTTAGTTTATAACACGTTATCAGCACGAGTCTCTAACCAATTGAAATTTTCGATTGTCTTAACTTTTGTTTGTGTAGGGTTTTGCTTCAAAGAAGGAAAAGAAAAAAAAAAAAAAGGGACAAACGAAAAAAAAAAAAAAAAGAAAAGAAACAGAAAGCAAGACACTGGAAGGCAAGAAGAAAAAAAAAGAACGAAAAAGTTGAAAAGAAAAAGGAAAGAAAGAAAGGAAAGGAAGAAAGAAAGAAACATAGAAAATATATTTGGTATACCTTAAAGGTAAGTAATTTACTTTTCCCTTTCAAATTCTTGGAATTCTATAAATTTTATATACAAAGTTTGATTATAACTCTAATGAAGTTTGTGAGAAATTATAACCACACGAAGTGGTAAAATCTCTATGTCCTGCCATGATTAAATTCATGTATGATTGTGGACGTGATAAAGAATTCCGTCCAATTGAATTTGCTCCATTCCCTTTAGAGAATGTGGTAGCAGCTGGTGTAAAGCACATGATTTTGATCCATTCCCTGAAGTGAATGTGATAATTGTAATAGAGCCCGTAAGTATGAACACGCTCTTGATGTAATTGTGTCATATGAAAAGAAAGTTCGTTGCCCTCGAAATTTCGGGCAAGAACTATATGACATGGGTGTTGGATGATGAAATCCACTTAGATGCTATGGGTCTTGGAGACGCCATTAAAGACAGAAATAATGCATCCACCCAAAACTATACGAAGGCCTTGATTTACTTGCGCCATCACCTTGATGAAAGTTTGAAGATTGAACATCTCAACATCAAGGATTCACCCATCTTGTGGAAAGGCTTAAAGAAGAGAGATGACAAACCTGAAGTTGGTCACTCTGCCACAAGCACGATACGATAAGAATCCAAAAGCAAATAGTTTATAAACTATATATTATCGTTACGGTGAAAACGGGCACTGGTCTAAGTCTTGCCGTATACCATAAAATTTGGTTGACCTTTATTAAGCATCTCGAAAGAGTAAACGCCCTGAAACGAATTTTGTCTCTGACGACAACTTTGACTTCACCCACCTGGATGTGGCAGACTTCTTTAAGCAACCCGATGGGAAGATAGACCACCTAATCGATGATGGATCGGTGATGAAAGAAGATGGAGTTGTTTGATTTATTTGTATTAGTTAATGAATAAACTAATAGTCATTAGTATTAGCTCGTATTAGCTAGTTCATGATATGATATTTGTATTAGTTCTTCAATATGCTCAAATATCAATAAAACTTTTATTTTCCAGTGGGGGTAATCGACTAGCCTGAAAAACTAGTCGATTATCAACTATTTTCGCATTAAAGTTGAAAAACAATTGATCAACAATCGATTGTCTTTGGCTAACAATCGATTGTCTTGAAACAGTGAGGTCTGGAAATTTTCAAAAATAGCCAACAATCGATTGTCTTTGTCTAACAATCGATTGTCTTGAAACAGTGAGGTCTGGAATTTCTCAAAAATCACCCACAATCGATTGTCTATATCTAACAATCGATTGTCGTTAGGCAGTGTAATCTGGAATTTTTCAAAAATCATCCACAATCGATTGTCTATGTAAAACAATCGATTGTCTATGTTCCAACAATCGATTGTGTGGGTTTAATAATCGATTGTCTTATGAAAAACGCTGAAATTTTCAAACTGCAAAGGAATTGATTATGGATAACATATCTGATTTTGTTAGCCAACTGTTAGTAGCAGATTTTGAAAATATTATGTGACATAAAAGAATTGAACTTGCTTATTCTTATGTTCCTGTATTTCTTTTGTATGTCATACCATGGAAAGTAAATTGATCGAAGGCTCCGGAAGAGCCATTGTAACTCTGCCCAAGGGCACGACGTTAATCATAGAGAATGCTATGTTCTCCTCCAAGTCTATGAAAAACTTGTTGAGTTTTAAAGATGTACGCCGGAATGGCTACAATATTGAGACAATGGATGAAGATAATCTCGAATATCTCGTCCTCACTTCAAAGAATGTCTCCGGCCAAAAGAGGGTTATTGAGAAATTCCCGTCTTTATCTTGTGGCCTGTATTGGACAAGAATTAGTGCAATTGAGGCACATTCAACAGTAAATCTAAAGAATACTGAGTCCAATACATTTGTACTTTGGCATGATCGACTGGGTCACCCAGGATCAACCATGATGAGACGGATTATAGAAAGCTCATATGGGCATCCGTTAAAGAATTTCAAAATTCTTTCAAGTGATGAATATCCTTGCACTTCGTGTTATCAAGGCAAGCTGATTATCAGACCATCCCCAACAAAGGTTGGGACTGAGTCACCCCAGTTTCTGGAACGTATACAAGGGGATATTTGTGGACCTATTCACCCACCTAGTGGGTAGTTTAGGTATTTCATGGTCTTGATAGACGCATCCTGTAGATGGTCTAATGTGTGCTTGTTGCCATCACGCAACCTTGCGTTTGCAAAGTTAATGGATAATAGATGAGAATAATCTTGAACTCTTCATGAAAACGAGGCTGCCCATTTCGGTTTGGGTTCACGCCATTTTGCATGCAACAATACTAGTTTGTCGGCTGCCCACTTCGGTTTGGGGTCACGCCATTTTGCATGAAGCAATGCTAGTTCGTCGGCTGCCCACTTCGGTTTGGGGTCACGCCATGTTGCATGCAGCAATGCTAGTTCGTCTCTGACTGACGAATTGACACAAATATTCCCCATTGCAATTGGTTTTGGGTCATGAACCCAATATATCCCATTTAAGAAGCTTTGGATGCGCAGTATAGGTGCCTGTAGCACCGCCATCCCGCACCAAAAATGGGTTTGCAAAGAAGGTTAGGAATATATGTTGAGTATGAATCGTCCTCCATTATTCGCTACCTCGAAACATTGACAGGAGATTTGTTCACTGCACTATTTGCAGACTGTCAATTTGATGAGACACTTTTCCCAAAATTAGGGGGAGAAGTCGGTGAAACCAAATGGGAAATTTTGTGGAAAAATGTATCATTATCTCATCTTGATCCACATACCTCTATTTGAAAGAAAGAGGTACAAAAGACTATCCATTTGCAAAGAATAGCAAATCAAATGCCTGACGCATTTACGGACTTGAAGAGGATAACGAAATCACACATTCACGCGGAAAATGTTCCGATCCGTATTGAAGTCCCTATTGGACAAATATCTAGTGTCATATCCAATGAGTCAAATGCACGCCAGAAGCGTGGCAGACCATTAGGTTCCAAAGACCGAAATCCTAGAAAGAGGAAAAAGAACGATCTAAATGACACTATGAAAGAATCACATGAGGACGCTCATGATTTGATTAATTCCGAGATTCACGAAGAATCTATTGAGCCTGAGACTCTTGAAAATACGGAATGCAAGAATGTGAGGATCTCGAACCTCAGTCTGTGGTAGTACAAAATTAATTGAGAGCTCTCGAAGAGCCAATTATTACTATGTTGGAGAAACACAATTGAGTATTGTGCTGTAGTAAGTCTCAAAGAAACTTATCCAGTTTCCAAAAGTACACGCGAAGGCGATTGATGATATTGAGACTATAAATAAAGGAAGGTTTTGATTCTCCTATTACTACAACTTGTAGCGGGGTAATTTGTATATGAAAAGCTACCCGCTTTGTTCTCCAGTTTGTACTACACAAACGAAAGAATGCCACAATAAAGTGGATATCTATTGGTATAAAACCCATGTCATAATAAACCCGAAGTTTATTGATAAGTGCACATGTCATGGTGTAAATTTGAAGTTTACCAATATTGATAATTTATTCAGTTGACATTCGTGTTAGCCATCTCATTTGAAGTATGATGTGCAAATTCACATAGGTGAATATCAAAGAACTAGAAGTTCTTGTTCTCAGTAATGAACTGACCAACTAAAGAGTTCGGGTTGAAGCCCCTAAATTTTGGAAATATCAAAGGTGAATATGGGCCCATTCACCCGCCATGTATACCACATATGATGCATCTATGATATGGTTACATGCGCCATTGTTATTAACCCGCAGCCTGGCAGTGCTTGCGAGGTAAAACGCTCAGTAATCTAACTTCGAGCATAGTTTCCAGATTCTCTACTCAAGACAGTTAATCTTGATAAGTTGGTTTATATTAAAGTTGGTTTAGCAAGATAATTATTGAGTGCTTCCACTTAATAGCTAAACTGTTCCTTATGAGAACGAAGTTGTATATATCAGTTTGATATAAGTTGTATACGAGAGTATATTCTCCCCTCACAAGTGGTTCAAGGTCAGGAACCAAATAATTTCATCTTATATTAAGGTGCTGTGTATATTGACATAATGCACAAAGATGATTTCCCAAAGTTGAGGAAACATGTTAGCTTTACTAACATGAGGGGGAGACATGATAAACACTTGAGAAAGTGTTACATGGGATGAATTTTCATTTGTATATGTATATCCCCGAATATCATGATATGAACCTGTAGTTCATAAAAGGGAAATGCAATTGCAACATATTGCAAAGCATGCTATACGCATTTGCTGACTCAAAGAAAGTAACTAAATGGAAGAGATACAATTCAAGAAGAATTGATTCCATATGAAAGACATGAAGTTTTGAACCTATAGTTCAAATGCTTGAAAGTATAAAGTCAAAGGTATGTATAGTCAGTTTTCGATATCTTATTTGTTTAGTATCACTAATGAAAGTTTGATATGCAGCTAAAGTCTATTATGTGACTTACATGACTTAACTTGAAAGATTTAAGTTGCTTGAAGCATATGCAATTCTTGGTCCTGAAGTACCGCATCCTTAGTACAATTTGTGTACATATGTATCTTGCCATAACTATAAGCATGATGGCATTGAGAATGCATCTATGGAGATATTGAAGAGCTATTCCACGATATTATATGAAGATGTTTATATCTATCAAGAATGATGCACAAGATTGGAATGCAAATGCTCAAGGATATAAATTGATGTACTCATTAGGGGGAGTCAATGCGCGTTGCACTCTTTTTCCCTTACAAGGTTTTGTCCCACTGGGTTTTCCTTGCAAGGTTTTTAACGAGGCAACCAATAGGCGCATATTCAAACATGTGTACTCTTTTTCCTTACTTTAATTTTTCCCATTGGGTTTTGGTTTTAAGGTTTTATGAGGCACATCATTGAATAGACATTCAAGGGGGAGTGTTATGAAATAGAAGATTCTTACACTTCTATTTAAGGTGAATGTCTTTAATGTATCTAATTAGAGAGATATTAGAGTTCTATTAGTGGTAGCTAAATCTTCCTCTCCCCTATAAATAGAGGTGCCCCCTACCATTGTAGATCATCCCTTGAGACCCCTCTCAACTCAATAAGAAGAACTCTCTCAACTCTTCTCTCTATTGCTATTGTTCTTGTTCTATTGTTCTTGTCTTTTGCTTTAGTTTATAACAATATTTACATTGTAGTTTAAATTATACTCAGTACAATACTATAGCTTACATTAAAATTTTAATTAGATTTCTTTTTTTTAATTTTTTCTTCTTTTTTAAAATTTTTTTATATTAATATTAGGAGTAAAACTTATACTCTAAGAATGTGAATATATATTATTATATATTTTTTTTAAAATAAAACCTACTAAGAGAAACATAAAAGTTTTTAAATATTAAGATTAGTCGTAAAATTAATATTTACATTAAACTAGTATAGAATTTGGGAATGGTAAAAAATTAGGTATTCACAGTTGGTATAATTAAATAATAGTGTATGTATTGATTTTATATGGTATCACATGACCATAACGGTAAGATGTATTTCTCTTCTTTTTTTTTCAAAATTTCGGCGGAGTTTCGGTGTTTTTTTTTCAAGAAATAGGTAATTATCTCTCTATCCCTCAAATTGATTTTTCTCTCTCCCAAATTTCTCTTTTATTCACAAGTCGGTCAATATGCAATTTGAAGCAAATAAATACACAAGTAGCACGTAAAATGCATCAGTGTGGTCTTTTTAATTTCGGGTGTACTTGTTCTAGACAAACACAATCCCTGTGTTGAGTCTACAAAGTCAAATTCACGTGATGCAAACAAACGTTCCTACTATGGATCTGTTATGAGATTATGTTGTAGTAGGTTTAAAACCTTGGGTGTATTGTTCTAGACCTGGCTTACCCGAGCGGACAGATCAAGTCGAGGGAGGGAGGGGGCAGCATGCCGGGAATACAGAAGTTTTACCGGCTTTGCGACTTGTCTGAACCTCGTTCTAATATTGGATATGACTCTAACAGAAAAAAAGTCACAGGAAGTGCACACTTCCCAGATGATTTAGAAGACTCAGAGAGAAGAGGGTTTTGAAACAGTTTATATACAGTTTAAGCAATATCAAAGCGGTAAAAGCGGTATTTAGCACATTAGGCTCCACATGTAAAAATCAGATAAAACAAGCTAACCATAATAGTTATTCCAAGTTAACCCTGAATAGAAGTTCTAGGTTTGGATCCCCAGCAGAGTCGTCAGAGCTGTCACAATTCTTTTTACGCACTCGAGGGTATATAAGAGAGTTTTTTCATTTAATTGACGTTATTCGAAATGGGATTATTTATTTGATTTTCTTCAGAGTCGTCACTTGGAATAGTTTATTTTGGTATCGGAAGTCACCTATTTATTTTTTAATCCCAAATCGAGGAAATTCGACTTTCTTTTTGAAGTCTGCGAACCAGAAATTCTAAGAAAGGAATTTTGTTAACCCGGGAAGAGGCGTTATGCATTTTCAGATTCCGTGGTTCTAGTACGGTCACTTATACTATTATAATTGGCCTATAATTTGATTTTAACACATGTTTTAGCCTATGATTTATTTTAACTTATTAACCACTTTTAATTAATTTTAGGAAGATTCAATGTTATCTAAAACACATCTTGAACCACGCCACATGAAATGCACCTGCGTTCCATGACACATATTATTTAACGTTGTTGAGAATTGGAGTTGAGTCACATGAAATGCACACTCGAGTTTAAGAAAATTAATTTAAATAGCACGCCCAAAGCAACTACGCAATTTCAAGTTTGTGATGACCATGAAAAATTCATCTAATGGCACCTCGATTTAGAAAGCGTTAAAATTAATTAATTGAGGGTCATGGGCTTTGAGATTTTATTCAGCATGGCTCGCGTTAAATTATTCTTAAAGGGTTTTATTATTTGAAGTTGTTATAACCGAGTTACATAAAATATACCTCCGAATTTAAGAATTAACTATCGTAATTATGAATAAGGTTCACGTGACATAATCATAATATCTAAAGAACTTTGATTCATTATCACCGTATGGAAAAAGAAAAAAAATTAAAGAAAGCTTTGATTTTAAGAATTATGAAGGAATGAAGCTTTAAATGGGATAATATATTTTACATAGAAGGAATAAGAACCCACTTAAATAGGCTCTATTTTGTACTATTGGGCATTGGAAGAGGGCTCTTACGGTAGGTTGATTAGGACCTACCGTATATTTATTAGTTATATGTTTTACGAGCATTTAAATAGGAAAGACAGACTTTGAATTAACTTTCCAACACTCTCTCTCCAAAGAAGGCAATGTAAATTTGATCAAAACCTACATGATTTAGAGCAAATTTCATGGAGGTGCTCTTGATTTGAGGTATTTGGATCTGATTTTTTGTTAGGTTTCGATGCCTTTTCTCTAATTTCCCCAATTTCGAGCTCAGGGTTCCTCGGGTCTTCAAGCTCTCGCGCACTTGTGATTTGCCATGAACAGAGCAAGTTACAGACTGGCTAGAAGAACTATCCTAGACGACGAAGAAGGGTGAATTACACTACGAACTATTGCACCTGAAATATGCTTTTTGTTTCGCCGGAGCTGAAGCAAGATTTCTCTGTTGTTCCACTAAGCTGTGAGGTCGAGCTTGTTTCCTTTGTCAAGGTGGGTAATGTTTTCTCTTTTTAGACATAAGCAATGCATTAAAATGGATACACATTGCCTGAGATTTAAAGGTGCCAATAAAGTTGCTCTATTGCTTATCGTCTTGCTTCTTGATATTCGTTTGTTTTGGGGAAAAAAAATATATTTTTGCACTCGGCAAATCTGATGCTTATTTTGAATTTTGATAAACAAGTCTCTCGAGTGATATCGTTGGCCGAAGCATCAGGTCTTGCTTTTTTAACGAGTTGCTTAACAACTAATTAAAGTTCGTGACCTGTGATATGCTTTTAATGAATTGTCAAAACCTGCATTCAGAAATTACTAAACCAAAAATAGGAAATTTCTTTTATGGATTTCTTTATTCCCCTCATTTACATTGTACAGTAGGGGGAAACTCTTTTAAGCAAGTAATGGAAGAGCTAAAAGATTGAGGTACGCATTAGCCTTTATCGTAGATTTAAAGGAGCTGAATTGTGGAGAGTTGTTGAAACTTGAATCTCAAGCACCAATAAGTGTTTGGTTCTTGTTGAAAAACCTGTTGATTTCTTTACATTAAATTACTTATAGGCTTATGTATCTCCTAAAGAACTGCAACACAAGATGCAAGTTGTATTGCTGGATTAGATGTTCTCTAAATCATTAATGAATCTATTGTGTGTCATTGACTTGTGGATTTGTGATATGCCCATCCTCATGGGTAGACCCATTTGTAGGAAAAGAAAGGAAAAACCAACAAAAGAAATGTGAGATTTGAACCTTCCGCTCAGTTATAGGAAACGATAAAGGGAAAAACGACAAAATAGACATGGGATTTAAAGATGCACCCAATAATTATTGAACAATAGAACTCTTTGAGCTTGGCTGACACAATTACATATTTAAATAACATTAGAGAAATATACATTATTATACATAGTCAAGGGAGAGGAGTATGCGTTCATATGAACCCATACCCCTTCCGATAGATACACCCCTGAAACGCGGTAAAATCGGCAAATCATGTCCTGCACTGGAGATGTTTTGGCAGGAAGAATGGCAAATAGGTAAGAGATATCTAACTTATCGGCTGTGCATGTAATTGTCGTGTGCTCCATGTGCTATTTCGCTGAGAAGGAAAAATGACCGTTGGCAACCTCTCGCTTTCAACAACATGAGGAAAATCAGTGGTGTAGTGAAGCCCACGACTCTCTTGTCGAGAAAGAGCACTGCTAACTACCAGGTTGGCACAACAGAAGAGATTCCTCATCTCACAAGTCTCTACTCCAACCATTGTTGGTTCCCAGCCATGCTGAAATAGGTATGTTTCCCATTCCAACTCCAACTCTCTGATTCTCTTCTCAGCAGTGTTTAGTCTTGAGGTAGACCTAACAATTCCAACATATTCCCACATGATTGACTGTAGTTCTTTCCTCACTTCCCTTGTCCGGCAGATGACTTTGTTAAGTACTGTATCTCCTAGTGCCATGGGGGCTACAGGCCGCGGCCACCAACTTGATGCACCGTTATCAATTCTAGACACATTCACATGATCAATTGAAGGCTGTACAGCTCTTTGTGCAAACACTAGTGCTTCAAGCAATGAGTTGCTAGCAAGTCGGTTTGCACCATGTAAACCAGTACATGCAACTTCACCTGCCACATAAAGACCTTGCACATTAGTCTCACCCTCGAGTCCAGCACGGACTCCACCACACATGTAGTGAGCAGCAGGAACCACCGGAATGGGCTGCTGTGTTATGTCTAACCCGTGGCGGAGACACTCAGCAGCTATATTAGGAAAATGGGAAAGAATCTTCTCTCTGGGCTTGTGACTGATATCAAGAAGAACATAATTTTCGCCACGCTTTTTGAGCTGGTCATCTATACTTCTTGCTACCACATCTCTCGGGGCAAGCTCTGCTCTTTCATCATACATTGGCATAAATCTTTCCATATCTAAGTTGTAAAGGATGCCTCCATCACCTCTGACAGCTTCAGTTATCAAAAAAGCATTCTCTCTGGCTCTTGGTATGTTGGGAAGGCCTTCATCAGCCAAGGCAGTTGGGTGGAATTGCACAAATCTGGCAACACGGGCAAGAGAATTGTTATTAATAATGCAAATTTTTGAACACACCCTTGTGTTTTTAGTCGAAAGTGCAAATGCTGCACAAGATGCAGAAATCAGGAAGGGAAAAAATGGATAAAATCTGGGCCAGCAGATTTTACAGCGCAAAACTCACTAAAGCAGAGGCAGAGATATTGTACAATAAAAAAATGCAACTGAGAATCACTTACTCCATGTTGGAAATTACAGCTTGAGCTCGATGAGCCATAGCCATTCCATCACCAGTTGCAACCTATGATCATAATGTCAATACGAAATTAGAAATTTAAACAAGCACACATTCAACAGGGTTAAACTTTTCTGTTGGTACAAATGGTCCAGCTCTTTTATTTTTGGAGCGTGACATTAATCATATTTCACTAATTTGGAGGAAAAGCTATTGAAACCATACCGTCGGATTAGTAGTACTTGGATAGATATGTCCAACTCCACCTGATGCCAGCAAAGTCACTTTTGAAACGAATCTTATAACCTAAAAAACACAAGAGCGAGCGCAGAAGCCAAAGAAATCAATCTATGTCATTTTGAAAAAAATGTTTAAAAGAAACATTGAGTGAAAGCAACTGTTACTAATTACCTCCTTCGTTTCCGTGTGTATAGTATCAACGCCATGACATACTATGTCAGAACCATCCTGCATTTGGCATACATATTACAACATTAATTCCTTACTCAACAGTTTAATTGCCACCTTTACACAACTATAGCACACTAATAAACTAACCTGAGTGGTCAACAAATCGATAGCAAAATGGTGTTGAAACACATGTATATTAGGATTCTTAAAAACTGCCTCTAATAGGGCTCTTTCAATCTCTCTGCCAGTCATATCAGCAGCATGGACAATTCGACGATGGGAGTGGCCTCCTTCCCTGGCTAGATCCAGATTTCCGTCCTCCCCATGATCGAATGAAGCACCTATAGCGATCAGTTCTCTAATTCTCTCAGGTCCTTCAGTACACACTACCTGGAGAAATTAAATGAGAGATACACTTATAGAAGCAAAAGGGGGAAATAGTCTCCAAATAAAATGAATATATTCTATGTGAACTTACTTTAACAGTCTCCTTATCACAGAGGTAAGCACCTGCCACAATTGTATCTTGTATGTGGCTCTCCACTGAATCCAAAGGGCAGAGCACAGCACTTACACCACCTTGAGCATAGTTAGTGTTACTCTCATGTGGCTCAGCCTTGGTTATCACAGCCACAGTTCCATGTTTGGCAACCTCAAGTGCATATCGAAGGCCAGCAATTCCACTACCAATCACAATGAAATCGAAGTATCTAGTAACTGATCCATTTATCTGCTGGCTAGATTTGATTGTTCCTCGCCGAGACTTCCAGTTTGTTTTTATCACTTGACATTGTGGATAGCCACTTCTATTAACTCGCAAGACATTTGAAACCCAACTAGACCTGGAAAAGCATATCACCGTCAGAAAATTAACATAGTACTCCTCTCCGTCTTAATTCATGTGACTATGTTTGACTGGACACAATATTTAATACTCTCTCGGTTTTAATTTATGTGAACATATTTGACTGGGCATGGAATTTTTAGAAAAAATGAAGACTTTTGAAATTTGTGTAAGTCAAAGAAGGTTTAGAAAATTTGTGTGGTTATAAAAGCTTCTCATTAAGGGTAGAATTATAAGTTTAAGCTAATTTATTTTCAAATATAGAAATGATCATTCTTTTTGGAGCAAACCATAAAAGAAAATAATTTTACATGAACTGGAACATATAGATTAATATTTTTGAAATTTATGGTGTAAATTGAGCCATGAATATTTGTCGGGCTATAAATCATTTTATCCTTATTAAGGATAAAAGAGACATTTTAAAGTTAAATTGTTACTAGGAAATAGGGTGTACAAAGAAAACCGACAAACCGCATCAACCGAATAATCCGAGTCAAACCGAGAAAAAAAATCCGACTATGGTTTGGTTTGACTTGATTTGGTGTTGGAAAAAAAAATCCGAGCATAATTGGTTTGGTTTGGTTTTAACTAAAGAAAGTCAAACCGAAACCAAACCAACCCGACATTAGATATATAGAAATTTTAGATATGTTTAATATATAAATATACTTATTGTAATGTAATTTATAAATATTTCGTAAAAAGTTTCATAATTTTATCTTTTAAGGTATTATTACAAGGTTGGACTTAGAACTTTTGAATGTTCCAATAAGTTTTATAGCCATTAATATTAGTAAATTAAATAATGCTAACAATTAATACTAATGATAACATAATACATTCAATTCAATATTACGAACGGGAAACCATTGAATATCTATTTTTATTTCGCAATAATTTAGATAAAAATGCATAACCTATTTTTATTTTGCTTTAGCTTTTAGTCATGTAATTAATACTTCCTTATTAGTCTACTTATTTTAGCATGACTTAGTGCTTTTAGATTATGTTTATTTTTATTATGAATTTTTAATTTAGCAATATTTACATTACATTATTGTTGAATATTTTAGGATAATGTCATGACACATCTCATGTTTTGTATTATTTTCTTGAAAAATACTTTATATAGTTGTATCTTATTAGGATTAATGAAATATTTTGAGCATACTTTATATGTTTTGTTCTACGAAGATTTTACCGGAAAAGAATTCGGAAAAAACCTGAATAACCCGAAAACCCAAGAAAACTCGAGAAAAATCAATATTGAAAACCCGAATTTTATTGATTTAATTTGGTCTTTAGATTTAATAATCTGACACCATTGGTCATAATAATGTGTAACTAAGATATATAAATTGGGATGAAATAACTTTCCCCTTTACTAAGGAATCACGAAATGACTACTTTTAGAATTGTGTCACGTCACGAAAAATGATATTACTGGTTTACCCCTAAAACTTACCAAGCGATCTGGTTTTGCGTGCCGTTGAGAATCACATTGGAGTGACAATGAGCTTGATTTCCATAGCTATTCCTCAAGTAGACAGGCTTCCTCAAATGTAACTGTCCGCATCCTGAAGCGATACCAGTTGCAGCCATATATATGATCGATCTGGATATTTAAGGTAAAATCTTGTCATGCATTACACATTAAAGCATGAATGAATATAGTACGTAGAGGCAGAAGATTTTGTTCCAGATGATCTTAGGAATTAACAACTTCCTATAAGCTAAATTTGAAAGCCCAATCAAAGTGGCTATGGTCTTGAAGTTACAACTCTTTCTTCCATTCATTTGGAGCAGTAGATTTCTTAAACAATACAAACTTTTGAAATATACAATTACCTTAAAGGAGCAGAGATGGCGCTTCGAAGTGTGTCAAGTGAAAATGGCAGTGGAATTCCAAGTTACAGATTGTTGGCCAAGGAGACAGACGCCATAACTATATAATAAGTGAAGTATTATGGTCGTCCAGGGTAGTTTCGGTATTATGCATTTGTTTAGGGATAACTGTGTAATTTGGTCAATTTTTGAGGTGCTTGTGACTCCAAACACCCACGTGGTGACTGCATTTGTTTAGTGATACTGTGCGATACCGATTCGTAGCTAATCACTTACTATTAAGTATTTGTTTTATGTTATGAAATAGGAGATTCTTACACTTCTATTTAAGGTGAATGTCTTTAATGTATTTAATTAGAGAGATTTTAGAGTCCTATTATTGGTAGCAAGATCTTCCTCCTCCCTATAAATAGAGGTGCTCTCTACCATTGTAATTCACTCCTAACTCTCAATAAGAAGAACTCTCTCTACTCTTCTCTCTATTGCTATTGTTCTTGTTCTATTGTTCTTGTCTTTTGCTTTAGTTTATAACACGTTATCAGCACGAGACTCTACCGTCTCAAGTATCATTCTCGAAAATCCAAGGTATTTTCCCTCTTCCTAATTTAATTTTCGAGTATGTCTGACATTATGAAAAGAAAGTTCGTTGCCCTTGAAATTTCGGGCAAGAACTATATGACATGGGTGTTGGATGCTGAAATCCACCTAGATGCTATGGGTCTCGGAGACACCCTCAAAGATAAAGAAAAAGCATCCACCCAAGATTGTGCGAAGGCCTTGATTTTCTTGCGCCACCACCTTGACGAAGGTTTGAAGATTGAATATCTCACCGTCAAGGATCCACTCGTTTTGTGGAACAGCTTAAAGGAGAGATATGACAACCTGAAGTTGGTCACTCTGCCACAAGCACGATATGATTGGGCCCATCTGAGGCTACAGGACTTTAAGTCCGTTTCTGAATATAATTCTGCTATATTCAGAATTACTTCTAAACTGAAGCTATGTGGAGATAACATCTCCGATTACGATATGCTTGAGAAAACGTTTACAACGTTTCATGCCTCCAATATGGTACTGCAGCAACAGTACCGAGAGAAAGGCTTTACGAAGTACTCTGAATTGATTTCTCTCTTACTAGTGGCTGAGCGTAATAATGATCTGCTCATGAGAAATCACGAAAATAGACCAACTGGGTCTACACCACTGCCTGAAGCAGATATGGTGCACTCGCATTATGCCAAACATAAAAGGGACCATGATCACGGTCATAAACGGGGTCAAAGCCAAGGACGTGGACAAGGAAGAAATTCCAAAGAAGTCCGTCACCCCCCAAAGAGAGATAATCACCGAAAGCAGAAACGGGGTCCAGAAGATCCTAAGGCAAATAGTTCAGAAACTATATGTTATCGTTGCGGTGGAAATGGGCACTGGTCTAGGACTTGCCGTATACCAAGACACTTGGTTGACCTTTATCAAGCATCTCGAAAGAGAAAACGCCCTGAAACAAATTTTGTCTCTGACGACAACTTTGACTTCACCCACCTGGATGTGGCAGACTTCTTTGAGCAACCCGAGGGAAAGATAGACCACCTAATCGGTGACGGAACCGTGATGAAAGAAGATGGAGCTGTTTGATTCTACTTGTATTAGTCAATGAATAGATTAATAGTCATTAGCATTAGCTCGTATTAGTTAGTTCATAAAGCAATGTTAGCAGTAGTTCTTTAGAATATCTTCAATATGTTCAAATATCAATAAAAATTTTATTTTCCAGTGGGGGTAATCGACTAGCCTGAAAAACTAGTCGATTATCAACTATTTTCGCATTAAAGTTGAAAAACAATTGATCAACAATCGATTGTCTTTGGCTAACAATCGATTGTCTTGAAACAGTGAGGTCTGGAAATTTTCAAAAATAGCCAACAATCGATTGTCTTTGTCTAACAATCGATTGTCTTGAAACAGTGAGGTCTGGAATTTCTCAAAAATCACCCACAATCGATTGTCTATATCTAACAATCGATTGTCGTTAGGCAGTGTAATCTGGAATTTTTCAAAAATCATCCACAATCGATTGTCTATGTAAAACAATCGATTGTCTATGTTCCAACAATCGATTGTGTGTTTAATAATCGATTGTCTTATGAAAAACGCTGAAATTTTCAAACTGCATAGTAATTGATTATGGACAACATATCTGATTTTGTTAGTCAACTGTTAGTAGCAGATTTTGAAAATATTATGTGACACAAAAGGATTGAACTTGTTTATTCTTATGTTCGTGTATCTCCTTTTTTTTGTATGTCAAACTATGGGAAAGCAAAATGGATATCTCACAAAGCGAACTTGGATCAACATCCAACTGTAAAAGTATTTGCCTAGTTGATTCATGTACTACACATACAATACTTAAAGAAAGGAAGTATTTCTCTCAACTGAATATGTGTAAGGCAAACATTACTACAATCTCTGGAAGTAGTAAATTGATTGAAGGCTCCGGAAGAGCTATTGTAACTCTGCCCAAGGGCACGATGTTAATCATAGAGAATGCAATGTTCTCCTCCAAGTCTATGAGAAACTTGTTGAGCTTTAAAGATGTACGCCGGAATGGCTACAATATTGAGACAATGGATGAAGATAATCTTGAATATCTCGTCCTCACTTCAAAGAATGTCTCCGGCCAAAAGAGGGTTATTGAGAAATTCCCGTCTTTATCTTGTGGCCTGTATTGGACAAGAATTAGTGCAATTGAGGCACATTCAACAGTAAATCTAAAGAATACTGAGTCCAATACATTTGTACTTTGGCATGATCGACTGGGTCACCCAGGATCAACCATGATGAGACGGATTATAGAAAGCTCATATGGGCATCCGTTAAAGAATTTCAAAATTCTCTCAAGTAATGAATATCCTTGCACTTCGTGTTATCAAGGCAAGCTGATTATCAGACCATCCCCAACAAAGGTTGGGACTGAGTCACCCCAGTTTCTGGAACGTATACAAGGGGACATTTGTGGACCTATTCACCCACCTAGTGGGTCGTTTAGGTATTTCATGGTCTTGATAGACGCATCCTGTAGATGGTCTCATGTGTGCCTGTTGTCATCTCGCAACCTGGCGTTTGCGAAGTTAATGGCACAAATCATTCGGCTACGAGCACACTTTCCAGATAATCCAATCAAGTCCATTAGACTGGATAATGCTGCTGAGTTTACATCCCAAGCATTTAATGATTATTGCTTATCAATCGGGATAAAAGTTGAACATTCTGTAGCCCATGTTCACACTCAGAACGGTCTTGCAGAATCGTTAATTAAGCGCTTGCAGTTGATTGCAAGGCCATTACTGATGAGAACGAGGCTGCCCACTTCAGTGTGGGGTCATGCCATATTGCATGCAGCAATGCTAATTCGTCTCAGGCCGACGAATTACCACAAGTATTCTCCGTTGCAATTGGTTTTGGGTCATGAACCCGATATATCCCATTTAAGGATATTTGGATGTGCCGTATATGTGCCTGTAGCACCGCCATCCCGCACCAAAATGGGTGCGCAAAGAAGGTTAGGAATATATGTTGGGTTTGATTCGCCCTCCATCATTCGCTACCTTGAAACATTGACAGGCGACCTGTTTACTGCACGATTTGCAGACTGTCGATTTGATGAAACACTTTTCCCAAAATTAGGGGGAGAAGTTTGTGAAACCAAACGGGAAATTTTGTGGAAAAATGAATCATTATCTCATCTTGATCCACATACCTCTACTTGTGAGAAAGAGGTACAAAAGATTATCCATTTGCAAAGAATAGCAAATCAAATGCCTGACGCATTTACGGACTTGAAGAGGATAACGAAATCCCACATTCCTGCGGAAAATGTTCCGATCCGTATTGAAGTCCCTATTGGACAATTATCTAGTGTCATATCCAATGAGTCAAATGCACGCCAGAAGCGTGGCAGACCATTAGGTTCCAAAGATCGAAATCCTAGAAAGAGGAAAAAGAACGATCTAAATGACACTATGAAAGAATCACATGAGGACGCTCATGATTTGATTAATTCCGAGATTCACGAAGAATCTATTGAGCCTGAAGCTCTTGAAAATACGGAACTACTCCCAAATCCAATTAATATTGAGGCAAATATTAATCGAGTGGATGTTGTGGTAGATAATGTCTTTGCTTATAATGTAGCATCTAACATTATGAAAGAATGTGAGGATCTCGAACCTCAATCTGTGAAAGAATGTCGAGAAAGACATGATTGGCCAAAATGGCAAGTAGCAATTCAATCTGAATTGAATTCGCTGGCAAAACGTGAAGTTTTTGGCCCTATAGTTGAAACACCTAATGGTGTTAAGCCCGTTGGCTACAAGTGGGTCTTTGTACGCAAACGAAATGAGAAAAATGAAGTACAAAGATACAAAGCACGACTTGTTGCACAAGGTTTTTCCCAAAGGCCTGGTGTCGATTATGAAGAGACATATTCGCCTGTAATGGATGCGATAACCTTTCGTTATCTCATAAGTTTTGCTGTCCATGAGAAGCTGGACATGCACTTAATGGATGTCGTTACTGCCTATCTTTATGGCTCACTTGATAACGACATATACATGAGAATTCCCGATGGACTCAAGGTGCCAAATGCGCACAATTCCAAATCTCGGGAAATGTTTTCAATCAAGTTGCAAAGGTCCTTGTATGGTCTAAAGCAATCAGGACGAATGTGGTATAATCGTCTAAGTGAGTACTTGTTGAAAGAAGGCTATATAAATGATGCCATTTGCCCATGTGTGTTTATAAAGAAAACAACATCGGGATTTGTTGTACTTGCCGTATATGTTGATGACATAAACCTTATTGGAACCCCTGAAGAACTCCAAAAGGCAATTGATTATCTAAAGGATGAATTCGAGATGAAAGATCTCGGTAAGACTAAACTATGTCTTGGTTTGCAAATTGAATATTTGGCAAACGGAATTTTTGTTCATCAATCTACCTATACAGAAAAGGTATTGAAACGGTTTTATATGGATAACGCACATCCGTTAAGTACACCGATGGTTGTTCGTTCACTTGAAGTGAACAAAGACCCATTCCGACCTAAAGAACGGAATGAAGAGATACTTGGTCCTGAAGTACCATATCTTAGCGCAATTGGCGCATTAATGTATCTTGCAAATACTACAAGGCCGGACATTTCTTTTTCAGTTAATGTCTTAGCAAGATTTAGCTCGGCTCCTACGAGGAGACATTGGAATGGGATCAAACACATATTGCGGTACCTAAAGGGGACTACCGATTTGGGCCTATTTTATGGAAAGAATTGCAGCCCGGATCTTGTTGGTTATGCTGATGCTGGATATTTGTCTGACCCACACAAGGCTCGGTCTCAAACGGGTTATGTGTTTACCTGCGGAGAAACCGCCATATCTTGGCGATCGACTAAGCAATCAATTGTGGCTACTTCATCTAATCATGCCGAGATAATTGCTATTCATGAAGCAAGTCGGGAGTGTGTGTGGTTAAGGTCGATAATACATCATATCCAAGACAAATGTGGTTTGAAGTGTGATAAACTACCCACAACTTTGTATGAAGATAATGCAGCATGTATAGCTCAATTGAAGGGAGGATTCATAAAAGGAGATAGAACGAAGCATATTTCACCAAAGTTATTCTTCACACATGATCTTCAAAAGAATGGTGATATCAATGTTCAACAGATTCGTTCAAGCGAAAATATGGCTGATTTGTTTACAAAATCTCTACCAAAGTCAACCTTCAAGAAGCTAGTTCACAAGATCGGGATGCGAAGACATAAGGACATAAATTGATGTTCTTATCAGGGGGAGTTAAGGCGCGTTGCACTCTTTTTCCCTTACAAGGTTTTGTCCCACCGGGTTTTCCTTGCGAGGTTTTTAACGAGGCAACCAATAGGCGCATATTCAAACATGTGTACTCTTTTTCCTTACTTTAATTTTTCCCATTGGGTTTTGTTTTAAGGTTTTAACGAGGCACATCATTGAATAGACATTCAAGGGGGAGTGTTATGAAATAGAAGATTCTTACACTTCTATTTAAGGTGAATGTCTTTAATGTATTTAATTAGAGAGATTTTAGAGTCCTATTATTGGTAGCAAGATCTTCCTCCTCCCTATAAATAGAGGTGCTCTCTACCATTGTAATTCACTCCTAACTCTCAATAAGAAGAACTCTCTTTACTCTTCTCTCTATTGCTATTGTTCTTGTTCTATTGTTCTTGTCTTTTGCTTTAGTTTATAACATTTTAGAGATACTATGTGATTCGGTCCTTATTACTTATTGAGGTGCTATGGACTTTCAGCTGTTCACACCACGTGGCTTATGCATTTGTTTAGGTGTAATTCAATCATTATTGATTACTTAATTGAGGTGCTATGGCCGTCTATTTATTCACGTGAGCCCTTTTGCCTTCAGCACTCCATCTGATACTAAGATTTTCATTTTCCATCTCTCTTTGTCTTTCTCGCTTCCTCGTCGGTTTTTCCTCTCTATCGTCTTTCTTTATTTTTGTTCGATCAATTGTTGGTTTCGCTCATCTTACTTTTCTTTATTAGTGTTAGAATCTGCATTATGCGCGAATAATTTGACGAATGTTAATTTTATAAAATTATGATCTAATATGTCATGTTATTTTAATAAATATTAGTTATTATTTTATTTAATATAGTGTACATAAATATAATAAAATCTATAAATAATCAAAAGATACAAAGCATTATAGTAAAGAAATAAATTGTTTATTCCTTGTTTATTCTTTATTAAATTAGCAAGTACTTAGTACTATACATTTATTAATGTAATTTTTTGTTAATTTATCAATTGACTTAATATTTTATTAGTACTTCTCTTCTAGTAGAACATAGGTATATATTTTCTTATTCTGGAAATATATATTTTTATATTTATGTTATACTTTTAAAAATTATTGATAAGCCTTTTATTATTTTCATAAAAAACGTACTAATATTTTTACTAATTAATAAAATGTGTTTACATATAATATATTATCTTATGTATAATATCCTAATAGTTTCTTTATATGTTTGTATTTTTCATTAAGAAATTATAAGTTCTATTTATTATAAATTTTCCTGCCTGAGAAATTTAATTAGTATATGTATTTTACGATATCATTTGACTTTTTTTAGTATTTTTCATTTATGACTAATTGTTTATTAATATTTTAATTATGTGTATATGTACGAATTTTCTTATAATAATTCTAATTATATATATATATATATATATATATATATATATATATATATATATATATATATATACACACACTCTCTCTCTACTACAACTATATTAAAAAGAAATTACTTTCCAATTTGAATTGGTAGTTTTTTATGTTTATTATTTTTATTTTATAATTTTAAAATTTCATTTGAATGAGTAGAATATTTTTTTGGTATTTTCATTTATTAATGATAATTATAAAATATTTATATTTATTAATTAAAGTAGTGTAACTAATTAATTTAAAATTAAAAATTCAAAAAAAAAGTTAGTTAGAAAAGTAATTTATTTGTCTTAATAATACTATTTGACTTTTTATGATTAGGACACTTATCTTAATATAATGTATTTGTTTTTCCTACTCTATATAGATAAATTTTTATCTTTTGCCTTTTGGATCTTCAAAAGAACATTATTCCTAACTTTTTTACATGGGTTGGTAGTTTCTCTGATCTTTAATGTTATCTTATATCTCTACAATCATAATAGGGTCTACCTAAACTTAAACTAATTAAATAGTTGCTGAGTCCTAACTTATTCTAACCCACCAATTTGAACATGTTTTTTTTTTTTACCAATTTTAATATATGTTAATTGTTAATGCTTTTTTCTTATTGTCAATGTTCCCAGCAATCAGGAAAAAAAAACAAACTAATTTCAGAGACCTCTCCTCACATTTTGTTTCATCACACACTGACCGTCTTTGCAACAATTATTTTAACTCAATTATTAGTATTTTTGGGTAACTAAAAGTTTATTCACCAGAAAAAAAATATACATGTAATTGGATGATTCTGAGTACATTTAAAATTTTAAAAAAATCATCAAGAAGAGTAGTACTATTGAGTAGCGTTTTATTTGTATTATGTTTTTCTTTAATATGATATTGTTATAATATTTTATTTATTTGTCCGCTTTTTAAAATGTAAAACCGTTTATGAAAAATCATATATACGGCACTGTGCATCTGCTTAGTTAGACATGCTTCCAGCTCCCCCTACCAATGTCCTAAAGGTTGAATCACCATCTTGATCAAGAGTTTCCTCTAACCTTTTCTTGTTCTCAAAATCCTTTGATTCCTCCCTTGCCACAGGTAATATACACATCCAGCTAGTATTATCATGTATATGGCAGCTTGTGCACTTCCATCATAGGCTTGAACTTTAGCCCACTCCAACTCCTTTGTCAACCTTTTAATAAATTTATTGTTAACTAAGAAAATAACAATTTAACTAATTTTCCCGTAATAATATATTTTCTTGTCTAATTATATTTATAAATAACTTGTAATTGTAAGATATATGGATTTATATCTAGATATATGGACTTATATCTACATACATTTGAACAATATATGGATAATTATATGTTATGTGCTATCTTTTGGTTTGGCCTAATTATGTGGTCTTATGGACATTATGTTAAGGGGGCCAATGTGTTGTCATACTAAAGTGTAGGACTAATGTGTAGATACCCAAAAGGGTAACCTTAGTTTGTGATGGGCTGACTAAGGTTACATATGTAACCATGGTTACATGCTTGTGACTCTTGAGTTATGTAACTCTTGCAAGACATAACTCAAGACATAACTCTTGTCTTGTAACTCTTGTCTCTTGGGTTATGTAACTCCTAGAGTTATAAAGTGGGGGGTTATGGTTCCCATTCTAGTGCAAGACAAGTTCTTCTTCTTCATTGAATCAAGAACCATATTGTCCAATGTCTTGCAAATAGGGTGGAAAACCAGTAAGCCAAAATTTTGAATATTGTCATAACAATATTATTGTGAACCTTTCATACATTGTGTTAGTATTGTGGATACATTCTTGTGGGTACAAGTATACTTCAAGGAACTTGAAGGAAGACTAAAGGAGTTCACAACAAAGGACAATCATCAAAAGGAGGCTCAACATTTCCACATATGGATTCAGGTTAGCTTCCGCTCATGTAGTTTATATATCCGAATTATTCAATATGAAGGTTGTTGTCTTTAGTAGGAATCATAATCCTAACAGTAATGACCCGATTGATTGTTTCTATCTCTAGCGCGTTGTTCGGCGGTTTAAGTCGTGAACAGCTTCACTGCAGGTATTATGATTTATACTCGTGGTCGAAATTGAATTTCGGAAGTTCAGTGTTGATTTGGAAAGAAATTCTCATTTCGGAAGCTTTAAGTTGGAAGAATTGACTAAAGTATTATTTTTGAGTAAATGACTTCAGAATCGAGATTTGAAGGTTCCAACATGTTCATATGATGATATTGAACTTGGGGTATGCCTAAATTGGGTTTTACATGACCTGGGAGCGTTTCGGCGCCTGTTGTGAAAGTTAGCATTTTGAAAAAATTTCATAAATTTGAATTGTTACATCCCGTGCTTTAATATTATGATAAGTCGCAGTAAACCATATGAGATTGAAGGGATTAAAACTATTCATGAGATTTTAGAGGATTTGTGGCTATGTTATTGTAAGACCCCGGAAGTTTAACAACCTTGATACCGTTAGATATTATGTTCGTGTGGTATTTTCTTTTCAGTGAAGTATTTTAGTGAAAGTTTTATAAGTATAATTTTTTATAGTTACTATTATTACTATTTTCGGATATGGTAAATTATACTCATAATATAAGAAAGTTTATGAGATATTTTTTACTTTAAAGATAGAAATTATTTTCGCACAAGAAAAGAAGGTTATCTATTAACTATTTTAGAATTAAGCGTACGAAAATTTTTATTCTTTATATTAGATTAGAAAAACTAAAAGTTGAGAAAATATATGTATTTTTACCTGGATAGTTTAATTAAATAATAATATATATATTGATTTTGTATAAAGTTTGTTAAAATTAGTATTTTAAGTAATTTGTGATAATTTTTAATTATATGAATAATTAATTAATTATCAAATAATGAAATATTATCTAATTAATTAATTAATTATGAGATAAACTAAAACCCTTTTCCCCCACGTGGCAGCAAGCCACTACCCAAAATTAAATGATTCATTAGTCATGTAGGGTTAGGTGGCAACCAATTAAAAGAAAAGCCTTGAAAGCCAAAGACGGTACATATCTTTTAACAATTGAAAAGATTCATATCTTTAACATTGGAAAGAATTGCAAAGGCTCTAATAAGACCATATGAAGCTAAGGTAAAAGGTAACATGAAGCCAAACAGTCACAAATAAAGGAAAAGAGCAGGGACGATAATGTTATGCGACCTCTGATGAGAATTGCCAAGTTTAAGAAGGTCGCCCCAGCTACATTAATAAAGTCCAAACAATCTAAAAAAAATTATGAATTTTGAAAACTTCTTGAAGAATTGGGACGAAGTTGATAAAGAATTACAAATCGAAGAAATTGTAAGGATCGACAAAAAGGAACATCATTTTAAATTTTTTATCATTTTAATCTGCCACTTTGTTAGTATTCTCATTTGTAATCTCAACATAGAGTATGTTGTAAACTCTGTGATGATCATAAAATATTTGGTCCTGTCAAGTTCGTATTTTTTGCATTTTTAATAAGTGAGGTTGTCAAGGCTCAATAGGATTTAGTATGGTAAGTTTAGCGCGGTATGTGTTATATGGGTAACAATACCGGTGCTAATGCCCCCTTATTTGTACTTTTCCTAATTGTTGTATTTTCTCTTATGCTATAAAAAAAAGGCAATCTGAAGCTAACGTAGAAGGGTACGGATCTTTAATAACTCAAACAGGGATATTATAGTATCTTAAGCAATACGAGATTTTGTTATTTTTAAGGGAGTACAGTGTAAAACTTCTCAAGAATATCATACGGATTTTTCTTACTCCAGGTATGTTAAGGCTAATTCTTTTTTCTTTTTTGGCATGATCCAAGTAACAATATGTAAACGTAATGTTATTCCATAAGTGGTTATACTCTTAGTAGTTAAGGATGTCTATGTTATTCATTCATGTGAAGTGATATTCAAGAATTTCTAAGTATGTTCTATTGTTCATTCTCTACGAAGGTCTTTGATTGTCACGATCCGGTTCACCCTACGTGAACCATCGTGACGGCATCTAGTCTCTACGACTAGGTAAGCCTAACAGTGGTGAAATTAAACAATAATTGCAAGAGAAAACAATTAAAACTGAACTAGTAAAGTAAAATATTGTAAAATATGCCACCTGACACATATAATAACATCTCTTGAAACTAATAATAATTCCTAAAATTCATAATCTCACAAATCACAAGCTGAGGGATACATAAGAAGCTCTAAGTTCGGAAGCATCTAAACAAATGAACAATATTGAAAGGTCTATACTTATTACGAAAGGATAGAGAGGGACTCTTCGGTCTGCGGACATAGCATATATACCTCGAAGTCTCTATAGAAACGCCTCCTTCCAAGATAGAGCTGAGTGGGAGTACTTGTATCTGCATAATAAAATGTGCAGAAGAGTAGTATGAGCACACCACATCGGTGCCCAGTAATTATCAAGACTAACCTCGCTGGGGTAGTGACGAGGAACATTCAAAACACCTATCGGTCAAATAAATAATATGATTATAGGAACAATGGAACATGATATATAAATGTATGTGAAGACTGTACGAAATGATCAATAATACTACAATCACAATGAGAGAACAAAAAACAAGTAACACGAGAATAATAAGAATGATGATACATAATCACGACAAAATCCAATCCATACTCTTAGATCACAATACAGAAAGGAAACACAACAATAACTCGGGTCCTACGGTGGTGTCCATATCAGGTCTTATTTAACAATTCCCACCAATTTTTCAATCTCGTTCAAATCACAACATCACGAGTCCCGGCATCCGAAATCTACACTTGGCTTCCTGTGCCTCTATCAACCTTACGGCTATACTGGCAACGAACGGGCAAACTAGGTATACTCTTACATATAAAATAATTAAACAAGGACATGCCTCTATGCTAAGCAAATCAGGGGTACTTCACCCCAATAAAAGAGTGTTTCAATTACGTGTATGCTTGTGTAAGTGCTTTAATAAGATTTCTACCAACTAATAAATATTAGGAAGAGAGCGAAGGCGCACACAATGTCTCCTCACCATATCCATATATAAAAGCTCATATAGGAAAGCAACCACAATCAAATATTAACGAACATAGAAATGCCTCCGCAGACCGTCACAATCCTTACAATTAATCTCTGACATAGCCCTCCTTGTCTTGCCACGTGTTCAATAATGAAATAATAAGTACCGCCTTATTTCTCCACACGTGCATCATAGTATTTCCCTTCTTATTTCGCCACATGCGCAACCCACATATAAGCATATGAACATATCCCGCCTTATTACGCTGCATGTTCAATATATGAATAGCAACAGTAGCACGACAAAGACCTCGTGCAAACCCTCAACAACAATTGTGCGGCAGAAACCTTTTGCATCATAATATCAATAAATGCACGGCAGAAACCTCATGCATCACAATATCAACAATCACACGGCAGAAACCTCGTGCACCATAATATCAACAGTAGCACGGCAGAAACCTCGTGCATAATAATATCAAGTACAACAGCAACAAATACAATATATACAAGAGCACAACACGTGAATTAACTCAAAATCCTTCGTTCACCGACGCGGTATGACTAGCTCACGAGGAATAACCACAATGGAAAGTACTAAGCGTAGTAAGAACAACTTAACAAGGGAAAAAATAATATGAAGCAACGATCTCATAATAAGTAGTTTAACAACAAGAAAGTTATCATGAATCAAATAATTTCAAATAAGGAAATATCAACTAAACATTGGATATCTTACTTCTTTAAAGTTGGGCAAGTTACGAAGAATATACGATGAATCTAATTAAGGATGAACAGAGGGAAAGATAATCGTAACCTCAATTAAGACCAATTAATTACATGAGAGATACTAATAATTTCCAAATAGAGACAAGCAATTATAAAACATAACGTGACTACGAAAGGTTAGGAATCTTCAGTTACACAAAGTAAGAGTCAATTAGGCAGCCAGAATAAACCAAAAGGGCAATTAAATTCCAAGTAAGACATGTAGAGGTGAAACTAATAACAGGGATGATGATAGGCTATAACTACGCATTTTAGTCACTTATTACACTCTAATTTACTGCACTTTAATTGAGTTTGAGCTTTAAGCGCTAGTGTTTTGCACTAATGGTGTATTTTATGCCTTATAGGAGTGATTCCAAGCTATGTAGATGTTATGGAATGAATTAAAGTGATTTATAGATTAAAAATTGAGTGAAAGTTTAAGGAAGTAAGCCGGGATCGTGTTTGGGGGTCAATGGATGATAGTTAGAGCAAACGAAGAATATAGTGGGCATATTATTCACTATCTAGTAAAATTGATATAACTGTTTTCTCAAAACTCCATTTGAGATCTACAATATATAGTTGGAAAGATAACGTAAAGGGCTACAACTTTCGTATTTTAAGTACTCCCAAATTCGAAACAGAACAGGGTGAAAAATGCACACCTAGATGTGCGAGCGCACTAATTTTACCGCGGCCAGTACAGAAAGTTTTCCAACTAGCGCGGCCATTAGCGACCGCGCTAGTCCAACCCGAAAAAAGTGTCCTTTTTCACCTTGGATAAGGTATCATTGTTTGAGCTCAACCCTACTTGGTATATATACATAGAAAAATAGTATTTATAAGGGAGGATGACCTTTTTAGAGGAAAACACAAGTACAGAGCCGCCGTGGAGGCCGGGTTTCATCTTTTCTTCCTCCAAACTTAGTAATTTTTATGTTTCTTTGAATGATTTGTTGTTTTGCTTCCATGTTTATGTGGAGCTAAACTTCACGTTCTAGGGTTTTGGTTCTTTCATGACTATTGTTATTCGGATATTGATTTTGATTTCTTAGTTTATCATATTGGTTTATTTATTCAATCATGGACTTAATTATTTGATTGCTTGATCACCAATTGAATACTATCTATGAATCTAGAGTTGAACTCAAAAGTAGGAATAAGAGTGAATCATTTGGAGAAGACTGCAAACAAGATATTCGAGGTAAATCGGGTCACTTCCTCCAATGCCCATGGAGGGAACTGAGCATAATCGGGCCCTTTATCTAACAGCGAAATGTGAAGATGTTGTGGTCACCCGAGTTCTGGTCGACATAGGATCCAGTGCAAATATCTGTTCGCTCTCCACATTTAACAAGTTGAAGGTGGGGAATGAAAGGGTCCACAAGAATAACATTTGTGTTCGAGGTTTCGACAGCGAAGGCAAAGACTTAGTGGGTGATATAGTGCTAGAAGTGACAATAGGGCCCGTTGAGATCACCATGGAATTTCAAGCGCTTGACGTGGTAGTTTCCCATAACCTATTGTTGGGTAAGCCTTGGATTCATGCAGCCAAGACAGTGCCATCTACTTTGCACCAGATGGTCAAATTTGAATAGGACAGGCAAGAGATTGTGGTGCACGGTGAATGTAATCAGCATGCTCCAGGTGATGCTATCGTGCCTTTTAATGAATCTGAAGACAGAAAAGGGCCATGAGTATACCAGGTATTTGATACGGTGTCGGTTCAGAAGATCCCATAAGGTGAGGTTGTCATGACTCCAAAAATAGAAACTGCGCCGGCCATGGTGGCTTTACAGATAATGAAGAATGGTTTCATGCCCGGCAAGGGGTTGGGTGCTTCTCTACAAGGCATCGTGCAACCAGTGTCCCTCCCCAAAAATCTGGACATTTTTGGCCTAGGGTTCAAGCCTATAGCTGCAGACATAAAGCAAGCCAGGAAGCTAAGGCAGAGGGCTCGGGCTCTCCTAAAGCCCGTCCCAAGGTTGTCCAAATCGTTTGTCAATCTCAGTACTAGCAATGGCTCCGTACCAAGGATTCCCATCCCGCTGATCGACGCAGACGGGGATCTTGATAAGGGGTGAAAAAGGCTGTTCAATAAGGTGAATATGGTTGAGGCAGGAAAAGGATTGAGCAGGGCAGTTGTGCAGTTTGTGCGAGCATGCGCAAAAGTCAATAACTAGGAAGCCACTCCTCTCCCCATCTAGAGGGAGTCGTGGTAGTCGGCTTTGAGTTTTCTTTCATTCTAGTTTGGATTAGCTTCAGATTTGTTAATTTAGTTGTTATTTTCATCCGTTTGGATCTGTAAATTATGTTATCTTCAATTCTAATTAAATGCAATTTCCCTTCCAATAATACTGATAGTTCTCAATTTTCTTTACTTCTCTTTATTCTCTCTTTTGTACAGTTATTTTTATGCCGGTTCCAATGATCTGACATGCATAAGGACCCTTCGGCACAGTCTTAAGGATCGGGCTAGTTCAGAAATAATAATTCAAGAGATAGAGCATGAGGATGAACCAGAATACAACGAGGAAGGGGCATGGGATGAGATTGGTAAATAGTTGAGCCGATTTGCTCAAACCAAACCTGAGCGATACAGAGGCAGTCAATTTAAGAAGCCTGGATAATCTCAGAGAAACAAAAATAAGTGTCCATCTAGAGCCACAACTTAGGAAAGAAATTATTGAAATACTGCTTGAATACAAAGATGTCTTTGCATGGTCCTACGATAATATGCCTGGATTGAGTACTGATTTGGTGGTTCACAAGTTATCCACCGACCCAGCCTACCCTCCCTTTAAACAAAAGTTGAGAAAGTTTAAAACTGATGTGAGCGTGAAAATTGAAGAAGAAGTGACAGCAGTTTGAGGCAAAAGTCATCCAAGTCAAACAATATCCCACCTGGTTAGCTAATGTTGTGCCCGTACCAAAGAAGGATGGAAAAACTAGGGTGTGTGTTGATTACCGTGACCTCAACAAATCAAGCCCAAAGGACAACTTCCCCCTGCCATACATCCACATATTGATTGACAATTGTGCGAAGCATGAGATCGGGTCGTTCGTGGATTGTTACGCGGGCTACCACCAGATCTTAATGGATGAAGAAGATGTGGAGAAAACAACATTCTTCATGCTGTGGGGGACATATTGCTATAGGGTCATGCCTTTTGGTTTGAAAAATGTCGGGGCGACATATATGAGGGAAATAACAACCATTTTCCACGATATGATGCGTAAAGAAATTGAGGTCTATGTGGATGATGTGATTGTGAAGTCCAAAAAGCAATCTGATCATGTGAAAGATCTGAGGAAATTCTGCCAGAGGCTCCGCAGGTATGACCTCAAACTCAATCCAGGAAAATGCATTTGGGGTCCCCTCAGGGAAGTTGCTAGGGTTTATAGTCAGCCAACGAGGCATTGAGCTAGACCCATCAAAGATCAAAGCTATACAGGAGCTACAGCCACCGAGGAATAAAACATAAGTGATGAGTCTATTGGGAATATTGAATTACATCAGTTGGTTCATTGGTCAGCCCACAACCATCTGCGAGCCCATCTTTAAGCTGTTGAAAAGGATGTTGCTATAAAATGGACGGGAGAGTGGCAAGAGGCTTTTGATATGATAAAGGAGTATTTGTCGAACCCACCGGTATTGGTCCCACCAGAACTAGGAAGGCCCTTTATCTTATATTTGACAGTCTTCGACAACTCATTTGGGTGCGGATTGAGCTAGCACGATGTTACTAGGAGAAAGGAGCAAGCCATGTACTACCTCAGCAAGAAATTTACGACTTACGAAGTTAAGTATACTCATCTTGAAAGGACATGATGTGCTTGACATGGGTAGCCCAGAAGTTAAAGCATTATTTGTCCTCATATACCACTTATCTCATCTCGCGTCTGGACCCATTAAAGTACATTTTCTAGAAGCCCATGCCCACAGGAAAGCTTGCAAAATGGCAAATCTTGCTCACTGAGTTCGACATTATCTACGTGACTAGGACTACCATGAAGGCACAGGCATTGGAAGATCATTTAGCTGAGAATTTGATAGATGAAGAATATGAGCCCTTGAATACATACTTCCCGAACGAGGAAGTAATGCATATTGATGGAATGGAACGGGATGAGAGGTTAGGTTGGAAATTGTTCTTCGATGGGGCTGTCAACATGAAAGGTGTTGGGATAGGAGCATTGCTCATTTCTAAAGAAGGATTACCTGGTCACAGCTCAACTCCGCTTCTACTGCACCAACAACATGGCAGAATATAAGGCATGCATTTTGTAGCAGAGATTTGCAACAGACACGGGTGTCCAGGAAGTCTTGGTCTTGGAAGACTTGGACCTTTTGGTACACTAGATCCAAGGAGAGTGGGAAATAAGAGACTTAAAGCTCATACCATACCAGCAATGCTTGCATGATCTCTGTCAACGATTTCGGTCAATAGAGTTCAGGCACATCCCCCGATTTCACAATGAAGTTGTTGACGCCTTGGCTACTCTGTAATCAATGTTACATCACCTGGACAAGAATTATGATGACCCGATACATATCCGGGTCCATGATCAACATACTTATTGCAACATGGTAGAAGAAGAACTTGATGGTGACCCTCGGTTCCATGACATTAAGGAATATATCAGGAGGGGTGTGTACCCTGTACAAGGCACGAGTGATCAGAAGAGGACAATCTGTCGTTTGTCAAATGGGTTTTTCTTCAGTGGAGGAATATTATACAAAAGGACGTCGGATCTTGGGTTGTTAAGATGCGTAGATGTTGGGCAGGTGACAGCCATCATGAATGAGATGCATGCTGGCGTCCGCGGGCCAGATATGAGCAGGTATGTCTTGGCAAAGAAGATCCTCCGGGTAGGATATTATTGGCTCACTATGGAGTGGGATTGCATCAACTTCGTACGCAAATGTCATCAATATCAGGTGCATGGAGATTTGATTCACTCCCCGCCGTCCAAATTGCATATGATGTCTGCACCATGGACTTTAGTTGCTTGGGGCATGGACGTCATCGAGCCCATCGAGCCGGAGCATCTAATAGACACAGATTTATCCTGGTTGCTATTGACTATTTCACCAAGTCGGTTGAAGCCAAAACCTTCAAGGCAGTGACCAAGAGGGCTTTGGACAACTTTGTGCACGCAAATATCATTTGCCTATTCGGAATCCCCAAGACCCTCATCACTGACAATGGCGAAAATCTCAACAGTCACTTAATGAGAGAAGTATGTCAGCAGTTCAAGATCACACATCGAGATTCTACCCCGTACCGCGCCAAGGCGAACGGAGCGGTTGAGCCGGCCAATAAGAACATAAAGAAGATACTTCGTAAAATGCTGGAAGGGTCCAGGCAGTGGCATGAGAAGTTACCCTTTGAATTGTTAGGCTATCAAACCACTGTCTGCACTTCAGTAGGGGCAAATATATACTTGTTGGTATATGGCACAGAGGCGGTAATCCCGGCTAATATTGAAATCCCCTCTCTTCGAATCGTGGCCGAAGCAGGAATCTATGACGAAGAATGGGTTAAAGTTCGTTTGGAGCAATTGAGTTTGATTGACGAGAAAATATTGGATGCGGTGTATCACGGCCAATTGTATCAACAAAGGATGGACAGGGCATATAATAAGAAAGTGCGTCGAAGAAAGTTTGAAGTGGGTCAATTAGTGTTGAAATGCATCCACCCTCATCGGGCCGAGGCAAAGGGCAAGTTCGGTCCAAACTGGCAAGGACCGTTGGTCGTGTCAAGAGTGTTGTCTAATGGAGCATTGTATCTAACAAATGTGGAAGGAAAATATGTAGAAATGGCTATCAATTCCGATGCAGTCAAGAGATATTATGCATGATTTTCTTTTGTTTGGATCATTGTCTATACTTGGCATTTGTTTGCACTTGGCATGCTTTATATATTGGAATGATGAAGGCATTTTATTCAGCTATCTAAACACTTTACCCTTTGTTAACCCCTTTGAGCTTCCGTTATTTTATTCTCATGTCTCCTCTTTCAGAATCCATAGCGAGAGTCAGGCACGCAATTATAAAAGTGACGAACATACAATAAAGTAAAAAGCAAGTAAAGCAAAACAAAAAAAAGAGAAGAAAAAGAAAAAAGAGGAGAAAAAAAGGGAAAGAGAAGAAAAGAATAGAAAAGAAGAAAAAAGAAGAAGGAATGAAGAGAAAGAAAGCATAACAAAGAAAAATAAAGGATGAAAAGAAAATCAGAATTTAAAAAAAAGAGAGAAGAAAAACAACAACAAACATAAGGAATCAGCAGGAACTACGTTTGACCTGATTCCTTTTAAGGATACGTAGGCAGCCTCATGCCTCGGTCATATTTAAATAAAAATCCAAAGGCCCCAAGCAAGAAACTGGGGCAGAAATTGCGTTGGTTTAGATCCCGAAAATTGTAAAGTTTTGAACCTATAAAAGCGATTTTTGAGCCTCTCATATACCTTCTTTCTAACCATGTCCAAAAGCCTACATTACAATCCAAGGAAAGACCTTCTGATCAATCTACATGAAATGCCGGGGCAAGCAAGGAGAGGTGGAATATACCTCGGGGCGGCACTCTAGTTCTTGCAGAAAATAATAAAAATGAGAGAGTCTTATTGGTGAAAACCCTCATGGGCACCATAAGGCGATGAGAGTTTGAGAGAAATAAAATGAGAGAGTCTTATTGGTGAAAACCCTCATGGGCACCATAAGGAGACGAGAGTTGAGAGAAATAAAAAATGAGAGAGCCTCATTGGTGAAAACCCTCACGGGCACCGTGAGGTGAAGGTAAGGCAAGAAGCAACAACCGGAAAGGGTCTATTTGCGAAAATCCGCTCAGAACACCGTAAGACAAGCAAAGCTAGGGTCTGGTTGAAGGAATTGGGTTAGATATGGTCACAACAACGAAAGCATGGCAAAAGATGGCCGGCCATTGGGATAGACTGGATCGACCAGGCCGAAGTGCATGTCATGATTACGGAAGACCAGCTACTCCTCCTCAGATAAGCTCTCTTTCTCTTCCGTTTACCCTAAATGTCGTTCGGAGTCATTGCATTTCATTTTTCTTTCAAGTCTCTAAAGTCTTTTGTTTATGCAAACAAGAGGAATTTCAAAGCCTATTATCAGCTCCCAAAGGGACAAAGAGCAGAACACCCGAAAAACGTAACAAAGATAACAAAATCTGAATCAGCAAGGGGAAGGATTACAAAAGCTTCAATTGATGGAAGAGACAAGAGTTGGCAAAGTAAAGGAGAACCACACAGAGATGGGGATGCAAAGTGAAACCACGAAGGTTCCGGGTCAGCCAAGCATAACACACCGACCGGGCAGTCTCAGGAGAGATGGAAGTTTAGCTCAATAAAAAAATGGAAAAGGTCACGAGGGTTGACCCAAGATTCTGGCAAAGGATCGGAGGTGCCACACAAGGTAAGGATCAAAACGAAGACACTAAGATCAAGGGCCATTCAAGCATCATAAATAGACCGCGTAATCTCAGGGAAGGGTGTAAGGATTTTAGCAAAGGCCCGGAAAGGTAACACAAAGATGAGGAACAAAGTGAAGCCACAAGGGTCATAAAGTCAGCCAAGTATCACATTGACTTGGAAAATTCAGGGAAGATGCAAGGATTATGGCAAAGGGGCTAGGAAGGTAACACATTAATGGGCGAACAAAGTAAAGCCACAAAGGTTCGGGGGTCAGCCAACTGACTCAGGCAACTCATCAATCAACATGGAGATGTGAACACAACATGACATGACAGTGAGGAGGACGCTTAAAACGAGAATGTCGCAAGCTAACCACCACTTTTTAGACTGACTAGTTTTCTGTGATTGACACAGGGGCAGAAAATTCCAGAAGAGCCTAAGGGAGGGCTTCCGCAGGGAAAAGCAGGCACATTGCAAGTATGATCAAAACCTCATGGCCCACCTAAAAATGGGGCTCAGTTCAAACTCAAAAGAGGCACAGGCCGTCATCAATATCCTCCCCATCAAAGAGCACAAGAGGATCAATTTTAACTAGCAAACCCCGAAAGAAACAACTGAGGGTTAAAAGAGGCACAGAAGTTGAGATGGAACGCAGTTTAAAACTCAAACAGGCGCAGGTAACATGGGCAGGCACTAACACCTTCCCTAGTAAGAGTCACAGAGAACCTCCTGGAAAACAATCACTAGTAGAAACAACCAGAAACTAGAATTAGTATTTAAGGTGGAACCCTGAGGACCCTCCTAAAAAATGGGACTCATTTTAAGGATAGGAGTAATCATGGATAACAAATAGCATAAAATGACTTGCATTCAGGTAAGAGTTGTCAAGACCCTCCTGAAAAATGGGACTTAGCTTAGGGCACAAACAATTAGGTGGCATGGCCAAACCCAAATACTTCCCCAACAAGAGTCATCAGGATCCGCATGGATAATAGGATTTAATCGTAGTAATTGTCAGGATACCCTGGATAACGGGACATAGCTCTAAATACTAACCCCCAGCAGACACATTTTATCATTAACCCGCCTGGATAATGGGAAATAGTTTTGATCACCAGTCACCAGCAGACCCCCAACAGATATAACGCATAATAGGACATAGTGGAAAATAATACTTCTTGAGAAACAACATATCATGGTCTTAAAGTTGTCATCAATTAAGAATTGTCAGGGCCCTTCTGGATAATGGGACTTAGCTTAGATTTAGAGATATTTGGTAAGAGGAATTGATTAACACTCATATATTCGTGCAGCATCAAACTGGGGCATAAAGAATTTCTTGTGTTTTGTTTATTTTGTTGCGATCAGGTACACAGGCAGCAGTTTCAGGAATATTTTTAAGATTCAAGTTTGGTAATCAGGTGCCCACCTATAGATCAAGGGAGTATTTTCAAGTTTGGTAATTAGGCGCCCACCTGTCAAAACAAGAGAATGCTTTCAAGTTTCAAGTTTGGTAATCAGGCGCTCACCTGTCAGAACAAGGGAATACTTTCAAGTTTCAAGTTTGGAAATCAGGCGCCCACCTGTCAGAACAAGGGAATATTTCAAGTTTGAAGTTTGGTAATCAGGCACCCTCCTTTAGAACAAGGGAATATTTTCAAGTTTCAAGTTTGGTAATCAGGCATCCACCTGTCAGAACAAGGGAATACTTTCAAGTTTCAAGTTTGGCAATCAGGCTCCCACCTGTCAGAACAAGGGAATATTTTCAAGTTCAAGTTTGGTAATCAGGCACCCATCTCTCAGAAGAAGGAAATATCTTAAAGTTTCAAATTTGGTAATCAGGCACCCACCTGGAAAACAAGGGAATACTTTTTAAAGATTCAAGATTTGGTAATCAGGCGCCCACCTGTCAGAACAAGGGAATATTTTCAAGTTTCAAGTTTTGGTAATCAGGCGTCTATCTCTCAGAACAAGGAAATATCTTCAAGTTTCAACTTTGGTAATCAGGCACCCACCTGGAAAACAAGGGAATGCTTTTTAAAGATTCAAGATTTGGTAATCAGGCACCCACCTGTCAGAACAAAGGAATATTTTCAAGTTTCAAGTTTTGGTAATCAGGCGCCCACCTATCAGAACAAGGAAATATTTTTCAAGATTCAAATTTAATAATCAGGCACCCACATGTAGAACAAAGGAATGATTTTCAAGTTGCAAAGTTTTGTAATCAGGCACCCACCTGCAAAACAAGGGAATACATGTCAAGTCAAACAATTCGGTGACAAACATAGAAGAAGAGAAAACAAGAAGTCAACAAGTCAACAAGGAGTTTATAGGAAGGAATGCCAGTCAACAAGGCAACAAGGAGTTCACATGAAGAAATACGAGGCAACAAACCAACAAGGATCAAGAGTAAGATTGAAGACATAGATAAGTTCTTTTGTAATCCAGGGTTCATAGCTTAGTCTAGCTTTTTATTTTTCACGGTGTAATAAGGAGGTCAGCAAGCAGTAGCAGCAGCATCAGCAGTGAAATCGCAACTCCTTGTAGCCCCAGCTACCAAACACTGCAGAACTACACTGATCTGGTTCCTTTATAACCAAGGATATGTAGGAAACCTTTGAAGCAGGGTTCGGTCAGACAGTTTTCAAAATGCTTCTCATGGAATGCAAAACAGGCAAAAATCTCGCAGTTGCTCATTTATCTTTGCCCGAAAACCGTCCGTGTCTCCGAGAAAAGAGGGGCAGCTGTGAGCGCGTGATTATTGCCTCGCTCGAAATGTTCCTATAAAATTCATTAAAATCAGGATCTTTCTTTTATTGTTTGAATTTTAGGAATTAATTGTGTGATTTTGTGTTTATTTGCATTTTTCTTTTACTATTTAAATTTTTAGGATTTAATTGCATAATTCTACGCTTATTTGCATGTCGTACATTTTAATTAACCATAATTCATAAAAAAATACAAAATGGCATATTTGCATTTAGGACTTAATTTTTACATTTTTCTTTTGGGTTGTTAGTTAATTAATATGGAAAACAAGTAAAAATAACAAAATTTAGTTATTCTTACATTTGTTCAGTTTTTTTTTAAATTTAGAATTTTGGATTTTATTTAGTCTATTTTGTAGAAGTTAAATATGCATTGTTCTATTTTATTTTTATTACTAAAAATTTGAAAATATAATAAAATATAAAAAGAGAATAAATAAATGCATATAACTTGGGTCTTTCATAAGACCATGATTTGGGCCATTAAACCTTGGCCCAAAAACCACCAGACTGAAAACCCCACCGGTCCAAAACACCAAATCCCAAAACGACATCATTTTACGCCAAAGAAATCTGAGCCATTGATCAATATTGATCGAACGGTCGAAATATGGGGGTGTCACACTATATAAGTGTCCTATAACAAGCCCCCCCCCCTAGACAAACGTTGTACCCTGTCATAACCTAGCCCTGAAAGTCTCCAGTGTAACATCACTATAAAACTGCCATATCACCACCCTCCCTCCGCCGGCGTAGCTCCGATAAGCCCTAAACTAAACCACATCACCTCCTCACCTCCCCTTTCAAACCCTACCATCGGTTACCCTCGAATAACTCCCAATCTTGTCGAATATCCATCTGAAATTCGATAGCCCCGCCGTCCATGACGGCGACCGGCCACCAAACACCCTAAGATTTACACCTTAGGTTCCTCTCTCTGTCCTCATCACAGATCTAGCATAGTTGTCCTTCGAATCACACCACATCTATTCGAATATCGATTTGAATAGCCCGGCCAAAACTTAACCATCTCCAAAATCCGCCAAACCAACATTGTGCACTCTCCTCACACTCCTTTACCCAAACCCATGCCTCATGACCCTCGAACTACCCTCGTATGGTTCAAATATTAAATCAAAATCAGCCAGAACCTGTTTAGTGTTGCATGTGGTCTCTGAAGCAATAATCTTAAGCTAAGTTTTCTAACTTTGTTTAATTTTAGTATAATATCGTTGTAGAGGTCCTATTCTATTTGTCTCAATATATTCTTAGTCTTCATGCTCCCCTTTCTTTCTTTTCTTCTGCTTGGTTGCATTCATGGTTCACTCGTTTGATAGACTTATAGTATAGTGGGCATAGTTGTTCCTTCATTCTCCTCCAAAGTGTCTTTATTTTGGGTCCATTAGTCTATTTTGGCCGACCTTATTATTTGGGGGGGGGGGGGTATATTTATGAAAAGTTATTAAGTGTTTGTCTTTGACTCTGATTTCTTATCTTTGGATCTTGTGGTAAATGTATATGCTTACTGATATGTTCTTCTCTTGAATATACTTTATTTTGGTTCAATTTTGGCTGACCAAATTTGAATATGTTTATGAAAAGTTGATTAAGTGTTTAGTCTTTGACTCTGAGTTCTTATCTTTGGATCTTTGGATAATTATACATGCTCAATGATGTGTTCATCTCCTGAATGCTTTTATTTCGGTTCATTTTTTCCATCAGTGGTTGGTTGATTTAGTTTGAGTCTTTTAGTGAAAGGCAACATGTGTTTATGCCTTGATTTTGGTTGATTCTATAAATTTAATCTTGTTTTGATTTTTATAATATGCTTTGGTTAAGCAATGGTGCTGCATAGTTGTAGTTGATTTGGATTTGGGTCAATTAATTCAAACATTTAGGATAATTTTGGTCCTGTGATTCAAAATTTAGGGCATTTGATTGTAGTTCAGTTAACTAAGGTAGAGTTGGGCTAGGGTTAGTAATTTTAGGAACAACTGGGTAAATAAGGAATCTTTGGCAGTTAAGTTAAGAAGCTTCTGGAATAGGGAATAAATTGCAATTTAGATTTTTATTTTGTTGTAACTTGGGTAGCAGGCTAAGAAATAGGGACTAAAGTAGTAAATAAATTAGGTACTAAAAGGCAACTAAAAATCTGAAGGTAGCCCTATGTGTGAGGATATATATACTAGCACTCAAAAAGAGCAGGGGATGGTAGAAAAAATAGAGAAAATGAGCTAAAAAATCATAGAGCTGCTAGTTCAATCAATTCTCTCAGCATAAAACTTAAAATTCTAATCCAAAAACCCGTTCTGATTTCTTCTTCTTGTCATGGACAAAAAGTTAAATTGTTGCGCTGTTTGTTTGGATGAAGTTTGAGTTAGTGTGGCTATTTAAAATTGGTGTTAATTGTGTGACTTTCATTTCCTGGGTTTTAAAAGTGTTGAGTTTACTATTCCATTGATTTGGGAGTCTATTCACTGATTTTCTTGTCAACTCTAGGGTTTATTTATCACTATTGCTGCTGTTTTGCTTTGTGACTGCCTACTCATAGGTCTCTTCTTCATTCCAGGTACACTCTCAAAGTTCCCTAATGTAATCCTTCGAATTAAATGGAAAGGAAGCCTGGCTTCACTATTTGGAGTCTACTTGGATTGTATAGCTGATCAGAAAGTAGTATACTCTATGAAGTTTAAGTTATACATTTATGTAATTCATTCTAATTCATCTGGTTTGTATATGGACTCTATAAGGACTGACTGAAGAAATTATTTTGATTTGGTCATGGTTCGTAGTAAAATAGTCATCTGGTATATTGTTCGATTAGGTAAATTAATTTTTAGGGTTCTGAAGTTTATCAATCATCAGTAGGGGTCATTGATGTGGTATTTATTGTATTTCAATAACATGAAATTGGAAATTAGGTGTTCATTCATGTAAGTTCATATATACCAGTTTAAATTAGGAAGTTTTCTTTCATAATTAATGTCGCTTTAGAGTCGTTGGTCGCGAGTCTAAAATCCAAGTTTTAATCAGTTGTGTTATGTTGGTTCCTTGAATCCTTTGAGTGTTAGTTGAATAATCAACAGCCTATTCTCATATATTAGATACATAGTTCTACCTTTTTAAATATTGCTGGAAATAATTATTCAAGTTTGCATGCGAATGAGGATATCGATCCATCAAGGATCAGGGCTCAACAACCTGTCTATGGTAACTTGGGCCTCAGCCAGGGCTACTGCATAGCCCAATTGGGTACTGAGATTCATCAATTGCTGGTTCGTTAAGGTTGGATAAAGAATCCATCATCTTTGGGCTCACTTAAAAGCCCAATGGCTTAGAATTGAAGGCTGAGTTACGAAATGTCCACTATTCAGCTTTATTAGAGACTAACTTAGTAGAGAATTATGGTTTGCTTTAGAAATGTCCTTTAAAATAGTAAATTGAGATGAGCTGTGCTAAATAAACTAAAAATTGCACGGCTCTCACTTGTTTAATCTTGAAATCGATACTTAGATTCCGAGGCGTACAATTTAGTGAATTCCATGGCCCTCGCAAAGTGAACGTATAATTGCTTAGGCGCGCTAGCTTAATAATTTACCTTTCTTAAACTTGGATGCACATTTATGTGACCCAAATCCAAATCTCAACGTAGTTGAAATGTGTCTAAGCCACGGGTGCATTTATGTGACGTGGTTCGAAACACGTTTTCACAATGTTGTAATTCTCTTTAAAATAATAATAATAAAAGTGGTTAAAAGATTTAAATTGCACATAGGTTCATAATGGTATAAAATTAGATAATTTAAGCCAAATATAACATTTGAGCGATCGCGCTAGAACCACGAAACTCGAAAATGCCTAACACCTTCTCCTGGGTTAACAGAATATTTTGCCCGATTTCTAGTTCGCGGACTATTAAATAGAGTCATTCTTTCATCAACTCGAGATTCTAAATGGTGACTTGGGACACTATAAATCTCCCAAATGGCGACTCTGAAATCTCTTAAATAATTGAATCTCATTTCGATTGTCCTTAAATTGAAAAAACTCCCTTATCTACGCCCTTCGCCGGGTTGTAGTTGCCAAAAGGAGGTGTGATATGCATCACTATGATAAAATGAAATCATAACTGTGATGACATCATCTAGTGCAGTAGCCTCAGTCCTACTAGGAATAGCATAACAAAGGGTCGGCGCTCTCTCTCTAGGACACCCTTTACCCGCCTATCCCCCATCTCTAGTTGGTTGTGTAGGTTTAGTAGAAAATGGAGCGGAACCTGTTGCCTTAGTAGCCCATTGTGGTACACCCTCCCAAAGTCTGGGACAATCCTCACCATGTTCTTGGTATCCCCACACTCAAAGCAATTTCTCTACTGGCGTGGTTGTGGAAACTGTCCAGAATGAGTACTCTAGAACCTATTGATAACTAAAGTACCACGTGAAGCTTGAAGTGCAGGCTAAACTAGCTAACCTAGAAAACCTCTACTATGATGCGCCTTGCCTACGAAATAGAGATCAGTAGATCCCCCAGTCTATGAGGCCTCATAGCTTCCCTATTCTCCCTCTCTAAATTGTGTATGCGCTCGAGCCTCCTAGTGATCTCCGGCCCCGGTTGAAATGAAGTATTAGTCTCTAGCTCCATTGCTATCCCAAGCCTTACACCAGAATTGAGCCCGTCGATAAATCTAATGACTCTCTCTCCAACCATAGAAACCAAAGTAGGTGCATGAAGAGATAACTCACTGAACTTTATAGCGTATTTAGACACGGTCATAGTCCCCTACTGTAACTTCTTAAACTCGGTGCGCCATACATCCCTTAGGGTCTGTGGAATGAACTCCCTCAAAAATAGATCAGAGAATTAAGTCCAAATAAGTGGCTCTGCATCAGATGGCCTACCCTCCTCATAAGCCTACCACCACATATATGTTTCCCCTGACAGTTGAAATATAGTAAAGGCAACTCTACTCACCTCCACAACGCCCATGGTGCATAGAATACGGTGAGACTAGTCTAGAAGACCATGTGCATATTCGGGAATTGAACAACTAAAAGTAGGAGGATCATATTTCTTTAACCTCTCAAGCCTTTTCTGCTCTTCCTTAGATGCCTCTAGCCTAACCTCAGGCTGAATAAGTATTGACGGGTTGCACTGGCATAAGTGGAGTATGACTAACATGAGCCCATAAAATTAGTATGGGCCGAGGGAGTCTGAGACTTTAGCCATATCGGAGTTACCTAGATTAGAGTAGAGAGGGACTCGCAGTCACTACACTAGCAAGGTGGTTTCATATCTGAAGGTTCGGCATATGGTTAATAAGGGTTGTTTGGTGTATTTATCTTATATCTGCGATTGTGGTGTAAAGTTCCTTCTATGGATTTGGTACCGGTTGTGAGTGATTTTCTTGAGGTGTTTCCTACATATTTGTCGGATATGACAGTTAATAGGGATATCATCTTCTGCATTAATTTGGTTCTGGGCACTCAACCTATTTCAATTGCACTGTACTATATATCTCCACTTGAGTTGAAAGAATTGAAGGATTAGTTGCAAGATTTTCTTGGCAATGGATTCATTCGACCTAGTGTCTTACCTTGGGGTGTGCCGGTGTTGTTTGTTAAGAAAAGTAGATCGGTGTGGATGTGAATAGTTTATCGGCAATTGAATAAGGTCATTATTCAGAACAAGTATTTGTTTCCTAGTATTGATAATTTATTTTATTAGCTTCAGGGTGCCAAGGTTTTTTCAAAGATTAATTTGAGATCTCGCTATCATTAGGTGAAGATTAGGGCATTAGATGTTCGTAAGAAAGCTTTTCGGACTCGATTGTATTTATGAGTTTTTAGTGATGTCATTTGGCTTATAGTAACCTTTTTGGATTTGATGAGCCAAGTATTTAAGCCTTATTTAGATTCTTTCATGATTTTCTTCATTGGTAATATTCTAGTTTACTCTAGTTGTAGACAGGAGCATGATCAGCACCTATAGATTGTGCATTAGACTTTGAAGGATCGTCACTTATATGCCAAGTTTTCAAAGTGTGAGTTCCAGTTGTACTTGATATTTTGGTCCATTTTTTTCTTCCGAGGGTATCAAGGTGGATCCTCCAAATATCTAGGACAGTAGGGTGATTGCCACTGTTCACGCCTCAATATTTGAAAGCACTATCTATATGGCATTTCATGTAAGGTCTATACCAACCACCAGAGTCACCGGCATCTATTCAAGTAGAAGGACCTTAATTTGTGGCAACAGAGTTGGTTAGAGGTATTCAAATACTATATAACCATATTTTATCATCAGGAAGGCAAGTGTCGTGGTCAATTTATTGAGTAACAAGGTAGAGACATGGGCAATTTGGAATTCTTATTTGCAGTAGGGGCCATTAGCCATGGATGTTCAGGTTTTGGCCAATCAATTCATGAGGTTGGATATTTTGGAGCCTAGCCAGGCTCTTTAGGGCCTTATTTGTGTTCCAATTGTTAATAGGCTAAGAGAGTTGATCTTGAAGAGGCTCATAGTTTATAGTGCTCCATTCACCCTGGTGTCAAAAGGATGTATTATGACTTGAAGTAGCACTATTGGTGGAGGAAGATGAAGAAAGACATTGTTGGACATGTCTCTAGGTGTTTGAAATATCAACAGATGAAGTATGAACATCAAAAATTGGGCGGGTTGACTCAAATATTGGAGATACCGCAGTAGAAATAGGAACGCATCACCATGGAATTTGTGGTAGTCTTACAATGGACCTTGAGGATATCTGATATTGTACGGGTTATTGTGGACCGTTTGACTAAGCCCGCACACTTCATTCCAGTGATGAATTCCAATTCTTCAGAGCGGCTAGCTCAAATTTACATTCGGGAGATTATTCGCCAGCATGGTGTGCCCATTTCTATCATTAATGACCGAGTCACGTAGTTCACTTCACACTTTTGGAGGGTTTTGCAGTGTGATTTGGGCATGATTTGGACATGAGGGTCGAGTTTAGTACCATGTTTCATCCTCAGACAATTCGATAGTCTAAGCTTATTATTCAAATTTTGGACATATTGGGGGCGTGATCGATGGATTTCGGGGGTCAGTATGAGAAATTTTCTACCTCTAGCGTAGTTAGCCTACAACAAGATCTATCAGTCGAGCATCCATATGGCTCCATACGATGCTTTATATAGGAGGTGATATCATTCTCTGGTTGGTCATTTTGTGCCCATTGAGGCTAGATTGTTAGGCACAGACTTGGTTCGTGATTTTTGGAGAAGGTGAAGGCGATTCAGGAGCGGCTTCGTATAGCTCAATCTAGGGGAAAGAGTTATACATACTGAAGGGTTCGATATGTGGCTTACATGGAACGTGAGAAGGTTATTCTCTAAGTATCGTCTATGAAGGGCGTGATGCAGTTTAGGAAGAAGGGCAAATTGAGCCTGAGGTTTATTAGCCCAATTGAGATTTGAGAGAGAGTTGGAGAGGTTGTATATGATTCCATTACCTCGTAGATTAGTAGTGCCACACCTCCTTTTTACACGTATACCCCGAAGGATAAAACTTATAAGGGAGTTTTCCAATTAATGTGACATTATTCGAAATGCAATTATTTATTTATTTTGAGTCGCCACTTGGGATAGGTTTGTATTTTGGTGTTCCAAGTCACAAGTTTATTTTGAATCCCAAATCGAGGAAATTTTTGACTGCCCAAATGGAGTCTGTGAACTAGAAATTCTGAATAAGGAATTCTGTTGACCCGAGGGAAGGTGTTAGGCACCCTCGGATCCCGTGGTTCTAGCACGGTCGCATAAACTATTATTATTGGCCAAAATTCTGAGGTTAATACATGTTCATCCAATGGTGCAATTTTAAATTATTTTTAACTACTTTTAACATTTGTTTAAGAAAATTTTCAATGTTGTTAAAACATGTCACGAACCACGTCACATAAATGCGGATGCAGTTCTTGACATATTTCAACTTCATTGAGATTTGGATTTGGGTGACATAAATGAGCACCCATACTTAGGAAGATAAAAGTATTAAAGACGCGCCTAAAAGCGACTAACGTGTTATTATCTTTGCGGGAAATCCATGAAATTTGCTAAACGGCATGTATCGAATCTATACGTATTTTAGTATGAACATTTAAAGAGGGCCATGCAAATTTTGGATTCTATTTGGAGGAGCGCACCTTATTTTATTATTTAAAGGCCAATCCTAGAACAAACTATTATTTTCTACAATATGTGCCTCTAATAGACTTAGCTAATTGGTGTTGTAGTCCGGGCTTTCAAACTCGAGTCCATATTTAAATAAGAAGAAAATTTCCTTTATTCCGATGTGTTATCGAGTTCGAAAAATTCGAATTTAATTCAGTCATGCCTTCAGCTAAAGCTGGCCAGCAATGACTATTTGTTTTTGGGCCTTAATGCAAGCCCAGACCTGAGAGACACATGGAGAACAAGGTGCGGATGGGTCGATATTGGACTTGATATTGCTGCCTATCGAGCCCAAGCTACGAAGGTCTAGTAAATACACAGATAACGTTCAAGTTTCCAGATTTTATATTACATCATGTGAGTGATAAATAATGCAAGTGACGACAGAACTAGAACCAACTTTCAGGTTCACATATGATCAATAATTTTATACTTTATAATGGTTCACATGAAAAATCCTAAATGGACCTATTACAAACACTTATTTACCCTGAGTCTAACCATGATATAAACACATCAACTAACACAAGCATGTCACCGTACCAAGGTTGATAGTATATTTGAACTATAAATCTATTACACTACTGACTAGTCTAACACTTAAGGGGATTATGCTACTACCAGTATTTTTACTCATGGAATCAAAAACAAAAACAATTGATTAACCGTCCATAATAGTCCCATAATTATTTAATTGAATATTTAAACAAATCAAAAGGCTACTCAAAATTTAAACAACAGATCTAGAAATAATTTGGTGCAGCAAGCTTTATTTGTCGTCTCAAATTGGTTTTCTACATGGTCAGGCATAAGAAGTGTACCTAAAATTTGAGTAAACAAAAGCTGAGGGTCAGCAAGCTCAAGCAGCAATATAATCAATAGGAATCAATAGCTCATGATTGACTATGAACTCATGAATAATATCAACAACCCAAAAGGATTTAATACCAAACCAAATTAGTAAAACCACTCCAATAGCTTAAATAAACCTCTAACCATCTTAAAACTGAACAAGGACAAGTACTGAAGGCTTAATACTTCAAATATCCATATTTCAGGTCATTTTCATCTTATGTAGCTAAAACTTCTACTGGACAAGCTGAGAATTACAAATATTCTAAGGAACAAGGATCTAATGGAACATTAGAGCTTCTACAACTTCAGGAAAATTTCAAGATTTTAATAACCTGGGATTTCTGGAATTTTTTCAGGAATTTTGAGATTATTCATACTTCAAATTCTGGAATTTTTTAGGAGATTTCTGACTGTGTTTTTTTAATGAACTAGAGTGCCCTTTTTATAGTCAAAGTCTAGGGCAACCCCTTTATTTTATTTTAACCATTAGTCCCTCTTTTAATTTTCAGTTTTTTACTTACTTGGTCCATTATTTTCTAACTTGTTTCTCAAGTCACTTCACTAAAACTAATGAATTTTAGACTAAGGCCTCCTTCTAGAAGAGTCTAAAGGATTCCAACATTATTTTCTATTTATAGAATGCCTATACTACTCTTATTTTATTCTGAAATTACCAGAACTAAACCAAACCCTATACTACCCTTCTAGTATACTAGAATTACCATTTCTACTAATGCTAAATCTTAAAAACTAATTTTTGCTAGCTAAAAAGCAATAACCAAACCACAATCAAATATGAACTTATTAACCTAAATAATCAAAATTCAACTCGAAATTCTAAAAACTACTGGACCACAAATTCAAGAAAAAGGTTGAAATTAACATAATCAAAAGAAACATGCAAAGCTACAAGCTAAACATGCAATCCTATTATTGAAAACCAATCAAGACTAAAAAACTAATTCTAGTTCATTAAACTAAGTTAATGCAAAAGAACAGAAATCAGAAATTGATTTGATTAAGCTAACTAAAATATGAATAATTCAATTACATGGTCGGAAACTAAACTCATGGAATCATCAGGAAAAATAAAAATGCAACTGAAATAAAGGGTAACCAAAAACCAAAATCAAATCGGATTAGATTAATTAGAGAAAATGAGTACTCCTAAAGTTAAGAACTAATCAATATTTCCAATTAATACAAATAATCTGAACTAAAGCAAGACAAAATGGTCAACAAAAGAAGTAAAATTAAAACAATCAAAAGAAAATATAAACTTATTGATTTGGTCTTCAACTAGACTGATTTTGAAATTGATTTTTGAATTAATGATATATGTTTATTTTGTTCGAAATAAACATATAACATTAATTTTAAAATCACCCGAACACTTGTAAACCCAAACGAATTTTAAGGTTTGTGGGGTTCCACTTAGATTTGAAGGGTTCCGGCTTGAAATTCAGAATGAGGAAGTCGAGGACAGCTTGGTGTATGATTTTGGGGCTGTTTGGAGGCATTAGGGTTTGGGTTGGAGTTTTGACCTGAAATTCGAGGGGAATCAGGCTTGTCCGAATAAATCTAGTAAAGGATTAGGGATGATGAAGGTTAGGGGGGTATAGGGTGTGTTTTTGGCGGCCATTGGAGCCGGCACCACCGTGGACGGTGGAGTAGCCGTCCTTTGAACGGACATTCAAAGCGTTTGGATGAGATTCCAAGGTTGATCTTTGGGGGTTGGAAAGAGGAGAAGACGGGGAACAAGTGGTGTTAATATTCATGGATTTGGAGTTACACCGCCGCCAGCAGCTATTTCCGGCCGACGGCGGAAGGTGGAGAGACAGTGGGGAGATGGTGGTGTTACATCGGAGGGACTTAGGGTTAATGAGACTAGGTATGATGTCTCTGGGGCAGGGGGTGTTATAAGACACTTATATAGTGTAACATCCCCCACATCTCGACCATTTGATCAAAGATCAATCAACGGCTTAGATTTATTTTAAAGAAAATGACACTGTTTTGGACCCGGGCATTCCTGGACTGGATTGGGATTTGGGATTTGGGTTTAATTCGATGGATCTGGTGGTTTGGGCTCCAAATTGTGGCCCAAATTTTGGTATTTGATAATAGACCCAATTTATGAATTTTTCTCTTTTTGTATTTTTTATTTATTTTTCAGATTTTAATAATAAAAAATAAAATAAACTAAAACATATTTAATTTCACAAAACAAAATTAATTGACCATCTAAAATAACCTTACTTCTAAATTTAAAAAGGAAATTAAACAAATGTAAGAATAACCTTTTTTTTTTGTTATTTTCAATATTAATTAACTAATAACTCAAAAGAAAAATGTAATAATTAAGTCTTAAATGCAAACATGCTATTTTTGTATTTTTCTTAATTATATTAATTAAAAATGCACAACATGCAAATAAACACAAAATCATGCAATTAATTCCTAAAAATTCAAATAATAAAACGAAAAATACAAATAAACACAAAATCACGCAATTAATTCCTAAAAATTCAAATAATAAAAGAAAAATCCTAATTTTAATGGATTCTATAGGAATACTTCAAGCTAGGCAAAAATCATGTGATCACAAGTAGTGGTACATCCGGTATTTCATGTCTCCATACTTCGGAAGTATCATGAAGCTAGATCACATGTTTTGGAATTTAGTATGGTGCATTTTTATAAAAATTTGACCTATGAAGAAGAGTCAGTGGCCATTTTAGACCGGCTTGTACGAAAATTAAGATCCACAATATTTCCTTCTGCAAAAGTGCATTGGAGAGGTCATCTGATTGAGGAGTCTACATGGGAGTCCGAGTCCAATATGAATACCATATACCCATATCTTTTTACCAGTCTAGGTATATTTCTATATACATTCGAGGACAAACGTTTCTTTTAGAGGTGGAGAATGTACTGACCCGATAGGTCGTTTTGAGTACTGGATTCTTTTACGTGATTCGAGACCTCTCATAGATTTATTTGATAATTTGTAACTTGTGTGCGTAGTGCGTATCAATTTTGGAAAGTCTATATATAAACATTTACAGAAAATGTGAATATTGGCTTAAAAACGACTGGATTTGACCACTATCAACTTTTTAGGTAAACAACCTCAGATTGGTGTTTTGAAGATTTTAGTAGGTTCGTATGATATTTTTGAACTTCTGTACATGTTCGGTTGGGTTCCTGGGTGATGCAAGGACATTTCGGCGCATTATGTAAAAATTTGGAAAATTAAGTTTAAACTTCGAAAATCTTGAGTTTTGATGATCGATTATTGATATTGTGTTCATTTAATTATTTGAAATAGCGAGAGAGTTTTTATGATGTTATTACACTTGTGTTGATATCTATATTGGAGCCCTAATAGCTCGGGTGAGTTTCATATGCTATGCAGACTGTATTAGGCTTAACAGAAAATCTGGTTTGTTGAACTTGCAGGTCTCGCATATGCAAAGACCTAATCCCAATTGTGAGTCTCCCATTTTCAATTACAGGCTCGCAAATGTGAAGATGGACTGGGAATTTGCTTTTGCAAAGAAAACATCACATTTACAGACCGGGGGAAGTCGCATTTGTGATCTGGGCATCTCATTTGCGACACTAAAAGGCTAGGAACAGCTTCCTTTTACGAATTTTGGTCCGAAGAGAAGGGGCACTTCGCAAATACGACTATTTTTTCGCAAGTTCGTTAATAGAATGGCTGATACGCATATCATATTTTTGATTAGTAGTTTGCATTTGTGGACATCATGTCATTATCCAAAATCCTAATCCGTCGTGATGGTGACTAACTCACTTGCTAAGCAAGCCGGACATAACAATAAAGAACCAAATAGCAGAATTTACAAAAATGACATAAGTCTGAAACCTCAACATAACAAACTAAGTCTAATACATGATAAATCCCCAGATCTAGTAAATACAAATTCATAATCTCTAATATAGAGATACAAGTATGAAATGACCAAATGCAATTATGGTTGAAATAAAGACAATGGTACATAGGAAAAGAGACGCCAAAAGTGCGAACGAGAATGCAGCTCTACCTCGTCTCTCGATACTCAGCTCACCAAGCAACTCCAATACTGATGACTGGTCCCAAAACCTGGATCTGCACAATTAAGTGCAAGGAGTAGAATAAGTACAACCGACCCAATGTACTCAGAAAATATCATATGTAACCTTCGCGAGGTTAAAGGAGCAAGAATTATAAATGATACTTGCTATAACCTTTTTATAAATCCAACAAGTATAGAATAGTAATGTGATCAAGAATAAAGCACATAATGAACTATCTATGTGTGTGCACAATTATTTAAGTTCTCTGTTCAGTAAATGATATGGGATATAAAGATGACATGCAAATGAATCATGTAATTGACCACGAAAATTGCAAGTAAAGATGAAATGATAATCCAAAACAAACACTAGCCAGATTTTCTACCTAATCACTTATCAGTTTTCCTTAATATCCACGTGTACACCATGAAGAGAGAAAAATGAGAGGGTGACTCTAGGTATCCACATGTATACACGGCCAATTTAATGTGCTACTAGTCCGGCGTGGTCACAGGCTTAATATCATAATACGCTCAGCGTTGTCACATGCATAACTGCCCAATTCGCCTGGCGTGATCACATGCATAACAACACAATCTTCCCGGCGTGGCCACATGTATAACAACACTATCCACCCAGCATGGTCATAGGCAACGACACAATCCGCTCAGCGTAGAACAGGCACCCTGTCCAAATTATATCACACAGAAGATAATATGCAAGACTACATGTATATGATGAATGAACAACATATCTCATGCTCCTGGAATGGTATAAATGATATGCTAAGGTGTATAAATGTGCAAAGTATGCTATCATAGCTCAAATCAGCACTTTCATCACGGAAATAGCAATTGTCAAGTTCATTCATGGGAATTCTCTCTCTAACATCAAACATAGCTCTAATAGTTCACAACAATATTACAAATATGAGAAATATTATAGCTTAAAGCTTCATAGTCAATTCTAGGCATATCATAGTCTAAGTACTACCCCGAACATGGATAAATACCCCGGTGCCCGCACATGAGCTCAAACTCCACACATATGCGCACGTATAGCACGTCGCTATCACTCATTATCTAGGAAACTAGTACCTCAACCAATTTTATGTAAGATACTTACCTTAAGTAAGCCAAATTACTCCTCTAACAAGCCGTTCCCACGTGTATCAACCTCCGAACGACCCGAATCTAGCAAAATCAACTTAATATAATCAATAAAATCCATAGGAATTTATTCCAAATAATAAAGCTAAGATCTTTAATTAAAATCACAAAGTCATCCAAAAAACATCAACCACGGACCTGCACTTCGATACCCGACAAAGTTCCGTCCGAACACCTATTTGATTATGAGTCCAACCACCCAAATTAATCAAATTCCGACCTTAAATCGCTATTTTATACTTTAGGAAAATGTTTACTGAAATCCTCAATTTGTCCAATTTAAATCACCAATTAAATGATAAAACAAAGATAGAACCATGAATAATGGACAAATTCGAGTCAAAACACTTATCCCAATCCAAATCATGAAAGTTCCCTGTAAAATTGCCCAAATCCGAGCTCCACAACTCAAATTATGTTAAAATGAACCAAACTCTCAAAATAGAGTACTATATAGTCTGCGTAGGCATTACCCTTCGCGATCGAGGAAAAGCCTTTGCAATCGTGAAGAAAAAAATCTCTAGTTGCCCAAATCCTCCTTCGCAAATGCGACACTATAGTCACGAATGCATTAAAAAACATCCACTAGTTTTACGATCGGGGACCTAACCAAGCACTCGCGATCAACAACCGCGTGCAAATCCTCAGCCATTCCCTTCTTTTTACGCAAACGCGTCTCCTTACTCACGTTCGCATTGAACAAACACCCCAAGAATTCATGAATGCATACTTCTTTTCACAAATGCGATGAACAAAAGACCCACCTTCCAGAAATAACTCTACGCAATCACATCCCTTTCTTCTTGATCACAAAAGAGGAAACCATAAACAAAAAATTAGAAGTTTCAACAGTGAAGAAAATGGTCTGAAGTCCATCCGGAACACAACCGAGGCCCTCGTGAACCTCACCAGTTGCACCAACTAGTCCCAAAACACAATACGAACTTACTCGAAACCTCAAATCACATCAAAAAACACCAAAACCGCAAATCGTACCACAATTCAAACCTAATGAAACTAAAGAACTTTCAACTTCTAAAACCCATGCCGAACAATATTAAACCAAATCCAAGTGACCTCAAATTTTTTCACACTAGCTTGAAATGACACACCAGACCTATTCCAAATCTCGAAACAAAAATTCAAACCCAACATCAACAAAGTCAACTCTCGGTCAAACCACACAACCTTCCAAACCCTCAACTTTCCAACTTTCGCCAAAAAGCCTCAAACCAACCTACGGACCTCCAAATCTAATTTTGAACATACACCTAAGTCCAAAATCACCATACGCAGATGTCGAAATCATCAAAATTCCATTACTGAGTCGTCTACACAAAATTCAAAGTCTGATCAACTCTTCCAACATAAGCTTCTAACCTTAGAACTAAGTGTCTCAATTCATCCGAAACATCCCCGAAACCAGACCAACCACCCCGGAAAGTCATATAACCACAAGTGAACATACAAGAAGCAGTTAATATGAGACAGGGCTAAAATAGACAAAATGATCGGTCGGGTTGTTACACTCTCCCCCTTTTAAACAAGTGTTCGTCCTCGAACGTGTCTAGAATCATACGTGGAGTCTCAAATAGGTGTGGATATCTGCTCTTCTTCTCTTGATCGGTCTCCCATGTAGCCTTCTCGATCATCTGATCTCTCCATTTCACCTTCACTAACATTATATTCTTTGACCTCAACTTCCAAACCTGCCTGTCCAAAATGGCTACCAGCTCTACATCATAACTCAAATCCTCGTCTAGATGCACCCTGCTGAAGTCCAAAATAGGATACGGATCACCGTAATACTTCCGGATCATAGAGACATGAAATATTGGATGAACACCTGATATGCTAGGTGGTAGCGCAAGTCTGTAGGCCACATCTACCACTCTCTCAAGCACCTCAAAATGACCAATAAACTGAGGGTTCCGCATTCCCTTCTTCCCGAACCTCATCACACACTTCATGGGTAAAAATATAAGCAAATCCTTCTCAACCACCATGTACGAAACATCGCAGACATTCTTAAAAACACAACTCTTCTGCCTATACTGTGTTGTACGAAGCTACTCCTGGATTACCTTCACCTTATCCAAGGCATCAGAGACTAAATCACTAGCCAACAACCTAGCCTCCCTAAGATCAAACCAACCGACCAGAGAATGACATTTCCTCCATATAAGGCCTCATTAGGAGACATCCAAATACTCTATTGGAAGTTGTTGTTGTATATAAACTCAACTAACAGAAGAAATCAATCCCATGAACCTTTGAAATCCATAGCATATGCACGTAACATATCCTTCAAGATAAAAATAGTGCTCCCGGCATACCCGTCCATTTGAGGGTGGAATGTTGTACTCAACTCAACCTGTGTGCCTAACTCCTACTACACTGCTCTCCAAAATTGCAATGAGAATTGTGTGCCTCGGTCAGAATTAATGGAAAGAGGCATGCCACAAAAGTGAATAATCTCCTGGATGTAAATCTGAGCCAACCGCACTGAAGAATAAGAAGTCACCACCGGAAGGAAATGTGCGGACATAGTCATCTGGTCTATAATAACCCAGACTACATCATACGTCTTCAAGGTTTGTGGCAAGCCTACCACAAACAATTGTGATGTACTCCCACTTCCACTTTGGTATCTCCAATCTCTTTATCAACCCTCCCGCTTATTGAAGTTCATACTTCACATGTTGACAATTCAAACACCAAGAGACATAAGCAACGATATATCTCTTCATTCTCCGCCACCGATAGTGTTGTTTAAGTCACGGTACATCTTTGTGACACCTGTGTGAATGGAATAGCGTGAAATGTGAGACTTTTCAAGTATCAAATCTCTCGACCTATCAACATTTGTAACATGAATCTAACCTTCAAGCTGCATAACACTATCATCACCAATCACAACCTATGTGTTACTACCCTGCTACATCGTATTATTCAATACCAATAAGTGAGGATCATCAACCTAGCAAGCCTTGATACGCTCCAACACCGATGAATGTACCACAACACATACAAGAACATGGTTGGGCTCTGAAATATCCAATCTCACAAAAAATTATCCAAGGCCTAAAGATCCAATAGAGGCCTCTCAGCTACCTGTAAATATGCCAAACTACACATACTTTCTACCTTCCTACTCAATGCACTGGCCACCACAATGTCCATCTTCGGATAACATAATATGGTGATAATATAGTCTTTAGGAAATTCTAACCATCTCCGTTGCCGCAAATTTAGATCGTTCTACTTGAAAGGGTGCTAGAAATTCCGATGGTCAATATAGGCCTCATAATGAAATCATAAACATAGTGCCTCCAAATTTTTAATGCATGAACAATAGTAGCCAACTCTAAGTCATGTACAGGGTAATTCTTTATCATGAACCTTCAACTGCCGAGATGCATAGGCAATCACCCTACTATCTTGCATCAATATCGCGCCAAGCCCAATACGTGATGCATCATAATATATGGTGTAAGATTCAAAACTTGTAGGCAATACCAAAAATGACGATGCAGTCAATGCATTCTTGAGATTCTAAAAGCTCTCCTCACACTCATCAGACCACCTGAATGGGTCACCTTTTGGATCAATCTAGTCAAAGGTACAGAACTGGAAAAGAAACCCTCTACAAAATCATGATAATAACCTACCATACCAAGAAGATCCCCTCTATAGTTGAAGACAATCTAGGCTAATGTTGAACTTCCTCAATCTTCTTCAGATCCACTTTGATACCCTCACTAGACACCACGTGGACCAAGAATGCCATAAAATCGAGTCAGAATTTAAACTTCGAGAATTTATAATATAGCTTCTTCTCCCTCAAAGTCTAGAGTGCAATCCTTAGATGCTTCTCATGATCCCCCTGGCTGCATGAGTACACCAACAAATCATCAGTGAATACTGTGATAAAAGAATCAAGATACAGCTAGAACATATTGTTTAGCAAGTGCATAAGTTGCGGGGGCGTTGGTCATCCCAAGAGATATCACAAGAAACTCATAGTGACCATAGGGGTCTTGAATGTCATCTTCAAAATATCATAAATCTGGAATCTTCAACTAATGATACCTCGATCTCAAATCAATCTTTGAGAACACTGTAGCACCCTAAAGTTTGTCAAATAAGTCATCAATTTGTGGTAGTGGGAACTTGTTCTTAATTATAACTTTGTGCAACTGCTTGTAGTCAATACACATCCTCATAGTACTATCCTTCTTTTTTAGAAATAGAATCAGCGCACCCCAAGGCGACAATCCAGGCCTATGAAACCCTTATCAAGCAACTCCTAACGTTTCTCCTTTAACTTTTTCAATTCCGTTGATGCCAAGCGATATAGTGGAATATATATAGGCTAAATTCCCGGCACCAAATCAATATCCCTATCGCATGGCATGCTTGGAAGATCTGGAGGAAACATATCTAGAAAGTCTTTCACTACCAGAACTGACTCGATGATAGGAGCATTAGCAATAATATCCCTCACGAAGGCCATATTCCAAACATCCCTTCTCAACTATCCATTGTGTCTTCAAATATGAAATCCCTCTACTAGGAACATGATCCCGGGAAACTCTCCACTCAACCTTAGGAAACCCCGGCATCTCCAATGTCACGATATTAGCATGACAAATCTAGAATAGCATGACATGGTGACAACCAATCCATGCCTAAAATCACGTCAAAATCAACCATCTTAAGTAGTAAAACATCAACTCTCATCTCTAATACCCCAACAGTCACCACACATGACTTATATACATGGTACAAATAATAGAATCACCCACTGGTGTAGATACATGAACAAGCATAACTAAAGAATCATGGGGCACATCCAAATAACAAGCAAAGTATGATGACACATATGAACAAGTGGAACCAGGATCAAATAAAACCGAGGCATCCATGTGGTACACTAAAATAATACATGTGATCATGGCATCGGAGGCAACTACCTTTGGTCTAGATGGAAATGTGTAGCAATGGGCCTGGACACCACCTAATCAATCTCCATATCTAAGGCGACCTCGAACTGCCTGAGCCCCACCCCTAGCTGGTTTTGTGTGTGGTGTACCTGCTGGTGCTGACATCATAGGCTAGAGCACTACTGGAAACAATCCCTTTTGAGATGGCTCGAGTCTCCACACTAATAATGACCCCTCTTGTAAGGCTGGTGACCTTGATATCCTGAAGAAGTGCCTGCGGAAACTTGTGCAGATAGAATATGATAAGAACTCTATATCAGTAACACACTGAATGATGACTGAGGTGGGCATGTACTGTAGGAACTATGGCTAACTGAATAGCCACGAGGGACATGGTAAGCTACCTGAATGGGTCAAAAAGAATTACCTATGTTGTAATAGGACGGGCCCCCACATAAGGCACTACTAAAACCACATGAACTACGAGGACTTTGGGCGTCCAGCTCCTCATGCTCCTACCTGTGAACCAGCTCTAAGCATGTAGAAATCGTGATCAACTAGTCAAACCTAGCATCCGTCACAATATCTCAGGCCATACTGAAGTGTAAACATAATTGAGGCCATCAATAAACCGTCTAATCGTCTCCCTCTCAGTAGGAACCAACCATCCTGCACGACGAGCCAAATCTGTGAACCTCATCTCATATTGAGTCACTATCATACCCTCCTGGTGTAGCTGCACCACCTAGGCATTTATTCTCTGTGGGTTTCTAGGACTAACTTCTCTAAGAAAAGAAGGAAGAACTCATGCCATGTAAGTGGCAATGCGTCGGTTGGCCTACTCAACTCATAATTCTGCCACCATTTGTAAGTTTCCCCTATCAGCTGAAAAGTAGTCAAAACAACCCCATTGTTGTCCAAAACACCCATTGTTCGAAGAATCCGCTAACACCTATCTAGAAAATCCTGAACATACTTTGACTCTGCTCCATTAAACTCTAGAAGCTTAAGCCTCCCAACCTATCTAACATATTATGCTCATCATCACTCAGAAGTGGACCAACCTCAGCCCCAGCAGCAGCAATCGGCTGAATTAGCAATACACCTAGTGTCTAGTAACTCTAAGCTAACTGCTCTAGAGTACGAACGAAAAGAGTCTGGCACATCCCCCTACTTTTGAAGTATCTAATGCAGCTAGAACCGGAACCGCTTGAGCCACGCTCGAGCATGCAGCCAAAATCTAAGATAAGACTTCCAGAAGGCCATGAATATCAATAGGAATTATCGGTCCCTGAGCTGGCCCCACCGGCTCTACAGTATCTTGTACATGCTCCCCAGCTGGAGCAACTAGTGGCTCAACAGGTGCTTCTCTGGCTGTAGTGAGAGCCCCTCCTCAGACTCTACCACGGCCCCAGTCTCTCACGGCCCTAACTGGTGACACAAATGGCCGTTTGCCTAATCTGATCGCATGTGTCCGCACCATCTATGAGTAAATAGAAAAGTCAAGTTAATATTTCATAAATAACAAATCTGCACAACAAGAATAAAAGAAAGTGAAGTTTCCTAAAAATTGAGTAGCCTCTTGGAGATAAGTACATATGTCTATGTATCGATCCGCAAGACTTTACTAAACTTTCTCATGAATCGTAATACATATGAACCTAGGGCTCTGATATCAATTTGTCACAACCCGAAATCCCAACCCTTAGTGATGTCTCCTAACACACTTGCTAGGCAAACTAGACATAATAATAAAGAACCAAAGTAGAAAAATTTGTAGAAATGATATAAGTCTGAACCTCAATATAACAAAATAAGGCTAATACATGATAAATCCCCCGGTATATACAACATCATGAGCTTTAATACGAAGATACAAACATGAAATGACCAAATGTAATTCTATATGAAATAAAGACAATGGTACATTAGAAAAGAGATGCCAAGACAGTGGGCGAGAATGCAGCGCTACCTTGTCTATCGATACTTATTTTAATAAGCAACTCTGCTACGGATGACTGGTCCTAACACCTAGATCTTCACAATTAAATGCAAAGTGTAGCATGAGTACAATCGTTTGAATGTATTCACCAAGTATCATATCTAATATCGGCGAGAATATAAATGATAAATGTCATAACCTTTAAAGTTCCATAAATCTAACGAGTACATAACAGTAATGTGATCAAGTATAAAGCATAGAAATAACTATCTGTGTGTATACACAATTACTCTAGTACTCTACACAGTAAATGATATGGCATATAAGTATGATATGCAAATGAATCAGGTAATTAACCACGGAAATTGCAAGTAAAGATGAAATACAAATCCAAAACAAACATTGTCCAAATTTTCCTTAATATTTCCATATTAGTAACCAATACTTATCAGTTTTCCACAATGTTTTTGTGTATACCATCAAGAGAGTAATATGAGAGAGTGGCCCTAGGGGATAGATCTTTATCCATATGCATGCACGGCCATTTCAACGTGCTACCAGCTTGCTATAGGCACAGTCTTAATATAATAATCCGTCTGGCGTGATCACAAGCATAACAATACAATTCATCCGTTGTGGTTATAGGCATAACAACACAATCCATATGGAATGGTCATAGTATAACAACACAATCCCCCGGCATGGTCGCAAGCATAATAACACAATCCGCTCATCATGGTCACATACATACTAATGCAATCAGTAACGCGTGTTCAAAGGCACCCAATCCAAATCTTATCACACAAAAGATAAAAGATGAGAATACGTGTATATGATGAATAAATAATAGATCTCATGCTCATGTACTAGTATAAATGATATGCTAAAGTTTAGGCATATGCAAGTGTGCTATCATAGCTCAATTCGGCAAGTTCATCACAGAAATAGTAATTATCAAGTTCATTCAGGGAATTAGCCTCTATGTAACCTCAAACATGGATCTAATAGTTCACAAAAATGCAATAAATAAGAGAAACATTATAATATCATATCCTAATCGTTACCCCGAACATGGATAAATACCCCGGTGCCCGCATATGGGCTCAAACTCCACACATATGCGCACATGTAGCACGTAGCTATCACAAATAGTTCAGGAAACTAGTGCCTCAACAAAGTTTGGGTAAGATACATACCTCAATCAAGCCAAATTACACCTCTAGCAAGCCTTTCACGCGTGTCAACCTCCATACGACCCGAATCTAGCCAAATGAACTTGATTTTATCAATAAAAGTGATAGGACTTGATTTCAAATGTTAAAGCTAATATCCTTAACCAAAATCAAAAACTCGCCCTAGGCCACACCTCAGAACCTGACAAAATTAACAAATTCTGAATACACATTTGATTACGAGTCCAACCGTACAAAAATCATCCAATTCTGACCTCAAATCGACCTTTAGATCCCCATTTTATACTTTAGGTAAGTTTTTATTAGAATCACCAATTTCTCCTATTCAAATCACCAATTAAATGATAAAAACAAAGATGGAATCATGACTGATGGACAAATCCGAGTCAAAAACACTTACCCTAATCCAAAACGCGAAAATATCCTCCAGAATTTCCCAAAACCGAGCTCCACAACTCAAATAATGTTAAAATGAATCGAACGCTCGAAATACAATACTACATAGTCTGCCTAGACATTACCATTCGTGATCGCAAAGAACAAAATCTCTAGTTGGCCAGATCCTCCTTCGCGAACCTGACACCACATTCACGAATGTAATGACCAAACATTCAAGAGCTACGCAATCGAGGACCTGACCACCTGATCGCGATGAACAACCAGGTGCAAATCCTCAGGCCTACCCTTCATTTTTATGCGAACGCGTCTCCTCACTCTCGTTCGCATTGAAAAAAAATATCTCAAGGCTTCGCAAGTGAGTCCTTCTCTTTGTGAACACGACGAACAAAATATTCACCTGCCAGTAATAAATCTATGTGATCTCGTCCCTTTCTTCATTATCGCAAAACAGAAAACTAAAAGCACAGAATCACCAGTCCCAACAATGAAGGAAATGTTCTAAGACCCACTCGGAACACACACGAGGCCCCGGGATTCCCAGCAATTATACCAACTAGACCTAAAATACAATACTCTTCAAATCGCATCAACCAACACCAAAACCGCGAATTGCACCCCAATTCAAGTCTAATGAAGCTAATAAACTTTCAACTTCTAAAACTCTTGCCAAACCATATCAAACCAACTCTGAATGACCTCAAATTTTGCACACTAGTCCCAAATGACAAAACAAGCCTATTCCAACTTCCATAACCAAAATTCGAACCTGATATCAGCAAAGTCAACTCTCAATCAAACCTTCAACTTTTTAACTTCGCCAAAAAAGCCTCAAACCAACCTACAGACCTCCAAATCCAATTTTGGGCATACGCCTAAATCCAAAATTACCATGCGAAGCTATCGAAACCATAAAAACTCCATTCAAGATTCATCTATATGTAAGTCAAACTTCAGTCAATTCTTTCACATTAAGCTTCCAGCCTTGGGGCTAAGTGTCCCAATTCATTCTGAAACATCTCCAAAATCAAACCAACCACACCAGCAAGTAATAACGACAAATGAGCATACAAGAAGTAGTAAATAGGGAAACAGGGCTACAATACACAAAATGGTTGATTGGATCGTTACACATCTGCAACTGGATAAAATATTGGGATTTCTGGACTTAGCTCATTTTACACCATTTTTGAACCTAGACTCCATCAAAGTAATTTATAGAGCGCTATTTTTTCCAAATTTCATAAGTTAGTAACTTTAACTTGTTTTCAGTCAATTTTAGTTACTTTTTCATGAATTTTATCACCAAATTTATTAATCAAAATAGAAATCTGGGGATTCGGGTAGAATTTAGGGATTTTATTAAATTGAGATGTAGACATCAAATTGAGGTCAATTTCGAAATAAATCACATATCCGGACTCGGGGGTAAATAGGTAATCGAGATCTGGTCTTAATCCCCAATTTTGACTACGTGGGTTTGGGTTGACTTTTTATTGACTTTTTTAATTATACTAAATATTGATCTTTTTTAATTGTCGCGTAATTCTAAAGTGCGCATGAATTGCTTGAGTGATATCTGGCTAGATTCTATTAGTTTGGAGGCTTATTTCAAAGTAAAAGTCGTGTTAGATTGTTGATTGTGTTCCAGAAAGAGGTAAGTGTCTTGGTTAATCTTGAGTTGAGGGAAATAAGGTACAACTGAATCCATTTTCTATGTATACTATGTGTTGGGATGGCGTATATGCAAGGTAATGAATGAATATTTGCTGGCTCTAGGGTTGAAGTAGCCCTACTTGTACCATGATATTTTGTGTATTATGTCTTCCATGATTTAGATAGATTGTTTAATTCTTTGATTACTCGCTTTCATGTTACTTCTTATGTTGAGATTAGTCTGATATTAGGTGTTGAGATCGTGTAATATTTTGATTTATTGTTGGCATTAATTTTTTAAGGATTCACATATGACGAGTTGTGTTTATATACTATTATTGAGGTTTAAGTTGATTCCCACCTCACTTGAAATGTGTTGTTGTAATTTCTTGGTGAGGAAAATTAAAAAGCACGTAAGGTATTTCTGTGCCTTATTTGTATATTGATGTATGAACGTGACGATAAAGCATGAAGGATGCCACACAATAACTTTTATACTATTATGTGAGGATGAGAGTAAAAGCATGAAGGGTGATGCCATATATCTTTTTTATATTATTATGTAAGGATGAGAGTAAAAGCACAAAAGGTGATGTTGTGAACTTGCTTCATTATTATCATGTGAGGATAAAAGTAAAAGCACGAAGGGTAGTATCATACAAATTTGTTGATTTCATTGTAGTTTACCTTGATATTTGGAATGTGAACTTGACTTGGTCGTTTTGTTATTTACTTTGGAAAGAAGTTTACTTGATGATTCTTTACTTATTATTTTTGTTTGTTTGACATGTTCCTATCGTGTTGTTAATTTGATTGTTTATCCGTTATTTTGTTATTTCTTGATTTGTATTAGTCTCGTTAGGTTAAGCTCAACATTTATTGAGCACATTGGGTCGATTGTACTCATACTAAACTTATGCATTTCTTGTGCGTATCCAAATACTGGTACCAGTGGAATCCCGAGATGTACTTAGCGGATACCAGATTCAAGGTAGAGTTGTATTCCATTTGCATGTCTTAGAGTCACTCTCCTATTTTTATTGTGTACTATTTCTATGGATAGTGTTGTACTTCATTAAAATATTGTATTTATATAATCTAGAAGCTTATGTACTTGTTACTGCATATTTTGGGATGGTTTACATTAGATGTTAAACTCATTCTAATTATATTTATTTCAATTTTTCCTTTATGTTATGCTATTATCCTATTGTCAATCTTTTACATCGATTTTTTTCTGTTTATCTGTTGTGTGTTGGCTTGACTAGAAAGTATTGTTAGGCACCATCATAACCCGATTGGTTGGTATTTTAGGTCGTAAAATCAAGTAGCAGGTCAAAATTTTATCCAAAAATAAGGTCTCTTAGAAAAAAAAGGATTTATAGCTTATTTCAATGAGATCCCAAGTGGTCTTTCATTAAAAGCTCCCAAATAGGTCCTGCGTCGGAATATTTTTGATTGGATATCTTACTTATGCATTGAGCATTTCTTATAAGTAACTTAAATATTTGAATCAAATAAAATTGTTCAGTTTTACCATTGTTGCAAATCTATTACTGTATTGTACAACATAGAATTACTCAAGAGTCTTAATTGAGTTTTTGTACTATTTAGCAGGTTCGAAAACAATTCTTGCATATAATGAACTTTGATTCTAGTGAAGTCCATAAAAGTGAATTGATATGGAAAGGAACACAGAGTAACGAGTTCTCATATAACCATAACTCCTTTTTCTTTTTCGATTTTGGTTTCAAAATGTTGATTAACTTGGATGTTTAAAGGTGAGATTAATCCATTTTGCTTATCATACTTTGATTCTGAGCTAAATTTTAAAATAAAACTGAGTATTTACTATGCACTGATCCATGTTTAACTAGTATTTTTTAAGTCATCAAATTCTTACAAAGAAATCTAATTAAAATAACAATCAGTAACTAGTTGAAAATTTAATAAAGTAAAAAAAAAAGAGGACAGATATAATATTAAATGGATAAAAATAAAAGAACTACTAAGTTTAGGGCTAAACGGGGTAGGGCATGATCTAACTGGCGCAAAGAGCTAAACGGGCAGTGCAGGGCAAAATTTCAGTAGGAGAATATTTAACCCGCGCTGCCCTGCCTTCCCCTGTTACCATCCCTACTTCTCCCCAGTAAAGCTCTAAGAAAATTTTTAAACCTAGAAAATTCACCATGATCAAATCTTACCAAACCACCCTTAAACCCAAGTCTAGTACCAGGTCATCTACCAAAACCAAGTTTGATCATAGGTGGATCTCGGATTTCTAGTACATGGGTGCATCATTAGAAAAAGCAGATAAAAATATATCTAGTGAGAATTGATCCCTATAACTATTGGTAAACAACTCAACCTTGAACCAAGTGCACCATTCAACCTTCTTGTAACATGGGTGTATACGGCAAAATCGGAGGGTCCAGTTTCTCATCATTAAGGCAACTCAGAAGATCATCTCGAAGCCTCGACGCTACAAGGTCGTGGTCGAGTTTTCTCCCTCGCGGTTCATCGATGCCCGACCTTGGGACAATGTTGGCCGCGACCATGATGGAAATGGGGAATTTGCGAGGCATACAACTAGTACTGCTGGAGTCTAGTGTCATCTAGTTATTGCATCCTCATATCTTTGTAATTAAGGCATGTTGTACTATGATGAGATTCCCCTCCTATATAAAGGGGATCCCTGTCACTTTGTAAACTGATGTTGCTTTAGTTACTCCAAACGAAATATACAAGAACATTCTCTTTTGCTCTCTAACATACTCTCTTGATATTATTTCTTGTATTTACTATATTTCCATTTGTTCGTCCTTTATTACTTACCATTGGCCATAGAGAGCCTGCGTTGATTTTATTATAACTGTTACACGTACCTCGATTACCCTCGAGGCCCGAATCAACAAGCCGAAGGCCTCGATTGACGGCCTATCAGTTTAATTATCATCATGTCCTTATCCCTCATTTGTTTCTAAGTATCATACATATAGCATCAACAGCTTAACAACTAGAATAAAAATAGATCACGTATTTTTAGAGTCCCATCATCAAATTTAATTATTATTACCATTTTTGCAGTAAACAGTTTGGCGCCCACCGTAAGGCTAAAAATAATAGTGATTATTTTCTTGCTGGTTTCACTCCATAATGCAAGTTATCTTTCACACTTTTTCTTGTCCAAGATCATTAATTTCAGGTCAAAGTGGCTAGCTCAATAAATATAGTTGAAAACGACAATCTTTATAACCACAGAGAGAACGGTGTGGTTTTTCCATGTGTTGGTGCACCACCATAGGACCTTGAGAACGCTCCAAGATCAATCTCGAAGGATGCAGTCTTACGCGATGCCCAACAGGTCTATATCAGCTCGTACACCAACAGGAGCGTGTGCCAAGGGGATCCACAAAGAAACAAAGGTGGATCTCGGATTTCTAGTACATGGGTGCATCATTAGAAAAAGGAGATAAAAATATATCTAGTGAGAATCGATCCCTAGAACTATTGGTAAACAACTCAACCTTGAACCAAGTGCACAATTCAACCTTCTTGGAACATGGGTGTATACGGCAAAATCGGAGGGTCCAGGTTCTCGTCATTAAGGAAACTCAGAAGATCATCTCGAAGCCTCGAGACTACAAGGCCGTGGTCGAGTTTTCTCCCTCGAGGTTCATCAATACCTGACCTAGGGACAATGTTGGTTGCGGCCATGATGGAAATGGGGAGTTTCCAAGGCATAAAACTAGCACTGGTATAGTCTAGTGTCATCTAGTTGTTGCATCCTCATATCTTTGTAATCAATGCATGTTGTACTATGATGACATTTCCCTCATATATAAAAGGGATCCCTGTCACTTTATACACTCATGTTGCTTTAGTTACTCCAAACGAAATATACAAGAACATTCTCTTTTGCTCTCTAACATACTCTCTTGACATTATTACTTTTATTTACTGTATTTCATTTGTTCGTCATTTATTACTTACCATTGGCCATAGAGAGCCTCCGTTGATTTTATTATAACTGTTATACGTACCTGGATTACTCTCTATAGCTCAAAGCTGGGCTCCGGAATCAACCTCGAGGCCCCCGAATCGACAAGCCCGAGGCCTTGATTGACAACCTATCAGTTTGATTATTATCCTGCCCTTATCCCTTATTTGTTTCTAAGTCTCATACATATAGCATCAACTGCTTAACAACTAGCATAACAATAGATCACATATTTTTAGAGTCCTATCATCAAATTTAATTATTATTACCATTTTTACAGTAAACAGTTTGGCGCCCACCATAAGGCTAAAAATAATAGTGATCATTTTCATGCTGGTTTCACTCCATAATGCAAGTTATCATTCACACCTTTCCTTGTCCAAGATCTTCATTTTCAGGTCAAAATTGCTAGCTCGGTAAATAGAGTTGAAAATGACAATCTTTAAAACCACGGAGAGAACAGTGTTGTTTTTCCATGTGTTGGTGCACCGCCATAGGACCTTGAGAACGCTCCAAGATCGATCTGGACAGATGCGGTCTCATGAGACACCCAACAGGTCGATATCATCTCGCACACCAACAGGAGCGTGCGCCAAGGGGATCCACAAGAAGCTCAGAAAATCCCAACCAGTGAGGATCGGCAGGTCAGCCTGCATGTTACTTTTGAAATGTTGTAGACGCAAAAGCTGGCTATCACTTAGCTGCAAAGTCTCCACAAAACTCCTAGCATGGTATCACCGGGGACAGCTCCCACGGCTGAACAGGTACCGGTGAGATTGAGCAATAACGGGTCGATAGCCGATCTTATCATCCTGAAGATGCTCAAGGGACTCACCAGAAGGATAGAATTAGGAAAGAAAATGATAGAAGCCAATGACAAGAAGGTCAAAACTTACAACTCCAGGGTCGATCAGATTCCATGAGTGACCCCAATGTTGAAAGTTGTCGACTCAAAGAAGTTCATACAAAAGACGTTCCCGCAGGAAGCGACCCCGAAATCATTCCAAAGAATTTCAAAATACCGGAACTTCATAAATACAACTGTACCTCGAACCCAAACGAGCACGTTACCGCCTACACTTGTGCAGTAAAGGCAACGACTTGAAGGACGACGAGATCTAGTCCGTCCTGCTGAAAAAATTCGGAGAAACACTTTATAAAGAGGCAATGATGTGGTACCATAACTTGGCTCTGAACTCTATAGACTCATTTTCCAAGATGATAGATTCCTTCATAAAGGTGCATGCAGGAGGCATCTAGGTGGCCACAAGGAAATTCGGCGTTTCAAAATCAAACAATAGGAGAACGAGATACTGCAAGAATTTGTATCTCGCTTTCAGATGGAATGAATGGAACTATCACCGGTCTCAAATGACTTGGTGGCACAAACCTTTACTCAAGGCTAGAATGAGCAAAGCTCGGTGGTTTCGAAGCAACTAAAAGAGAATCTGGTCGAATATCCTGTCGTGACCTGGTTGGACTTCCACAACCGATACCAGTCGAAATTCAGGGTCGAAGATGACCATCTAGGAGCCCCCTCCAGCTCAGTATACCCAAGCAGGCTCCCGGTGAAGGAGCCAAAGCCAAACAAAGAAAGATATCAGCCATACATCGAAAATAGAAGGAACGCCCCGAGGCGTAACCCACTTATCATGGGGCCAGCAGAGGCACCTTGCTTATCGGAATACAATTTCAATGTCGATGTATCAGACATCGTGTTTTCCATTAGAAAAATCAGAGGTGCCAGATGTCCCAGGCATGTACAGTCGGATCTTTCTCTAAGGAATCGTAACTTAGTGTGTGAACTACACAACAAAGCATGGCCACAGGACCAAGGATTACCACCAGCTCCGAGAGGAAGTAGCCAGACTACTCAATAAAGGTCATCTCTAAGAATTCTTAAGCAACCGGGCTAAAAATCAATTCCATGAAAGAGAGGCGGCCAAGAAGAACAAAATGAATTAACCAAAACATATTATTATGATCTTGGGAGGCATCGATGCTCCACAGGAACCCATGATGAGAAGGACGAAAATATCTATCACTAGAGAAAAGCGAACCCCTAGATACATACCCGAAGATGCCTCACATTCAGTGAAGAGGACACTAAGACCTTGTCTCAACTTCACAATGACGCACTAGTAATCTCTTTCTCATGAATACATTTCAAATAAAATGTGTACTTGTTGATCCAGGTAGCTCTGCCAATATAATCATGTCGAGGGTAATAGAACAGCTTGGACTGCTCGATCAAATAGTGCCCGCCACTCGATTCCTCAACGAATTCAACATAGAAAGTGAAACAACGAAAGGAGAAATCACCCTCCCAGTCAATGTATCTGGCATAACCCAAAATGTCAAAGTTCATGTCATCGAAGGACACATGAGGTACAATGCCTTGTTTGAACGGTCGTGGATACACTGCATGAGAGAAGTACCCTCCACCAAATGATGAAATTCTCGACGAAATATGGAATTAAAACCGTCTACGGTGAACAGCATGCGGCAAGGAAAATGTTCGCGGTGCACGATGTGGCACCGCAACCAATACCTTCAATCACAAAAGGGGTAAAGTGTAATCAAATTGCACCTTTAATTAAGCATGATTAAACAAAGCAAAGGACGTATCGCGTCCTCATTATAAGCTACTAGGACATATCAAACCTCGAAACATCGTCGGCACATCCTACACTAAGGTATAACTATCTCCCTTTTTCATTTTATATTTCACACTAACCCTTATGCAGGCGCCCGACCGAAGCAGCTGAAACACCGACCCAGCCCAAATACCTTAAGGTTCTAAACATTCAGTTGCACTCTTTTCCTTCGACCGAGTTTTTGTCCCAGAAAAGGGTTTTACCTGCAAGGTTTTTAATAAGGCAAAATCTGCGTGCTACTTAACAAATACTCAACAAGTATTCATGGTTGTTTTTGCAATCGACCTCGAACACTAGGGGGAATCCCCCCGGAAGATCATCTACTCGTAAAATCCAAAAAATTCCAAGTGGGGTCCCAATAGGAAAACTATGTATCTGGCCAAACGGTCGAGTGAATCGTGTCCGTATAGCTGGGGGACCGATGGTTAAGACATGTGTACTTGTATCAAGTAATCAAAAAATACCTTCATCGAAGAATCTCATACTCCAAAGGAAACTTAAAATTTTTGCAAAAATGATTCCTCCATCAAAAAACGTCCTGAGTTCTCAGGGACTGTCATCGACAATTCAACATCCGAACGGCCTCCGAGTCAGGACTCCAAATTCATAAGCCCTTAACGAGGAAACATGAAAATCATAAAATATCTCCAAGGCCAAAGGTGCCCCGAAAACTTGAGGACTGTCGTCAAAACCTCTAAAATTGCATGTTATTAGGATAGGAATCTCCAAAGTCATAAGCCCTCAAAGAGGCAATACCGAGTTTATGAGTAACGGCTCCCGAGCAAGAATACCCTTGATGACTTTGGGACTGTCGCCCATCGTCATTCATTAAAAAACCCAAGCCCATAAGACCCCACGTGTGCAGATTCGGTCCCGTATGACCTACATAAGGCAACAGCAAATCTATGAGACCTCAAGAAAGGCATGAACCATACTTGTACCAAGAATCAACAAATATATAAGACCTCAAGCAAGGCATGAACCATACTTGTACCAAGTATCAACAAATTTATAAGACCTCAAGCAAGGCATGAACCATACTTGTACCAAGTATCTAAAAATTGTAAGACATCAAAGGCATGAAAATTTTGTAAGACCTCACTACATACATAAACTCGATCCTGAAATTAAGGTTATATATCAAATGTGTAAGACCCCTAAAAGGCATACCCTTGATATAGACGCCTAAACTATTTCACTCGAGATCAAAATGGCTCTGGCCAAGCACAAATGACCACGGTCATAAGGCTATTCCATCCAAACTAACACGACTTGCGGATGTTCGGCCGTCGCTAAGAAATCACAGGATTTCAATTACTTCGAATATACTTCGAAAAGAACTGGTTAAACATGCTACCCTCCGCATAGGCAAAAGAGCTTTGACCATGTCAGCTCCAAATCATAGGCTTTGATATACTCAGCTTACGAGCAAAACCTCTCAAGATGCTCGATCATCGCTATTAAACAATTCATAATCGAGATTCTTCCCAAACCGTCGAAAAGTCAGGCAAACTTTATCCCAAAAGCCCTTAACGAGGGAAAAACAAAGCCAACAAAAATTCGCTCTGACCCAAGGCATAAGTGCCATAGTCGCTAGCCCACACAAAGGATCTCTTTAATCCAAGGTATAAGAGCCATTATCGCCATCCCATGTAAACATAAAAACTTGAGGGTCAAACGAGCTCGAGTTGGTTTCTGACTCGGAGACTAAACCAAAAATAGTTAACTCCTATGCCTAAGGGTAAAGTGTAAGAGCCATTGTTGCCAGTCTAATAAGCCTCAGAACCACACACATAAAAGATCTATTCGATCAAAGGCGTAAGATCCATTGCCGCCATCCCACGCAAATATAAAAAATTGAGGGTCAAATGAGCTCGAGTAGGTTCCCCACTCAAACACTGAGCCCAAAATAGCTAATTATACATACCTAAGGGAAAAGCATCAGAGCCATTGTCACCAGCCTAATAAGCCTCAGGGCCACACACATAAAAAATCACTTCGATCAAATGCGTAAAAACTATTGCTTCCAGCCCATGCAAACATAAAATCTTGAGGGTCAAATAAGCTCGAGTCAAAACTCGACTTGGAGACTAAACCCAAAATATTTGAATAAAAGCGTAAGAGATCAAACATCATCTTATACTAAAGGTCGTATCGACCAAGGGCATAAGAGTCTACGGGTCAGCCTAATGAGCCCCAAGGCCATATCATGAATCTAAAGATTCCCACCAACTCTGATACCAGTTCACCTGGCCAAATTTGAGACGAAAGGGGTACAAAATAAGTAAATCTACAATGTTTTCTTTTATACACGTATGTGAAAAAACACAATCTCCATCTACAAACATACTTTGAAAAGTTCTATATACAAAATGGAAAAATCTACTCCCTCACTCTGGGAGCTACGCCCTGCTGGCCTTATCTTTGCTTTCCTCTGTGTTGGACAGAAGTAACTGAGCATCACGCTTGTCCACCCTCGCCCACACAAACTCTTTCGAGAGAACAAAACTCGTAGTACGGATGTCCTCGAGAGTCTTTCTTCGAGACTTGCATCGAGCATATTCTTTGATCCTCTCTTCGCGATCGAGGATCCTTCTCAACTCGTCTTGAAAATTGATAGAATCCTATAAATAAATCATTAATATCCTGATCATCCCTAGTTCAGTTCAGTACGCCTCCTGCCCGGGCATCAACGATCTCAGCCCTAACCTTTGGAAGCTCAGATTCGAGCTTCGTAATCATATTCATTTGAACTAAAGCATCATAACGAGCTAAGAGGAGTTGAACCTTGAAGGTGGGATCTTTTGCAAAGGCACCCTTCTCCTCTAGAGCTTGAACCTCCGCCCGAGCTCTTAGCTCATCATATTCGCTCTTGGCTTGACCAACTTTATCCCAAAGACGCTCGAGGGACTCTATCTTTTTATACAACTAGGATAGACGAAGTTTAGCCTCAGAGGATATAAGGCAGAATTTATACTCACCCGGGATGGAAAACTACATCCTCCACCAAGTACCTCTCATAATTCAAGCTCCGGCTCACCTCATACTGCAAGTGTGCCAACTCAACTTTTTTTTCCTCACAAAGGAGCCTAAGGGATCTATCTTTATCTAGAGCTTTTAAGAGCCTGGCTTCACGACAAAGTAGCTCGGACTTAAGCATATTGAAAGCCTACAAAATAAAACCCAATAAGGAAAGGAAAATGCATATTCAAAAGGCCTATGTCGAAACCCGCCACGAAGTGACGCCGTCGAACTTCCTCGAAGGCCAAGCACGCATCCGTTAGTCTAGGTCCCTCAACCCTAAAAGAATCAATTTCGGTCAAGACACGGCCGCTCAGAGAAACCACCTTTCCAGAATCATGAACCACGGGTGCGACAGGCTCAGACGATGTCTTTGTCTCGAAGCCCCATCCCTGTTTTGCCTTACTTTGAGTGTCATCACCCTACGAAGGAATATATCGCTTATTATTGTCATTCTTTAGCCTGGAAGATGGAAACCCTTCCCCCTCGTCGGAGGACATGGCCTCGCCTCAAGGCTCAATGATACCTACAACAACAAGATTAATATGCAGAAAGGGAAAATGTCTCTCCAAATGAATGGAGGGAAAGGAAAAAGTAGTACAACACACACTATGAGGTTTTTCTTACCATCTACCCCAAGACGAAGCTTGCCACTTGCACTTCTCAAAAATTGAGTGGGTCGCATACTGCCGTACCCAGCCAGGTAGATCAGGAAAGTTGCCTGATGCCCATGAAACCACTACAGAAAAGGAAAGGCACGGTTACAAAACTAGCATTCATCATAAGAAAAATTGAGAAGGCACGGGATGTACCACTTACGTGTATAGTTAGACTTCTTAGGGAATGGCATGAGCTCCATAGGATAATGTCAATAGTCCAAACGCAGACAAATTGACTCACCCACTATCTTTCTCTATCTTTTTCATCATAAAAACAAAGGGCGTGGTCGACCGGCACCGCAAGGTTAGAAGACCTTGATGGTGAAAGGGTTGGTACATAATGAAATGACTAACCATGAATTCAAGACCCGCCTTCTCCACAAAAAATCTAACCATCAACACTATTCGCCAAAATGATGAGTGTATTTGTGCCAAGGTAACCCGATACATTAAACAGAAGTCGAGCACAACCCTATCAAGGGGACCTAATGTGAAAGGATACATGTACACATTCAAGAATCCATCAGCACAATCCGTGATGCCCTCACCCGGAGAAAGTATCTGTAGCACTACTTTCTCCCCCCCCCCCCCCCACAGTCTTTCCTCACTAACTCAAGGTTCTTATCTCCTACCGAAGAACTAATCTTCAAGATAAACTCTCGTTGATCCTGAGTTGTGGGGGCAGAACTCTCCCATCTCTACCGGACAGACCCTAATGTAGCAGTCATGGCTATGACGAGACTAGAAAACTAAAGCAAGAACCTGTGGAAGTACTTTAGTGTAGAGTAATGAATGGCTTAACACCAAAACATAAGGATAACTATCTAAAATTGTGGGATATCCAAACAAGCAAAAGCGACCCTATATATGGAGAAAATGGCAGCGACCTACCTAGTAAAAGGCCAACATCATCATCTCCAGTACCGAGGTGGTATCCAACCTCAAGGACCTCTTCCAAAAGGGAGTTAGGCCCCAAGAACCATTGGCATCATTACCAGTACCAAGGTGGTACCTAACCTTGAGGATCTCCATTAAAAAGAAGTTTGGTTTTAAGAAGCCAACAGCATCATCTCCAGTCACGAGGTGGTACCCAACCTCGAGGACCTTCGCCAAAAGGAAGTTAGGTCCTAGGGAGACATTGGCATCATTACCAGTCCCGAGGTAGTACCCGACCTCGAGGATCTCCATCAAAAAGAAGTTAGGCTTAAAGAATCCAATGGCATCATCTCCAGTCCTAAGGTGGTACCCATCTCGGATACCTCCTTCAAAAAATAAGTTTGGCTTCGGGAGGCCTTTAGCATCATTGCAAAATTTGAGATGGTACTTGGTTTCGAAGGATCCTCTCAAGAAGAAAAATAAGCACTTCAAGCTCTGTTCATAAGGGTCTGACCTCAGGATATCATCTTAATTTTGGCAGTCTCTCATTTGGAACCTATCTACAATACCTTAATGTTATATACACTAAGTTCAAGTCAAGTCTCCTGACACCCCGAGTTAACTCTCACTTGGGGACTGCTCTCAAAAGCCAAAAGGCAGTCTCCATCCTCGAGCTTCCAAGTGAATTTCCCCTTAAATACTGCCGCAAGGTCTAAGTGATAAATCACGGTCTTGAGGCTCGAAGCATTACTTCCAGTCATCTCAAAGTAAGGGCCCCGACGACCCGAGTTTATTAGACCAATCCAGTTTTCGCTTGAGGAATGGCAAATGACTACACGGGAAGCCATTTTTATTAACTGAAGGTTAGAAAGAATGCTTGCACCTGGGTTCGATATTGGCAATAGCCGACAAAGTCATGCATTCAGAGTATCCACAAATGCAAATGAAAGAGAATATAAGAGCATTGAAAACAAAAATTGAAGTAACATCTTTATATTCATAAACATTTGGTTGCAACAGCATGCGAGAGGTCCTTACATATGATTACAGAAACCCAAGATGGATCTTAACACAAAAATAAAGAAGCGAAAAGTACATATATAGTAAACTCCCATAGCTTAGTCTATTCACGAAGGTGCATCCTCGGCCGCACTATCTTCGAGCACCGTCCCCTTGAACATGCATCCTCGACGGTGTTATTATAGCCTTGAAGAATGGGAATCGGCAGCGCATTAAATGATGTTGAAAAGACAAGTCCATGGGATTTCCCAGTTATCATGAAGGATCGCATCATAAGTATGATGTCTTCAACGTGAAGTTATCATGGGAAGTCCAAAGAATCAGATATCAAGGACATTTCTTATCGCTCCTCTCTAAGAAATGAGGGAACTGTCTATATACGGCAAAATCGGAGGGTCTAATTTTTTGTCATTAAGGCATCTCAGAAGATCATCTCAAAGCCTCGAGGCTACAAGGCCATGGTCGAGTTTCCTCCCTCGAGGTCGACTTCCGACCTAGGAAAATGTTGGTCGCGGCCATGATGTAAATGGGGAGTTCCCAAGGCATACAACTAGTACTAGCAGAGTCTAGTGTCATCTAGTTATCTCATACCCATATCTTTGTAATTAATGCATGTTGTGCTATGATGGGATTCCCCTCATATATAAAGGGGATCCTTGTAACTTTGTAAACCCATGTTGCTTTAGTTGCTCTAAACGAAATATATAAGAACATTCTCTTTTGCTCTCTAACATACTCTCTTGATATTACAGTGTTTATTTACTATTTTTCCATTTGTTCATCGCATATTGCTTACCTTTGGCCATAGACACCCTCTGTTAATTTTATTATAACTGTTAGTCGTACCTCGAGTAACCTCGATAGCTCAAAGCTGGGCACTGAAATTGAGCTCGAGGCACCCAAATTGACAAGCCCGAGGCCTCGATTGACAGCCTATCAGTTTGATTATCATCCTACCCCTATCCCTTATTTTGTTTCTAAGTCTCATACACATAGCATCAACTGCTTAACAACTAGCATAAAAATAGATCACGTATTTTTTAGAGTCCTATCATCAAAGTTAATTGTTATTACCATTTTCAAGGTAAACAATGCGTGCCAACAATTAATATTATACCAATTTTGAAAAATATATACATAAAAAATCTAACTTTACGGAGAGACCATGGGTTCACACGCCTCGTATTTAAGCTATAAATCTGCCTCTACCAAGAAACAAGATGAAACTCAAACGAAAATCAGCGAACCAACTCCCTCTACACATCTTTCTCCATCCATAACTAAGAAAGTCAAGGAGATTATTTAATGTCATTTTTAATGTCAGTCTTGGAGTGGCTCACAAGATTATTTAATGTCATTTTTTAAAATAAAGAAGATGCCCGAAGAGTGGAGTGGAGCACGATGGTTCTTGTATACAAGAATAAGGGTGATATACAAAATTGCAATAACTATCGGGGTATCAAACGGCTCACCCATACTACGAAAGTCAGGGAGAGAATGGTAGAGTTAAAGGTGAGGAGGAGTGTGACTATTTCGAGAACCAGTTTGGGTTTATGCCGGGGAGTTGGACTAAATAAACCATCCACCTTTTTAGGAGATTGATGGATCAGTATAGGAAGAAAAGAAGGACTTGCATACAGTGTTCATTGACTTAGAAAAGGTGTATGATAAAGTTACAAGGGAGGTTTTATGGAGATTTTTTTTGGAGGCTAGAGGTGTAATTGTTGCCTACATTAAGTTGATTAAGGACATGTAAGATGGTAAAGATCCGAGTGAGTATGGTATTTGGGGACTCGGACCATTTTTCAGTTATGATGGGGCTGCATCAAGGGTCGGCACCCAGCCCATTTTTGTTTGCTTTGGTGATGGATGTACTAAAGCACCACATCCATGGAGAGGTAACGTGGTGCATTCTATTTGAAGATGATATTATATTGATTGATGAGACATGAGATGGTGTGAACGCACAGTTAGAGGTATGGAGGCAGACCCCAAAATCTATATGTTTCAAGTTGAGCAGGACCAAGACAGAATACTTGGAGTGTAAGTTCAGTGATGAGACTCGAGGAGGGGAAGAGGGGGTGAGGCTTGACTCGCAGGTCATCCTTAAGAGAGAGATTTTTAAGTATATTGGGTCTATTATTCAGGGGGTTGGGAGATTGATGAATATGTCGTATGTCGTATTGGGGCGGGATAGATGAAATGGATACTTGCTTCCAATGTTTTGTGTGTGACAAGAAGGTGCCACCAAAACTTAAGGGTAAGCTCTACAAAATGGGGGTCAGACCAACAATGTTGTATGAGGCTGAGTATTGGCCAGTCAAGATTGCTCATGTCCAGAAGATGGAGGTAGTAGAAATGATGATGTTGAGATTGATGTGCGAGCACACCATGTTAGATAGGATAAAAAAAGGTTATTTGCGATAAGGTAGGTGTGTCCCCTATTAAGGACAAGACGCAGGAAGCACGGATTAGGTGGTTTGGTCATGTGAAGAGGAGCAACACAGACGCCTCGGTGAGGAGGTGTGAGAGATTGACATTGGAGGGCTTACGAAGAGGTAGAGGCAGACCAAAATAAGGTGGAGAGAGGTGATTAGGCAAGCCATGGCACACCTTCAGCTGACCGAGGACATGAACCTTGATAGGAAGGTTTGGAGGTCGAGGATTATGGCAGTACAGTAGGTAGTCTAGAGTGTTAATAACACTAGTATTGACACGCAGTCTCACTTTTTATTGGTAGTACGATTTTATGACTAACTGTTATTTCTTTCATTATTGATCACCTTAATGTCTTGTTGTTTTTATTCTGTTTTTATATGGCTTTTTGGTAATCTTGTCTATATTTTTATTAAATGTGGTATTTATGCTATCCTGAGATGAGGGCCTACTGAAAATAGCCTCTTTATCCTCACATGGTAGAGGTAAGGTCTCAGTACACACTACGCTCATCAGACCTATGGTGTGGGATAATACTGGATATATTGTTGTCGTTGTACTGTCTAATTTGTATGACAGGGTAAGTATGTATAAACACCTTGCTAAAGATTTTATACAAGGTTACTAAATTATTTACAGTAAATACATAACATTGTATAATAATGTATAAATATGTATATACATTGTTTTAAAACAAATGTTGGCTATGCAGGTGAAAGTGAAAAACTTAGTTATATAAGCGCAATACAGTGTATTAGGTTGTATATATGTGCAAATCTCCCTTAATTTTGCACTGTTTGTCATCCTGGTATATGAACATAGGAGTTTCCCATTTTAACGCCTTAACTCAATAAAATAAATACTAATAAATACCTCTAACCTAATTTAAATATGGCGTAATGGCTTTCTGGCCACTTAAACTTGTAGGGCTTTTAAAAGTCGATACATATATGAACTTGCACTTTTCACATTTGAACACTCCAACTTGATGCAATAGATACTAATAAACACATTTGATTGTTGACTATGCCTACATAGAAGCGGTGTAGCTGACATGGCTAAATTGTGTGCCAATCATACTACAAAGGCGCGTGAATAGTATTATTTTTATTTAAAAAATATGAAAATCAAAATAAAATATAGATGAGACAAAAAAAAAGGACTTTTCCCTTTCCCCTTCTCTTTTTCCCTCCCTACCAACGTCTGTCTTCTTCCCCACCAAAAAAATTGTATATGCATTTTGTTGCATCTATTGTTGCTCTCTTGTTCTCTACAATATTTCTTCTCTCTCTAAATATATATATATATATATATATATATATATATATATATATATATATATATATATATATAAAAATTTGCACCTATATTATTGTATCTACAAATCTCTGTTCTATTATCTTCATCGGAACTATAAGCCGTCACCTACCTTCATCGGAACTATAAGCCGTTCTCTTTATATATATATATATATATATATATATATATATATATATATATATATATATATATATATATATATATATATATATATATATATATATATATATATATATATATATATATATATATATATAAAAATTTGCACCTATATTATTGTATCTACAAATCTCTGTTCTATTATCTTCATCGGAACTATAAGCCGTCACCTACCACTGCCATTATTTTTTTCAGTGTTACTTTGATCCACTTTTTTTTGGCTTTACATTCAATTCAAGATTCTATAATTTATATGCTCATTTGCATGTCTAGTGCTGGAGTTATTTTTTCTACTTTTTTAGTTTCTTGGGGTTATTTGATCTGAGTCAGTTGATTTATTAAGGGTTTTTTCTTAGGGTTTTGGTTGATTTAAGAGTTGATTAATAAGATTTGACTGCTAAAAAGTAAAGCAGAGAAAAGAGTTTACAGGATAAGCAGCCAACAGTGACAGAGATGCCGGAGATGGTGGTGAGAAGGAGAAATGAAGCTTCTTATTATTACTTCGTCAGGTGAAAACCCCTTTGAACTATTACAGGTGAATGACTTATGCTTTGGTTGTCTTATATCTCTGGCCATCATTCCAAGTAACAGTTAAAGGATTCCTTAAGCATGCTTGCATAACGAATTCCTTTACTGCCTCGAAAAAATATTGCATGGGTTGAGTACTTAATTAGCTTCATTTTTCTGTATTTTATTTATAATTAATTCCATGTAACCAAATAAGATAAGTCATGTTTTATGGTTTTGTAGGTGAAATGAACAAAGGGTAGCGAAAAGTTGTGAAGACCTTACTTAAGAGTATTGGTTAGATCGTTGTTAGACTTTTAAATGTTCTATGGATCTTCTATTCTAGAATTTATAGAAATTTATGTATGTTAACTCTTGAATTGTCAAAAAAATACTGTATATTTGCTTTTATTTATTGATAATACTAATTCGATGTTTTGGATTATGACTTTATCAATGAGTAGTTTTAATTTGCAATTTATGTTTATTATATAGGTACTAATTAATGTAGTAGACCACCAAACCGTTGCAACACCTCCTAGTAACCATTGCAATAGCAGTTCCAATTGCTCTTAATACCGTTGCCATAGCTTAAAGACTGTTGCAGTAGCCCCAATAATCATTGCACAAAATGATACCGCAACGTTTTTGAAATGTTCAATTTGACTAGAAAACCGCTGCAATAGGTATACAAATGGCGTAAACCGTTGCAACAGATACGTTTATTGCAACGGCCCTACAACCATTGCAACAAAACCATCGGCACATAACCTGATGGAATGGGAGTAAAACCGTTGCAATAAGTCTTATAGATTTTTTAGAGCATTTTTAAATTGTTACTAATGCATTCTCTGGGCAATATTATCCAATTATTTCAAACTGTATAGTTTATATTGCAGCATTATGTGATTTGCTTGTTGAATTTTCGGAGGGTGGGGAAATTTATCAACTTGCTATATATACAATGAAAGAAAAGTTTAAAAAATATTTTTCCCTATCCCCCTATTTATGGTGTTGCTGCAATGTTAAACCCTTCAATGAAATTAGGAGGTCATCACTTTTGGTACTCAAATATTTACAAGAGTTTAGATTTTTCACATGAGGAATTTGCTACACTAGAAGATGCAAAAGCCTCAATTAAAATAAATGCTCAAACAATCTATAATGCTTATCAACTTGCCTTAGATCATGCTAGGCCAAATGTTCCAACCCCTACTTTGTCCAGTACACAATCGTCTAAAAGGACTACGGGCCTAAAAGCACTTAAATCTTGGATGGGGTTAAGGCTGTATCCGGTTCCGGTTCTGGGTCTATTTGGGTCTGCGGTTCCGGTTCTGGCGGTTCCGATTCTGGCAGTTCCGGTTCTGGCAGTTCTGAAGGTGGAACCGGACCGTAACGGTTCCAGGTACCGTGCGGTTCCGGTTCTGGCGGTTCCGGTTCTAGCGGTTCTGACGGTTCTGGCGGTTCCGGCGGTTCTGAAATTTATTTATTTTTTTAAATCAATATCTTGTATAGTAGTCATTAGTATATTGTAAAATATATTTTATATGGTGTACTATGTTATTAGTATAGTATATATTGTGTTTAGTAATTAGTATATATTATGTATAAGTAGTGTATATTTTGTATATAAGTAGTATATATTGTATAGTATATATTGTATATAAGTTGTGTATATTGTGTTGTAGTTAGTAATTAGTATAAATTGTATATAAGTAGTATATATTGATAAAATAATATTTTCATTAGTATATTGTGTTGTATGTTATATATTGTATGTTATATAAATATTCAAGGATTGATATAGAAGTAAAGACAAAGAAATATTGAGACAAAAGATATTCAAGGATATGATAAAGAGCATATTTATTGACCAAAATGGCATATCTTTCTTAGTCTTCCTTCCCCTAATGGAATGAGCACAACATGGTACTAATACCACCATTAAAAGGAAAAAAAAACTAAAAGAAGACGTGCTAATGTACAAGTTACATCATAATTTATGCATTATTTCTAACAAATCTCGTAAAACCTTCAAGGTTGGGAGGTGGTTGTGTTGGAGGTGGTGGAAATGAAGCTTGTTCATCACCACTTCCGGGTGAAGTTGCTTCCTGAGCAAGTTCTGCTATCATTTCTTCATACGCCTCATCTATTTCTGGTTGTGATTCTGCTACGCCAAAGTTCCTTCTTTCTGCGCGGATCCAATCTCGAAAAAGCACTATTTTTCCAAGCTGTCCCGCATCGACGCTCTGTGATCACCTATTTGTAGTCTTGCTTGACTAAAAGCGCTCTCCGATGCAACAGTTGACGCTTGAATCGACAGCACATCCCGAGCCATCCTTGCAAGAACGAGAAAATGCTTTTCCCTTGTCTTCCACCATTCCAAAAGGTCGAAAGAGCCGTCTGGATTTTCCTTTTCTAGTCCCTGTGACAAATAAACTTGAAGCTCATTTAGATGGGAAATTTCATCTAAATTATCACCTTGAGTACCCATGAACTCCGTCCACGATTTAAGAGCTGTTAAGCCAGCAGCTCTTTTAGACGATTGTGATGTAGACGAAGTAGGGGTTGGAATATTTGGCCTAGCCTGCTCTAACGCCTGTTTATAAGCATTATAAACAGTTTGAGCATTAACTTTAATTGATGCTTTCGCATCAGCTAGTGTAGCAATTTCTACTTCTGAAAGATCTAAAGATCGATAAATAGTAGAATACCAAAAGTGAGGACCTCCTAATTTAAAATATTTTTTAAACTTTTTTTCCATTTCAGTTATTGCAAGTTCATAAATGTCCCCTCCCTCGCTAAAATCAACAAACAAATTAGCAAGTGCGGTAATATAAACTAAACAGTTAGAAATAGTTGGATAATATTGTCCAGAAAAAGCATTTGTAGCCACATGAAAATGTTCTAAAAAATTTAAAAGAATTTTAACATTAGTCCAATCTTGGGTAGTTAGCATTTCATCATATTCCTCACCACAATCCCGAGAATTATACGTACCGTTAATTGGGTTTCTATATTCATACGCTACTACTAAACTTTCGTACATGTAATTCTACCTAGTCGGGCAAGGTTTAGGACCCTTTCTTTCTCTAAGGCCATATTCGCCACACTTTTTAAAATATTCTCTAAGTCTACTTCTACTGTTTGAATAAAATAGCCAATTAAGAGCCATTTTCACCTTTTCAATTTCTACGTTTAATATTCGCATACCATCACCAACAATTAAATGATAAATATGACAAATACATCTAACATGGAAAATATTAGTAAATGCAGGATTAAGTGTTCTTGTTAGCATGCCTATTGCATTAGTATTTCTAGAAGCATTATCCATAGAAATTGACATTATTTTATCACTAAAGCAAAAATATATGCATACATCTGAAAAAAGTGTTAGCTATAAA